>VWYO01009030.1:277822-306179 GCA_013400275.1 Rhadina sibilatrix
TTTTAATTGGAAAACAGTGGATGATTTATAGTTTAGCTAATTTTCCCAGTAGGACATATATTTGTGACTCTAGAGTGACAAGCTGCCAACTGCTAGGTCACTGCTGTAGACTGCATACCTTGAGATAACACTCAAGTTTATATGGAAAGCTTTTGTACAATTTAGCTTAAAAAGTGCAACATGCATTTCCTTTTAATCTTGCTCAGAGAAATAGTAGAGTTGAATAATCATGACAAAATAAAAAAGACCTTGAGGAAGATATGTAAAGAGAAATACACAGCTCAAAGACCTTTTTAATATTGGGTAAAGTGACCTGTTATACTTAAGTGACACAAAGATTAGGTAGGGAAAAATGGGTCAGACTATGGGCTTTCTATTGTATTTTATTGTCGCGTTGCGTATCTGGTTCTGGCCTAGCTTGGGCTCCCGGTAGCTCAGACACGCTACCACGACACTTGTTGGTGGGGTCTTGGCTCACAGGCAGTTTGGCTCACACTGTCATGACTGTGGTAAAAAGAGGGGTCTCTCCCAGACTTTCTGGAGACAAAGGTTTTATTTGGGGGGGTCAGGGGATCCCCCAGCCTCAGGTAAGTGCTCTCAGAGAGACCCCGAACCTGGGGCTGCAGGGCGTTTTTGTTCAGGACAGTTCAAGGGGTGGATACAAAACATACAAACCAATAAAACAATCTAAACAATACATGCCAACTAAGTTACTTAAGTTTCATCAAATCCAAAAGAAGTTTGGGAGTGGTCTCAGGAGATTTTGCCAACCAGTGGCCAAAGCTCTTGGACCTTAAAGATAAAATTCTGTGATGGACAGAAAGAACAATTATACATCAAACAGAAATGAAACAAAGAAAAGAACCAATAAAGAAGAGTCTCCAGGCAGAGACTCAGGTTGTCTTAGAAACCCTTATCATACTATGATAAGAATACATTCTAGGGCAAGAGGCCCTTTCAAGGTGTTTAAGCTACACTAAACTTACAATATAAAAAACCTATACTATATTCATAACTAAAAATCATAAAACATTTCTTGCAAACCCATATTTTATCAATACCCTGAACTTGTCAGTGTTTGCTTGATTTGCCTCTCCATCTTTGTCCCTTTAGTTGCTCACATTGAACCTTGAATGAAATGTGAGCAGCTCAGCAATAACATTGGTTGCCTTGGGTATCAGGGTCTTGAGCTAGTATAGCTGCAGCCAGAGAAGGACACAGGGTGAAATTTTGCTTTTAAGATAAAAAGAGCGGCAGTGATCAGTGACAACACCCCCCCAACAAAACCTCAACAAACCATTGAAAAAACTAGAAGAAGAAATGACTAATAGTAGTGCTGACCAGTGCTGTAGCATAGTAATGGTCATGGATTTGACCATCGGTCATGGATGGTGCTGAGACCTGGAGGAATCGTTCTGGGTTTGTCTTTCCCTGTGCAGCTAATAGCATTCCTGAGAGTGAATAGACTTGTCAAACGTAGAGGAGGAATATTGGGTTTTCTCTGAGGTATAAATACAAATGTCTGTTTTCAAGCAAAAGACAGGCATGAAAAGTTAATCTGCAGGGTGTCAAATCAATCAACTGCATTGGCTTGAAATAAGAATGTTGAAAAAAAGAACAACTTAATGAAAACATGACTGCTGCTATTGCTCTTTCCATTCACATAAGTTCTCCCAAAAGCTACTGAACTCTGTCTTGGCTGCCATGTTGTCCTGTAGGTCCTCTGAGACACTCCTTATCCCATTCTTATTTCCCCTTGGTTATATCAACTCAACAGCTGCCAAAACAAATGAGGCCAAATTTGCCTGAATTGACTATTGTTTTTGAATCAGTTCATCAATTGGGCTCAGTGTCGGGCTCTAAAGATAGTTAAATAGCACCATATCAAAAGAAAGTAATGATGATGAAGAACTGATGAAGGCAGTGCTCCTACACAGTGAATTTTGCCACATTATTCCCATGTCAGTGGGAATATTCACCACCAGTGAATTGCCATGGTCAGCTCATTGCTGGTAAGCTGCCTGATATTTGTCTGAGACAGGAGTTCTGGAAGAATCAAAACTCTGTTTTTAATAAAGAATGCTCCCTGTCTATCTCAGCAGCAGAGCCTAATTCTGTGGTATACATTCAGTCTCAGGCAGGGGCAAGTCACTGAGCACAGTGTGACATTCACCAAGGAGAGAAAGAATGGCTTATGACTGTGTCTTCATATGCCCAAACAGTTACTGGGTCTGATTCGGGATGTGTTGATTGGAGTAAGCATGTGCCTAGATTTGCTGTTACAGTCACTACAGTTCACTTCAATTAGTATTCTTTAACATGTCCCAGGCACTAGTTTATCACATCTGTTTTGTGCCTACAAAGCTAGGCAATGTTCAAATGCTCTTCTGCTAGACTGAACTGACTGTGAATTTGAAACATGTTACATTTGCTGTTTATTCTTCCCCCCCCCTCCGCCCCTCTTACATGTTGTTTTTACTTCCATTGCTGTTTTTTTGTTGTTAGTTGGTTTGTTTGTTTGAATGATGAAGGGTTGTTTACTGGAAAAACTCACTGCTGATCTTCATTTAAGTATTCCAGTTTCAGAAATCTCTTGCAGCACTTGAAGCTTACAGGGTTTTGTCATGAAGGCTTTCAGATGCAGCACCCTGTGATAATGGTGTTGTGATCTATAGGACAATACTGCCTAAGAACTGCAAGTGATGTCTTCAGGCAGAATTCTCTGTCCCTTACTCTGATTTTTGTTGTACAATGTAAGTTGATGGTATCATTCCCACCTTTAACCTCTCTTCTGAATGCAAATAGAAGTTATCATGTGTTAAGCAGGTATTACAGAATGCTTAAGGGAACACTGTGCTTTTGTATTTTATGTCCTACTTGGAAGTTGTTTAAAAATGTTTGCTGGCTGGAGCTGTAGATCACTTTTTTCTTTCTTTTTTTTTTTTTTTTTTTTCTCTCACAGAAACATTGACTTCTACAGTCAGTGCAAAGTAGAAGTGTCTCAAAGATCACATAATTTTCAATTAGAGTGCTGCGCATGAAAATATTTTGGGGAAGGGTACATCACATTTCAGTTGTCTTGGGAGATTTACCTTGGCACTCAAAGTAATTGTTTTTAATAAAGTTTTTAGTAAATTCATCATTTTTTGCTTAAACCTGTGATAAATGCTGTATACAGTTTGGTTTTATTGTAAACATGTTTATGAAATAATGCAATGAATCCACACTGTGCCTTTAAATCAAAGCTCCACATTCACCTCAGAAACCACATACCTCAAGCCATGCCTGAAACCACCCTCCAAGATTGTATCATCATTGCTGCACTCAAGGAAATGACGTTAACAAGAGAAAGAAGGGTGCAGCTGGATGGAGATGGGTGCCCACCCATGATGGGCCTGCCAACAACCCACCACTTAACAACTGATGCGTTTCTTACCAATACTACCAAGGAGGTGAATCCCAATACCTGGTTCCAGTAAATCTAATCATGGACTACTCCCTTCTTTCAGCCTGCTGGCAACAGAAAATCAAGGATACATGAATATGTATCCTAGGAGGAGATGGCAAACAGATTGAGATCACCTGCTGTGCAGCAAAACACTATAAAAGTGGGACGCTCAGTGCACATGTTGTGAACTGTGGGGGGCACGGTGCGATAGA
The DNA here is from genome assembly GCA_013400275.1 of Rhadina sibilatrix. Classification (NCBI taxonomy): domain Eukaryota; kingdom Metazoa; phylum Chordata; class Aves; order Passeriformes; family Phylloscopidae; genus Rhadina; species Rhadina sibilatrix. The sequence continues at coordinate 281,483 of VWYO01009030.1, forward strand.
GGCCGTGTCTGTGGTTCACTCAGTGGCGACCTCCGGGCTTGACACTGACTTTGACTGTGGCATTTCTCAATTGTTCCACTCAGTTTTTCAATAAAAATTCTTTTATTGATAAACTGGCTATTTTCATTTATAACAAACCATTAATGAATAGTCTTTCAGCTGCCTGAACTCTGCTTCAGAGAACAACTATATAGTTACATAGTTAAATTTCTGGGTAGTTCTACCACAAAGTAGGGATGGGTGGGGAAATTACCCGAAATGCAGACAAACTGACTCGCTGGCTTCTGCATTTCCCAGGGGGAGAGCCTGAAGCTCCAGCAGAGCAGTGACAATAGGAAGCAATGGGAAAAGAAGAACTCATATGTGGAGGAGGTGAGGAGAGAGGCAGCGAGACAAAAGGTCTTTGAGAAAACATGTTGCTCTGACTGAATTAGAACCTTCTAAAATCAAAATCTTAAGCCAGATATGCACTTTTTAAAGATAATCTAAGACCTTTACTCTGCTCAGTGTAGTGCATCAGAAATACTTCAGAGTAGAGTGAAGATGAATGGTGGAAGAATGAAGATGCTTGTAAATATCAAGAAATAATAATAAAAAAATCACTAAAATTTTACAGTGTAACCTTTTAAATATTAAAAAAAAGCTCTATATTTGATGCTTCTAAGCCAAATTTCAGTGCAATGAGATTTTTTACTGCACAGCTATAAACCCATGAAAATAAATTTTACAATATAAATCCCAAGAGGCCTATAACCACACCAGGGCAAACAAGATACTTCAATAAAAAGTGCCTTAGATTTGGAGCTGAGATTTACTGCAAATAGTAATTTAGTTTGACAGTGCAAGTATGTTGCAAGATAAAAAGAAAAAGAGTGAGCCAGATGGGAGGCGTTTAGCATAAAACAAGGTCCAAGAGAGAAATAAAGTCAGATAACTGGTTTTCAATCTGGTTTGAATTAAAGAAAAAAAAAAAAGGTGATAAATCTGTAACTTTTTCAATGTCTCTATGCAAACCTTCTAGAAGTGACTAAATGCTAGAAAGGTGCAGATAATATCCACTGACCAAAATACCCTGCTCAGGAGAGAATACAAATCTGCTAGATGGCAGCAGTGATGTGTCATCTAGTATGTTCACCCTTTGGCTTGTTTGTTCTGTTGTTGCTTATTTCAAAATAAAACAAAATTAGACACCAGTATACTTATTGTGTGTGAAAGAAAGACATGCACATGTTCAGTAGTCCTCCCTTCTTTGGCAGAAGCAGAAACAAGGCAACATCTTCCATATGAGGCCTGGTTTGGAAGACTTCAGGATGTGCTTGGTGAAAACAACTGGTGGTTTCAGGGACCAGACATATTTCTGGTGTTTTGCGGGTTTGTTTTTTGGGAAGGGGGGGGGCAGGGAGGGAAAGAGATGCCTGATCAGGCTAAGCATCTATTTAAGACATGAACTGCTAAGAGCTGTGCTGATGTTAGGTGAGTCCTACTTCTTTTTTTAGCTATACAGAAGAGAAAGTTAGTAACTAATGAATTGCAGAAAATATTGAGATTTTTAGGACTTTATGTTGAATATCATTTGGAACTACACTAGCTCCTAGGAGATTGCAGGAGAGAGGGAAGGGGAAGGCAGCATTTTCTATAGGGATCCTGTAATAAGTGAAAGAAAACTGAGAAACAAAAAGAACCCTGAGGCAAAGGAAAAAGGGCTTCCACTTGAATCTGTAGTTATTTATATGGCTGTGCTTCTTTATAATGAACTCACCAATGAAATCTAAAAATGACATGCATCACGTAGGAAAGAAAGCAGCAGTAAATGGCATCTTATGGTATGACATGGCTTTGTTTGTAACTGACTCTAAGACCTAATACTCATTAAAATATACTTTTGTCACTTAAAGAGTTCTTAGATTATCAAGCCTTTACAGACCAGTCAAGCAATTCTTAATACAAAGTATGATTGATTTCTGAGGGTTTTCATCAGGTCTCTGGTATTCACTGTTTACCCATGTTCTCCCCTCCTGTCCAGACAGTAAGTACATCTCATTTGTTCCAGACAGGTAGTTGAATATGAAAACTAATAATTCCAGTCAGCAAAGCTGGCAGTGCAATTATGTCTTGATATATATAACGTGAGGAAACTTGAGCACCTCTGAAAAAGCTGAGCTGCTGCAGTTAATCTACCACATGTGGTAACTAATTCCTTCAGAGAACTGAAAGTGAAATTAAAACCTTGCACTAGGACGTCTGTGAAATGATTTTTGGTTTTTCAAAACATTGGTTCTGCTGGTGATGTAAAGTGTGAACAAAGATATTTGATTGCTTTTTTGCACATCTTTGACTTGGGAGGAATGACGATGTGATTTTTGTGTAGAAAAGTGATTGATGGTGAAAAAAATTCTCTGTCCTTGTTAAAAGCAGTATTTCCTTTCCCAGGTGCAGCAGCACTACATGAAGAGACTCCCATTCTCTAATTTTCATCCTTAATTTTCTCCTTCTATGAAAACTAAAATCCATTATTGGCTACCAGCAGAGTTACTGATGTGACAACACCCTGAATTGGCTTTGTGAATCTATTTTTGTTGATTGGAAGTTAAATTGACAAAGGCAGTAACTATTTCAAGGGACTGAAATAGATTAGGAAGTGTCCACCAAAGCAGCCTTTGTTAGCATCCATTAGAGAGCTGTAGTCTCTAGTAAGGAAATGGTGATGGTTAACTTGGAAGAGTCTGGGAGAGACCTTCTTAAACCAGTACAGCGTGGATTAGGAGATTATATATATACACACACATATGTGGGCTTCTCTGTACGAATTATTTATATGAGCTTGTCCTTTTAACCCAGTTCTTCAGCTGGGCCTGCATAAGATGGAGAAGAGAGTGAGCCCCAGAGAGTGAGTTGCTCATTTGTACTTAGAGCATTTAGTTTCTCCTGACTGCCAACATTGATGAGTCATATGCAGATTTTATCTGAGTTGCTCACAAGTTTGAAAAGAAAATCGTTGTTTGTGCCAATGAGATACTTTTATCCTGAAATGTCTGTTAACTAAAGCAGTATTGATAACTTTCAATGGGTAGGGGGTGAGTATTTTGTAACTGGATCTTTTGAGGAGGGAATATTTTCACTGTTTTTGTCTTTCAGTAGCGGCAGCTGTTTTACAAGGTGGGTAGCAGCTCTGTATACCACAAATGTCTTACGGGGAAGAAAAAGACACAAAAATTGTAAGTGGTTCTAGAGTAGAATATGCTTATTTAATTGCTTAATAATTTATATTTAGAGAGGTAAGAATAACTTACTCCAATGTTGACCCTTCATACTGGTTTATTTGGTTTTAGATATTCTTTATATCAAAAATATAATTTCTCTTTTACACAATGATACATGATGCTCTTTTATATTCATTGAGAGCTGTGTGCACCAGCGATCCAGCAAACTGATATATAGTTGAGTAGCATGTTGAATGCACATCTGTCACTACTCCTTTGCCACCTGAACATCCTTCAATAACAGAGTAGGCAGATTTGTTATAAACAGTGTGATTTCAGGAATTAAATACATATTATTTCAGAATTAAAATATATATTTCACAATATAAAGAAATGTGTATGTTCCGTAGATAAGATAGATGTATAAATGTTTTCTCTGTGATATCTTGGAAGAGCTTATTTTGTCTGTTTGCCTTTTTTTTTTTTTTTTAATATCAATTTCAAAGCATGTACATTGGCTTTAAAAGTTTCATGAAAGGATTTTGTGGTTCTACTCAGAATCTACTAGGCATTCTAATTTCTTCTTGTGCCAGAATATTTTTCAAATGAATGAAATACAGGGCAGCCAGAAAGGTGGGTCTGTTGAAGTAGGAGAGTAAGTGGTCCAGCTAAGTACTTAAATTAGTTCAGGTAGCCAACTCTGTGCCTTGTTACGCAGTAAAGTCATACTTTTTTAATACTTAGGGCTGGCAGGTTTTCGTATCTGAAATCCAACAAAAGGTATGAATGGAATCTCTTGGTACTTTTTCAAACATTAATTTTTTGCACATTAATTAGCTGCATTTACAGTACTTTCAGAGAAAGGCTGGCTAAAGAACAGTTAGATTTTTCACTAAAATTGTGAAGGTTAGCTGTGTTCGAATGGTGGTGAGAGCACGATCAGGAAGGTTGCACAGAATGGTGAAAAGGGAGCAATGTGGGGATGGCTCTTCTATTGGCTCTTCAAGCTGAGAGGATCAAAGCCTCGAAGAAAGAAAGAAAGAAAGAAAGAAAGAAAGAAAGAAAGAAAGAAAGAAAGAGAAAGAAAGAAAAAGAAAGAAAGAAAGAAAGAAAGAAAGAAAGAAAGAAAGAAAGAAAGAAAGAAAGAAAGAAAGAAAAAGAATCTTTTTTCTNAGAAAGAAAATGAGCACGTTTTATGTATCAAAGCCATGAGTAGAATGAGGACAAGGCTTGTCTTCCTAAGCTTATTAAGTACCAGGACAGATAATTATGTATTTTTGAGAGTTTCCTGGCTCAGGCTTTGGTGTTGACCTGTATCAGGCCTTCTTTTCACCTTTTTCCTCCTGTCTTGAGTAATCTCAGAGCACCAAGCCTGACAGAGTTCAAGAAGCATTTGGACAGTGCTCTCAGGCACATGGTGCAATTCTTGGAAATATCCTGTGCAGGGCCAGGAGTTGGACTTTGATGATCATTGTGGGTCCCTTCCAACTCAAAATATTCTGTGATTCTGTGGTCTTTAATATTCTGCGATTCTGTGATCTTTAATATTCTGCAGGCTCAGATTCTGAAGGCTTTTTTTCTCTCCTAGCAACGTCTGCATTTGATTTCTACAAGTATTTGACGCGTAATTCCTCACAGTCAGTATCTGTTGTTGTGCCTGTTTCTTCTATATTTAGCTTTAAGAGTACAGTACAATAGACTTTTTCTAACACTGCTTTGCCTTTATTCATGCAATAAGGACAGAACAAGTAAAAATTTCCTTAGTTGACAGAGATGCTCTTTACCATAATGTTATAATACTGAATTAAGACTGAAGCTAATAAAACAGACCAACTTTTCTGCTTATGTTGTCTAAGTAGTTAAGGAGAATTTTCAGGTAAAAACCAGGTTGTTTATGGTGTTAAATTCTCACCTTCGGTTGTTTCATCATAACCTTCCTGTGTTGCATGGCTTCTTGAGACCCAAGAGGTAGTTGAGGAATTTTACTTTTTGTTTTTTGTTTTTTTTCCTTTTTTTTCTTTTCTTTTTTTCTTTTCTGTTTTTCTTTTTTTTTTCTTTTCACAGGACAAGAGGGAAATACAATAAGGCATTGCTACTTGACTACTGTGTTATATTTTCTGTTGAATTTCATTGTTCAGAAGTTCTTCCCTGAACTGTTTTGGTGATGTAAGTCATAATAAACTACATGGGCATTCTTTCATTAAGATAAGCTAATAAAAAATGCAGAAAAGTACAAAAGACATTTTGTCAACCTGTAGGGTTTTGAAACTCTCCTCCCTCTACTTTCCATCCTGTATAATTTTTTGCTATTATTCTCAAGTCTAGTAGCTAAATAACATATTATTGCTAAGGTTTAGTGTCCAGTGGTTTCACAGAATGATTTTCCTTCAATGGACACCTTATTTTTGTATCGAAGGATGCAGTTTGAAACCTTTATAGGAGAAGGGTTTAAAAATGGCTTTGGAAATGTTACATTTTAAAATTCATATATGGCATCTTCTACTAGTTTCATACTTTCTTCCTGCATTTAATTTAAAGATGCTTTGGAAGGGAAAATATTTACATATACACTTTACTTATTGTTGCCTTTATACAAAGTAAGTGCATACCTGGCATACTGAGAAGAACTGTGATAAGTTATTTCCTTTGATCTTTAAACTCCTTTTGCTTTGGCCAGGACTTTCTCTTTGAGTATGCTAATAGCTCTTCAATTTAGCAAATAATTTGCTTATACTGATAAAATTTCCTACAGGTGACTGAGTATAGCAGAAGATTGAGTTATTCCTCATGAAAGCAAAAAGTCCTGAACAGCATTGTGCAGTATTCAGGCAGATTTACTTATAATCTTGTGAGCATGCAGGCCTTTGATTTTTTTCTCGAGAAAAATGCTTTGATATTTTCACTGGCATCTTAAACATAAGCCTGACATTTTGCCATTAGGAAATAACAGAAAAAAGGAATTAAAAATGGAATAAAAGATCACTAGTGAGTGAAAGCTTATACATATATATCAAACAGCCATCACCTCAATGCTCACAAAAGATAGAAACTTCCACTGCCATTGAGAAAACATTTCCAACTTATAGGGAGACATACAAAGTATCCTCAACGATGAATCTGGAAACTAACCCTGATGTCTATATCATTGACAACCACAAGAGTGAGATTATATGAGAACAGGCTGCTGTTTAGAACCCAGGCAGTTCATCACACAGAGCTCTGAATTGCTGTACCTGGCAGAATGGAGGAGGTAGTGACTACAGTATAGGTGGAAATATTTCAGATGAGTTTTTCAGGAAAGAGAATACTGATGATCTGCTGAATTACAGCAATTGTTTTAACATGTACTTAGCCTGAAAACTGTTGGTTTGGTTACACCTAAAGAGGAGTTTGTGTGCCAGAAAAATTTTCTTATTTTTTCAGTTAAATCAAGTGGTGCAATGAAAATAATATTCTTCCATGAAAGACAACGATTGTTTTTGGTATTTTACTCTTCTTGCAGTCCTGAAATGTCTGAGTTTTTTGTGGTTTTGGTGTGGTGTGTTTTTTTGGTTTGTTTATTTTTTTTTTTTTTTTTTTGGGGGGGGGGGGTGTGTANNNNTTGGGGGGGCGGGGGTGTGTGTATGTGTTAATCAAACTGAATAAAGCTAATTCTGTTTATATCTTCTTATCTTTAATGATAACCACACAAATCATCCATCAGTTTGAATTACTTATATTTAGCAGATAGGCTGTCCATTTGAATCATCATCATGAATTCTGAGAATAAGGAATATTTTAAAATATTTTGAGCATTTAACTAATACTAAGCATATGCATCTGCTATGCAGAGTTCTTTTTAGTGATTTGCTTATGAGAAATTAAATAAGGTTGTATTAGCATACCATATACAGTATAATTAAATATTACTGAAACATCTGTGACACACCTTCAAAACAAAACCCTTCTCTTTTCTTGTTTTCTCTCGACAGAGTCCCAGCAGGGGGCTCCCAGGTAACACAAAAATCTGTAGCACTCTTAATACACACTTGGTTCCCACACTTGCATGGTAGCATGTATTTTAAAACTTTCTAGAATTTGAGTTAAATTACCCCTTAGTCTTTTTTTTTTTAAAGCTTTTTACTTAAAGCAGGTTTTACTTGCTGAACTCTTTTGGCTCATCTTGAAGTGTTTCAGTGGGAATTGCTTTTCTTTGCATGTAAAGGTAGATGGTGAAAAGTTGAAATTTTTACCTTAGGTGTTTTCAAAATCTGGCTGATACAGGTCTTGTGCCAGGCTCAACTTTAATATCAAGAGACATCTTGGAATCCTTAGCCACTTTAGTAACTCTCTGTAGATGGTTAAATGTATACCCTGTATTATCAAATTATATAAAGAGCAGAATTATCAGTCTCATGTAAAGAAATAATATAAAAAATGAAGTATTGCTATACCTTTCTAAACTCCTGCCAAAATTTTAAAGTACTAATTTTATAGCTTTTCCATTTACTTCTTTCACTGACTCAACAGCTGGAGACATTGTAACAAGACAAGTAAGCCAGTAGCCAAATGTATTTGAAATTATGCCAGCTGGGGTCAATGCAATATTTCTTAGGAAATAATCTGAAAAATCTTTTATTCTTTCCCCTCTTTCCACATGAAAATCTGACTAGAGATTTGTGAAAAGTATGTCTTCAGAAACATTTATTCAGGTATGGAAATATTTCTTGCAGAATAGTTCAGGACTAATAAAATAGAAATTGAGATTTTTTTTTCTTTTTTTTTTTTAATTGGACTCCAAAGGTGTATTCCACAGATGGTTTTATTTGAACGAATTTTTCTTTCTGTCCCTTGGCCAGGAGATATTAAAACTGATAAATGCAGCATTGAAGATGTGTGGGTAATTTAACTGGGTAACTGTTAGGCCTTTAAAAACCTGCTAAACATTCACTCTCATTTAACTAAAAAATAGCTAACATTAAGACACATGGTCTTTTGTTTGTAAAAAGGCTTATGAACAAACCCGGGAACAAGTTTAAAACACCTTATATCTGCTAATTAACCACAAAATAGTGTTTCCCACAACAGATTTATTTTCCAGGTTGTTGATTTACACAAATACAACAGGAACAGGACTGGAAGTAGATTTATCCTTCCAATATAGCCATTTGATCACACTGTCTCACATAGTTTACAAATCCATCTATATAAAGACAATGAAAAATGCTGCATTTGCAGTATCTTGTGACCATGCTCTCAGAGGTTTCTAGAGGCTCTTCTAAAAGAGACATCAGCAGCATGCATCAGAGCACCAGATAGTTAAACTTCCCAGGCCTGATGTCTTGGGTTGTGGAGCCAGGGGTGTGTATTCCATTTTCATTTATTAAAAGCAGTTGGGGAGATGTTTTTCTTTCTCTCTGGGAGGGAGAGGGGCAGATGCCTTCTGATAATGGGCCAAGCTGTTCAAACGGATAGGGCATTGTTTCTTATCTCTTTCACTGCCTGGGGAATATTTTCTGCTAATGGACCATTAAAACACCACTAATAGCACACATCCCCAAAATAGACTATCCACATTGCATCATCCTATTGTGAGATGCTCCACCCAGTGGGGGGAGCCAACCATTCCTACCTGGATAAAACTGAGACACAGGAACAAGACAGGATCCAGCTTCACCCAATTCCTGGAGGAAAACTGGACCCCTTCTCACCACTACTGGACTCCTGTTCTACAGGATCATCTCTACTTCACCAGAACCACATCTGCCACTCCAGGAGGACTCACTTTTGGACTGCTTCTAACACCCTGACCAACAGGGTGTCAAGTTGTAGCTCTGACTCTGTCAGGGTTTTCCAAAATTGTTGTTTGTTTGCTGGTGTGGTTGGGTGGTTTTGTTTTTCTACTACATTTGTATTCTTAGTACTCCCAGTAAAGAACTGTTATTCCTATTCCCAAATCTTTGCCTGAAAGCCCTTAATTGCAAAAGTATAATTTGGCGGGAGTGAGGGGTTTCCATTCTCCATTCTAAGGGAAACCCCAGTTTCCCTGGCAGATACCTGTCTTTCCAAACCAAGATACCTGAGAAGGTCCAAGAGTTTATACTTTCCCAGGTTTCTTCTGCTTGTGCCATGATACATGGGAGATGTCAGATTACTCTTTGTTCATAACTTATCTTCTCAGACTATAAAACTCCTCTGTCTGATGTACAGAACTGATGGTAGTATAAGAGGGCATATATATTTCTTCTTGGATGACTGGTGTCTGGTTGAACCAAGCCTATTGTTACGCATGTGGCTTGGAAAAATTTGTCTTTGGCATTTTTTTTTGTGAACGTGAAGAACTGGACATTCGCATATGTGGAAAACATTTAGTTTTGCAATAAGTAAGCACAAGTAATTTGTATGTGTTTTGATTTGAACTGCTTTTTTTTCAAAGAGAAGCCAAGTGTAATGAGTGTATACTCTTACTGACCTGACTCAAGAAAGGACCTGTGTGCATTTTCCATTTGTGTGCTCGTGTTTTATTGAGTAGTTTGGGTTTTGTGTAGGTGTTTTCTGTTGCTGTATCTGGGAGTTTGCTGTTTGCTTTGCTAACAGAATTTCAAAAACTGGAGCCAATGTTTCTGTCAGTGGGACATGTTGCTGGTGTTGAGGTTGGAGGCTGACTGCTGTGTTACTCTACCTGTGGGCAGGTACCTCAGCTGAGGTGAAAACCCCACTCTGGCTGTAGACAACGCTGTACCCAGGCTGGGGGAGCTGCAGCTGATGTTGCTGCCTGAGGATTTACACAGAGATTGAGGAATAGTTCACTGTCAGCTCATTCTCCTGTGTGGGTCACTCCCATATACATTTACCTACTATAGGTTTTAAGTGCTCAATGATTTTCAGGTTGCTGTGTCCACACTTTGATTCCTTCCTTAGGATCTGAGTAACTTCAGGACTTCTGATATTTCTAGATTCTTCCCTGGAAGATCATGTCTAATTACATTTGTAATCCAAAACTACATGAATTGTATTTGAAGTACCTACTTCCTGTCTGCTCAGTTTGATTTCCTTATTAATGGTTTTATAAATTAAAGCATTTTATTTGTCACATATTTTGCCTCTTAAAACGAGGTCATTTTGTACTGGCAGTTATAACAGCATGTATGTTGATTACTACAGAAGGAGTGCCAAATACAGGAATGGACTACTGTATTTTATGGAGTAATTAATTTTATATTTTGCATTTTATTATATTCAAGGGCTTGACTGTTACCTAGATTGTGAATTCTCTTGCAGCTACTTTTAAGCCAGGCCAATGATATTTGAGAAGAAAGTCTAATCCTCTTTTTAAGTGGAGATACTTACAGAAGAGTGAGGGTTAAAGAGAAAATATATTGCCTGAAAATATTTTTAGTGAAAATATTTTTAATATTTTATTATTTGCATCTTTGCACTGTCCTCAAAAACGGATTTTAACTTACTGTAAAATTACTTCTAAGCACTGTATTTGATTGCTGTAGTGAATTAAATCAGTGCAGGGTTTCTCTTCACACTAATACCCTAGAACACCTCAAATGGTACCAGCCAACCTTCTGTGCACTGCAGCACAGAGCAGACATGGCCTGATGGCTCTGGGCTCTTGAGCAAGGAGATGTCTCTGAGAACAGCAGCCCCCACAACCTGGCATCACTTACTAATTTTCCTTTTTTACTTTTATGTTGCTAGTAAACAGGCTGTACCAGCATTTGTTCAAGATTTCAGCAGTGTTCCAGGTAGTGTTTATTAGGAAAGTGCTTGTCTCTTTGAGAGAACACCTAAATTAAGACCCTTCGCTCTTTTGTATCTAAGTGCATTTATCAGTTTGGAGCAGGTCTGGTAAAATAGGTCTCCCTTAGAACCTTAATTTACCTGCCTGATACATTTATTACACTGAAATGGTACAGACTGATTCCTCATCTTATGCTCCTTTGAATTTTGGTTGAACAGCTGTTTTGCTCATGTAATGAATCAACATCAATATAAATTAAATGAGAGTGAGGTTAGTTTTAAGCAGCTAAAAAATTGTATTTTGTCCTTCAGTATTAATTGCTCTCAGCATGCTCAAAATTAATAGTAAGTAAGTTGGACATCTGCAGCGAAGTACAGATTTAATTACTGTCCCTTTTAAATTTTTATCATTAGAAGGAATTTCTTTTTAATAAATAGCTTTTTAATGAAGATCAGGACCTGAAAAACACACATGATGTGGTATGTACCAAATGTATGGTGATATGAAATATACTAAAATATGTTAACATATGAGGACTCAGAATAGATCTATTTTATGTACCTGTATATAGCTTTTTATAAAAACATAAACTAAATAATCTATACTGCTAAAATATATCCCAGGTATACAAGTTAAATTGCAGTGGTTTTCAAAATGTTTTTGCCTTTTTCTTTCAAAAACACAAATGTTTTAACTGTATATGTCTATTTGGTGTTCCTTGAAAAGTATAACCGGCAAGAAATGTGTTAAAAATCTAGTATTTCAGGGGAAAAGGAAATATTATGCCATTGTGCAATTTTAAGCACTAATTTCCAGAGTATGCAGATTAAATATGTGCTGCTTCAATGGTGTGTATCTAACTGGCTACACTGCAACAACAGGAGTTACATAGCTCAGTTGTGAAAAGCTTGTTAGGATCTTCTTTCCGGTCACTCAGTCGTAAGGTATCTCTGCATCTGAGCTTTTATAGTGTGTAGAGGAGAAAGCTGAGCTAGCAAATACACTATTTTATTAGAAAATTCTTTTCTTATCTAATGCCTATCCCCTGAAAGCAACTAAAGAAGGAAATACTTGTGAAATCTTTTCTATACTATAATAGGATGATGTGATTCTTAAGAGTGTGTATATAAATTTATTTGAAATATCTCTTGATCAAAAGTACTTCAGTGCTACTCTCTGTCATTAAATTCTTTTTTTCACTTGATTTTCATGTTCCAATATGTTTGAGCTAACTATAATAGTGTTACTTATACATATAGAGATAAGCTTTGGTGGGACTGGAGTTCTTTAAAAGGGAAGCATAGTAAAAAAAATTGAAGATCATTTTATTTAGAAGTGCAGTTTTGATGCAGGTCAGGTTGACAGTGAAAGAGTAATAATTTCAAAGTATTGGAGGATATTTGCACTTCTGATATTGGAGAAAAGGAAGACTTGCTCAGATTCAAGAGGCAGAACACAGCCTGTAAAATAGAGGATAAGAAAATCATCCAAAATCTATTTATACCAAAATGATAAGAGATGGTGTGCTGCCTAGAAAATAACCCATACACTGGAGTGCCTTTCAGTTTTACAATGAAACATTTGTTAAATATTTTCTAATCATTTTTATTTGTTCTTTTGATAGTATTAATGAGGTTAAATAGTTATTTAAAATATTAATACACTTAAATAGTTATATCATTTCAGTAATCTGAATTTGATCTAGATCCTGCTTGAATTAAGCCATCTTTGAAAAAAGTTTAGAGGGCTTTGTGCTACAAAATGCTTATTTAGTTCTTCAAAGTGCTGTACTTGATAGCTGCAATCAATTACAGCATCTAAAGCTAATGTTTAAATTCAAGCCTGTGAAGCCAGTTGTGACTCCACCAGACTGCTTATGTACTTCAACTACTGATTACAGGAGCCAATGGTTATATATTTAAAGCTGAGTCCATGTTCAGTACTTGTGTGTTTCTACTGTTTTTTTTTATAAACTCTCTATAGAGACCAGTTCAACCTGAAGTATTTCCCCATCTTTCCTATATATTAAATGTTCCCTATGTTATGTATTCAAAAATCCTACATTACATGGAATAAAACCCAAGCTGGTTAAAATTGGAGGAAGAAGTTCTGAATCAAATAAAAGGAATTACTTGATAACTCAGTATATGGAGTTTATGAATAGTTGCTCCCGCAGAGCTGCGCGCTTCTGCTGTGTCTGCTGTACCCTGGGGGCATGAGGGGGGAGGTTTGCTACACATGCCACTGGAGGGAATTTACTTTGTGTGCATCCTCAGGGGTGAGGAAAGCACCTCTTTTGGGGATGGACAGCAGCTGGATTCACCCTGGCTGTTTCTGAGGCTATTTGTGCTAAAGGAAGAGAGCAAGGCTGTCTCTGAGTTACACCTGGGACTTACCTGGCCTGGTGGCCAGAGAGGACCCTAACTTTCTTCCTTTTTCTTATAGTTTTCAGATTTCCTTTTCAATTTGTGCCATTTATTAGCTACCAAATTGCAACTTAAAGTTATTGAGCCTGCCAGGTCCATTTTGTGTTTGATGCTGAATAAAACCTTGGTGTTTTGGAAGAAACTTTTGGATTTGCATATAGAAGCCCATAAGCAGCTGGAGTTTTCCTGATTTACCTACAGTAGTAAAGGTCTACATAAATGATGCCTACAAGTTTTAGGTGTTATACTCACTTTTGTCTTACATTTCCTCAGTTTCATTTGTCTGCTTTCAGTTATATAGTACTACAAATGATATTTGCGCTTCAGGTATTCCTTTAATCAAATGATGTTACAGAATTATAAAATCCTTGATATGTTGATTGATATGTTTCATTTTGTATAATAAATGTGAGTAAATTAGTAATGAGATTGCATGGAGCTATTTTAAAGTCGTGTAGGTATGGCATTTAGGGATGTAGTTTAGTGGTAGACAAAGCAGTGTGAGGTTAATGGTTGGACTTGATGATATTAAAGGACCTTTCCAACCTAAAAAATTCTATGATTCTGTGATCATCTTGTACCACCCATGACATGGCCTTAAAATTGGTTTACAGGCAAAGAAGAGAAGATGATCATAGGATTGACAGAGTGACATAGAGGATTCAAACAGTCTGCAAGCAGCTGAAGGGACAAAGAAGACAATTATTCTGCCTCAGGATAAATTTGCCATGTTCTCTTCCTCCATTTTTTCCTTCTGAGTTAAAGGAATGCTCCTAGCAGTGCACTGCCTGTGACAAGGGCTCATGCTGACTGCCCGGCAGGCACATATGCTTGTTTAAAGGTCTGTTGGGAAGAAAGATTGCAGCAGGTGCAGTTGTGACCTGTCACAAGCTGAACAGGCACCCACAGTGTGAACTGCCCCCTCACCCCTACCCCTTCCTAGTAGCTGTACATTGAGGAATGTCTACTTGCCCGTGAATCCTGAAACCTGACCCTGTGAGATGGAAATGTTTTGGGAAGTGGAAGAAATGATGAATAATTGCTTGATTTATTTTTTCAAAGTTCTTGTATTTTTTTAGGGCTGAAAAATATAAAGGGAGTCCCAAATTGGTTCTTGTGAGTCTTAAAATGCTCACTGCTAAATCTTTTGCTATAGATAGATGGAAGAAATATTTTTTGTAGGATTTTCAAAATTATCATCTAATAAAATACTACTTTATAATTTGCTCTGTATTTCTTCTGTAGTAAAACAAAGTGTAGTTTTTTATTTCACTTTATAGATGACACGACCTTTTCTCATTTAGAAGAACTGCAGTCTGTTTTTTTGGCTAGACCTGTTTAGTAACACAAGTAGGACAATCTATTGAGTGCCAGTGAAAATCTGTTGCTTGTTGCCATGATGGGTTGTCCTCAAAGGGATTCAATAACTGACCCTTTAACAAAATCCCTGAAGGTGTTTATAGGAAAGCCAAAATTCCATAGTCCCAAATCATGTCAATGCAAAGGCAATCCACAAACTATTAAAATTTCACTGCAATAAAAGATATAAACAACTGTATAGCAAATTTCTTTAATAACACTCTCAACTATATTGCCAAAATTGAGTTAGTAGAAAGGTAAGTCTCCACTTAAATTTACTTTCAAGATCATACTAAAAACTAAACATTCTGCATTTAAGTACAGCTTTTCTTGCACTACACCTCTGGGATATATTTCCCTAGATGTTGCATGAATAAATGGTTAGTAAATCCAATGCTAAATGGATTGTTGTGAATTGGTTGGTTTTCTGCCAGTGTTTGCATCACAGAAAACTTTCTTTGTGTAAGAAGTCGTGACACAAATCCTTATGGTGAAGGCAAAGATTTTTCTTCCCCTTGTCCTCTTGCAATTGTAGCAGTGCCTAGCAAAGTGGCATCCTCTGCTGTAGCAGTATAAAAATGTGTGGTCTCACTGAAACCAAAGGCTTTAGATGCTCCAAACCAGCTCTTCACACCTTGTCATGATATGCTTATTTCTGCCTTGAAATAAAGAATTACTCTAATCAAAGGTGGGTTTTTGTCTGAATATCAGGAGAGAAGTCTGTGTAAAGGTGTAGCTGAAGGTGTGCTACACTTCTTAACAACTAACTCTACCGAAGGATATGTTCCTTCCACGACACAGGAAATTCTGCTGTCGTTTATTGTGAGGTAATGTCATGATAAAAGAACAGATGCCTCCAAAGAAACATGGTGTCATTTTTCTGCTAGTGAAAATCTGAGAAGAATTAAGAGGTGGCATAAAATACTAGGAAAGGATGATTTAAATCAGAGCTTCCATTCCTGACATCATGACATAAGAACTTGAATACAGAATTCAATACAATAAATTATTAATGGTTCCTTAACTATCTCAAAGACACATTACATGTCTAGCATCTTACTTGGGAAAGGCAGAGAAAGGAGAAGCAAAAGAAGCAACAGTATGTATCTGTTTAAGATTCTGGAGCTTTGGGAGAGATTTTTAGAGAATCTTACTTGAATAGGCAATAAAAGTAATGAGAGAGACAGCTAGTGCCAGAAGTTTTAGCGCTAATGGCATCCAAATACTTGTTAAAAATGGGTAAAAAAAAAAAAAAAAAAGAAAAAGAATTCAGTACTGGATTCAGTATTTTATCAGCCGTACTGGCACCAGGCTGGCACTGGCACCAGGCTGGCATTGTCTCATACACCAGCCTCACAGTGCTGCAGGTTTGTACATTGACCCAAAGGGATTTTTTTCCTTCTCTTAGGAAGCAGGTGGCTATACCACAGAAAATGATAATAGCTGCTGGTGAGAGTACTTGACAGAAACTGAAGAAACACGATCTTCAGGTAGATAATAATTAACAGTGACACTCAACTTCCCTGGCATATTTGAAATGAAATTCAGTGGAAATATTACTATGGAGTTAAGTTTGTTTGCGTGTGTATTTCTTGGGTGAAAGCATGAAAGACTTATTTGATTAATAATGTTACATATTTTTTACTACTGTGAACAATTAACAGAACTGCCTTTTGAAGCAAAGTTTTAGAGGTCAGAAGGCTTAGGAGTATTCTCTGTCTGCACAAGTTTATAGCACACATTGTTCTTTAAACTGTGGGGACATAGCAGCTGAAAGTTACTGGACAAAAATAGCTAAAGGGATTGTTGAGTTTATCATAGAAAAAATACAATAATGGAGACATAGTGAAATGATAATGCTTTGTTACATGATCTAAAACCACTCCAGTGTATTATGTGCATGTTTCCCTTGTTTCTTCTTCTGTAAAGCCAAATGGTTAACCTTGGTTTATTTTTCCTCAGCTCTGCTGAGGCTGAACATTGCATCAATGAAAAACTGCTGTGTACATGGGTGCAAGAAAACAGGTTATTTAGAGCTGTTATGATTGTTCCAATTTCTGTTTAAAAAAAACAGTAAAATTTCATAACTGAGCCTGAATGGAAACATTAACTCTGGACTGAAAATGGAAAGGCTGTTTGGGGAACAGGAGGTATGAGGGAAAGGAAGCATTTAAATCATCCTTAAGATACGGTTAAAGGCCCTGACTAATTTGTGAGGAATTCAGACTCTGGTCGCAGCATAATTGGTGTTGTTTTTCTTGTTCAAGTCATGCTAGGCCAGTGCTCTGTCTTCAGCAAGGAAAATGAAACGCGCAGGTCACAACCCATGTGAGAGGTTTGGTGATACTGTCTTCATGCTCTCTACTGCAAAGATGCTAAATCAAGGTAATATGCTGCAGAGTTTATTTTCTGCTTGTGAGACTAGATTGGAATTGTGCTCAAATTTCTAACAGAAAATAGTGAATTTTACCCAAAAATATTTTCTGCAGTGTTTTCTCATGTTTTGTTTCTTACATATATGTCATCCAGAATATGAAAAAAATGATGCTTACATGAGTTAAAGGTAACCTATAGGCTGACAGAAGCATATTAATACCATGAGGAAAGTGATCATTTGTAACATGCAAGTTTAGTGCAAAAACTGCCATCTGAGGCATGAAAGAAAGAATAATGTAACTTAACTTCATTTTGTTTTCTGCTCATTTGTTATTTTTGTTTTTAGTTAGAGGTTTCTTGTGGGATGGGGACACTACATGTGTTTTTACTTGCAACTACAGGCCAAAGTCTGTTCACCAGATGTGCCTAAATAGCAGCCTTTCCTTGGAGAAATCATGGTGCATCAGCTTGAGCTGTGAGAAAGACCTGACAGCTCAGCAGCATCTCTTTCTGCATGTGGGTGGTGATGGCAATGCTGTCAGTGTATATGGGCCCATCTGGCAGCACTTGGCCTTGCTGCACCCTGGGACCCTGCTGCCTTCCCTGGGGTGAGAAGGTGGGGAAGCCCAGCAACGTGGGAGAGTCGGAGGCTGCTCCTGTGGCAGTGTGCATTAAGGGCATGAGGCAGGGTGAGGGAGGAGAAGGGAACTGCACAATATCAGACTGGAATTGAATGGAATATAGTGTACCCTTTATATTAGTGTGGGATTTTCTGCCTTGTTTTGTTGTTTGTTTTGTTTTCCTACACAAAAAGGTAGGAGGTGAGGTATTGAGCAGAGTATCAACTTGCAGAGCTGCAGCTGTTGCAGAGTTGCAGAACTGCTGCTTAACTATTGAAATGTAAATGATTATTCAATTATATTCAAACTAGCAACCTAGTGTTGAGAAGGAGATCATCTTTGCTGTTGCAATGGAGGTTTGCCTGAGCACCTGTGAGTGAAAGTACACGGGCTTTATGCTTAGGCAAGGTCACAGCTTCTCAGCTGTGCTGCTGTTTTGTGGATGATTGTAGCAGGTTCACCGGACATATCACAGCTTCTTTTGCTATTTCTGCAGAAGGCTGTTATTGATACCCAGTGTATGGCATGTGTTGGGGCACATCCATGGCATACATTTCAAGCCATTGTTTATATTGTATACAACTGCTTGTGAGGAAGTGCTTGGCTCTAATGCACATTCTTGCCACTCTGCAAATTCTGGAATATAAATAAATTTAGTTACTGGCCTTAAAAATACACCACAAAACCAATCAACCAAACAAAAGGAGAACTATTTTGAAAATTTGTCAGACCAAACCAAACAGTCGTCTCCTAAAAACTGTCCCGGAGGAGTCAGTTTGATTGAAAGGAACTGTAGGAGGTCTGAAGGCAATGAGGAAGATGTATTCTTAAAACGCTCAAGTTTAGCAGGTGACAGTGATAGCCTTTGGTCTAACAGCTAATTCCTCATGGGTCCCTTATTTTCTTTTTTACAACTGAAGTAGCAGTTTTGCTGTACCAGAAGAGATCTGGCTGTATTAATATTAAAGTGCCTGTGTGGTTGCTGATAGCAACTGATGTAGTGCCTAGGAATCTGACAAGTTCATAAGCAAACTCACAACTAGCCAAAATAATAGTTTTAAATAATTTTTTGTTTCTTGAAAAGCTTGAACTGATGCGTGGAAGGCTTTTTTTGCATGGTTAGTCCTGTGTTTTAAAAACCTATGTTTTTATAGGCTAAGAGGTAATTTTAAAATTCTATTTTCTCTAAGCTCTATTTCCCAAATATTGTTTTGATTTTGAATTGCTGCAGAAGTTTGGGTTTTTTATTAGTTCTATCTTAGGTACAGTTTTGAGGTATTTCAGCTAGGTTTTATGCACTATGACTTCTTTTCTGATTAACTGAACTATGCTTTCAGGTTTATATTCTCCAAACATTATTTTCACTGTTGAATGATGGCAAAAATCAAAGTTTGTTTCAGTCAGGCAATATTATTTCCAAGCAAAGCTACCTTAACTTCAAAAATAATATGATAAAGGCTTACTCAGGCTCTGCGGCAATCTCAACATAAAAAATAACTTGGTTTAGTTTTAATTTTACAGTTGTATACCTTATCATTAGATCATGCCTGTAAAAACTTTAGGATATATTTTTATCTTCAGGGGTGAATATGTTTTGCACTATATGAAGAAGCAGTTGTGAAGAAACAGTCATAAACCAAGGCAGATTAAAGAAAACATATATTCAGGCATAAAGATAATATTTTTTTTTCTGCAAATTTAAAAATATCTCCTTTGTATTCTCTACCAAATATCACATTTCTTCAAATGACTCCAAATTTTAAATTCCTATTGTCCTAAAGAGCTGCTGTAGAAATTTTAGAGGAAGTGTTTGTGTAAGCTGTGATTGATTACCAGGTGAGAACCATAATAAAGAACTCTTTATAGTTTTAACACACTCAGAAGAGCTGAAAGAAAGAGGCATTAGGCTTTGTTAGCTATGGCTGTAGCTGTTAAAGGTGGTGTTGCTGCTCTGTGGAAAATCCTTGGGTGTGTTGTGGTCAACTAAATGGAGTATATGTTGACTCCACTTCTCTGAATGAGAAACCAGGAAAACCGCATAGGAAAGTGGTATTGGTTCTACCTGCACTTCTGCCACCACAGACAGATTAAAACACCCAACATACCGTAGGCCATAAAGGACTGTCCCATCTGGATGGAGTCGAATCATTCGGTTTTTCACTGTCACCCCATGGACAAAGGATTTCTTGTCATTTTGGAAATACGTATCCGGCACCCAGAGCTGGTCAGCCACTCTGTTGTCCAGAGTTAGGTTCAAAGGTATTCCAGAATAAGAGAGCCTTTTATCCCTCCAGGACTGCTGAAAGTACATGGTCAGGGTGTAGTCCTAGAGAAGAAACAAGAAGGGCTTTTTGTATTTTCATAGTGATTGACTGACCAGAAGTTTATTTTTGGATGAATCTCTGTAACCGACTATCAGTAGCAATAGGAAATTTAAGGATCATCAAGGCATTGTTGCCATTTGGCATGATCATGAGTCTTGGCTTGTTCGTATTAGTGTCAAACTTGACACTTACCAGTGGCAGTGACTATACTAGGCTTTCAAAACCTCTTGACCCAGAGGGAACAGATGGCACATATGGGTCTCCAGTCTGTGGATCAAACTTGTTTTCTAATTTATTTTTTTTTAAGTGAAAAGAGCAGTGTTTAGCTGAGTCAGCCAAATAGCATTGCATAGCACTGAGGATATTCTTCTGATATTCCCTCCTTTTGATATTCCCTCCCCTCACCCTGAAAGATTCCCCCCACAATCCAGAAAGGCATAGCCCTCCTCTGAAAGAGCAAATACAACCTTAGAATATAATAGATAACTTCCCATTCCACCTCTGCTGCAGTTGTCAGATGTAATGACTTTAGATAGCCAGGCATATCTCGTCTCAGCCTGGGGAGTGTGGTGCTTTCTGTCCTTGCCAATTGGATTTTACTGTATAGAAAATCAACACCTTTTCTTGGCTATCATGTTATAACTTCAGTTAAATACCATTTATGCAGCCTTTCAGCTTTCATTTTGTCTGAAAAGAAATTTTTCTAAAGGCCTGTGGTCTGATTTATTCTCTTGCATATGTCTTTCTGGGAAATTGGTGATTTTAAAGGTAGTCTATTTTTTCAAGTGGAGAAGCCCATGTACTTTGCAGATCATGGAATTCCTAAAAGATGATTAGAACAGCGGTATGTGGACTATTAGTTTTCTTTTCCTCATCTCCTCCCCCAGCCCTGTTTTTAAGCGACAGGCCACTTTGTCAAATGTTTTTATGGTAGAAGTGCATCAAAATCGTAGCTATTACTGCAGAAATTGGTCAGGAGTAAGATTTTCTTTTATGTGATAGAAAACCTTATCTCTGTCATTGTTACAAATCCTAGCCTGGACTCTAATTCCTGAAGAAAGTGCACAAAAGGGGTCTGATACAATTTGCACTCTTCATCTATAGCCTTCATAAGACTATGATTCCCATGAAATCAAAGCAGAGTGGTTACCTTTCAAAAATACTTTCAACTTGAAATATCACATCCAACAGAGCTATAATACATACCTACCAGTGAAAGTTGTTAATAAAAATACTGTTCTTCCTTGCCCTGGGCCAGTAATTTGTTATTGTTTTTTAATGGATGAAATATCATGATTGATGACCAGTGGTTATATACAGTAGGACAATTACATCCACTGTGAGCACAGACAACAGACTTGCAATGATTTCATAAATATGCCCTTTTTCAGGCCTGCAAATTGGTTGTTACCCACAACAGACACAAGAAGTTGTATGCTGAAGGGGAGTTCTGTTTTTTTGCTGGCCTGGGTCCCTAGGAGGAGGTCAGAGCATCTTTGCTTTTCAGACCATGCTGGTCAAGCCAGGAACTACAAAGTAATGCACTGAGGCATATGCTGTGCTTTGCTGAGTAAGTGATTTAAGTTAAATAGGGATACAGAGGAGCATGAACACCAAGGAGGCAAGTTTTTGAATGTACAACTTGAATAGAGGCGGGTTAGAAGTACCACTTAAAGAGAAGTTTGCCCTTAGTTCCTCTTACATATATACAAAGACCAGCTGGGAATTGGATGAGAGGAAATAAAAAATAAAAATCAAAACAAAAATCAACCAAACATGAAAGAACAAAACAACACCATAAATACCCCATAATACCCCACCACTATTATGGTGCAGTTTTCATACATTTCATCTATTTCCTAACCTGTCCTATTTCAAATCTCTTATTGTAGAAAAGCTTTCATAGATGACTGATAAAATTTGAACCCTCAGTGCTGCACCTGGTGTCCTCTACATCTTCTGCCTGATCCAGCAGAGCCTATGTAGCCTGCAACACTGACAGAACAGAAATTCTGATTATACATAATTATCTTTTCTCCTTCTTGCTTTTCTTTATATTTTCACTAGGCCTGAAGACTGCTTTTGTGGAATTGTAACATTGTCCTACAGAAAACCAAACAATTGAGAGTGGTGTCTATTTAAGGGTTCTTAAAGCTCAACCAAGAAAAGAATAGCCATGGTAAGTTACAATAGATCTTAAAGGATGTGACCAAGTGAAAGAAAAAGAAATTGTGTCTCTCGGCTATGGCTACTAGAAGAAGTTGAATTGCTATTTTTAGCATCATAGTCTATTAAAATAATTTGTTTCATCCAGCTGTGCTTTACATGAAATGCTGCTGTTGGCAACACCACTGTAGAGAGAGTGATCTTCTGGTCTGCAATTGTGCTGTACTGTGGAGAAGTACATGGCATACCAGCATATGTTAATGAGGAAAAAAATCTCAGCTTCATCCTAAAGGAATCTCAGTGTTTCTTATCTTAGCAAATTATCTATTTTTTTTCCTATTCATCAGTACGTGGGGGTATTACTCATTATTTTAATAAGAAAAATAGTCTGATGTCACAATTGTGAGTCCCTGTTGCAGTAACTTCATATTTTAAAATGCATAGTCAAAGTCTGTTTTAATGAAAAGTAAATTATAAGCTGTGCTATAAAACCCAAATTTTACAGCTATAAAATTTCTAATTTTTTTTTTAATGGAATACAGCCTTATGCTTCTCAGCTCTCATTGGCAAAGTATTAAATGCTGGCAAGCCATATGGCTAGCCACATCTTGGAGGTTCTTGTATTATTTTTTATAATGTACAGCGGTGTCAGTGAAGTGAGGATTTAATGACTACTTGTCTTCTACCCTCTAAAATTTCTGGGGGATTTTGTGCTTTCAAGCTCTAGACTATATGAATAATTTCTGAATCTGTCACATCTGTAGTGGTAATTGGCTGCAGAATTTTTTAGCTTCTTATGAAAGCTTCCCAAGATCTCAAACACCAGTCTAGATATGAAAATAAATCACACTGTATTTAGCTTTCATATTTAAAAAAATTTATTCATGAGTTTAAAAAGCAGGGCCCGATGTAAAATTAAAAAAGAGAATCTGTTTCTGCAGGTAACTGTTCTTTCAAATTTGTTTTTAAAACATTTTTTTTTCTGAACTGTACTTTTTATAATTAAAAAAAATCTGTAATGTGGCTGAAAAATCATGATATTTCAGTCGATCTAATAGTGCTTTAGTGCTACTAGTTTATGCTTTCCATAAGTGCCTCCTTACATTTTCAGAGCATAGTGAACCTTTAGAGTGGAAAATATTTGAGCACCAATGATAAAGCTGTTTTGATGTGTATCTGGTCTAGTTTCCCTATTATTTTTTTTTTCTGCAATACGTATAGATAATGTAAGGGTAATAACAGATTTTTTTCTTTCCTGTTAACTCTGTGTATCTCTGAAACCAGAAGAGACACATTAAAATAACTGAAGAATTTGGACTTGCTGGTAATTTCTACTCTGTGATTTACCAGTTCAGCACAGTGAAATATAACGTGGAATACATTGCTATATTATAATCTAAGCTTGTGAGAGACACAGAACTAGTATTTCACCATGTTTATCAGCTGAATTATGGATTCTGGTGGAATAAAAGATGAGTTCACATGTCTGCTGTACTTGTTTCTTCTTTTACAAATTCCATATTTTAAGGAGAAAATAGGGAATCTTTTAATGTGCAATCTTCAGCTTGGTGGTCTAAAAGACCTTTTGTTTTTCTCTATTCCAAGGTGGCCTTAATCTAAGTTCTGTTATCATTTCATGAACTGAACATCAGGTTAGCACAACGTGATACATATTCAGTTATAATAACTGAGTATCAAAGCACACTCTAAAGTTCTTAACAGCTAAAAATAATGTGTATGCAGTTATTAGCAAAAGTTAACAAATCAAATAATATTTTTTGAATATTCAGCTCTTCTAGGTCCACATCAGACATTAGCTCTCTACATGAGTTTGCACATGAAGGCACTGTGCAGCGAAATGAATACATGAAGTACAGCAATGTCATACTCCTAATAGATAGCAGTGTATATTGGTAGTTGTGGGATGAACACTGTACACTCAATCTTAAATTTAAATTTTATCCTTGGGAACCATCCATTAATACAATATCTGGCAGCCTCACAGAAAAATGAGATGCAATGAAATTTAGATACATTATAACTTAATCAAGACAAACATAACTAAACTTGCAATTTAAATATTGAGTGATAATCAGAATATTACTATTGACTGCAATGATGCCATAAATATAGAAAAGCAAAATATGTAAATCCTGCTGTGACTGCAAACTCTTATTAATTGGGAAAGGGTATTTTCTGTGTTTGTCTGATACAAAAATAGGAAGGGCAAAGTTCTGAAAGAGTGGTGAATGCTCAATTTGCAAATTGTAAAAAATCGTACTCATTCCTATGTTGCAAGAATGCTAATGTATCAGAAGCAGCTGTTAGCTGTTCAGCAAGTTCATTGTCCTACCCTGGAAGTCCAAGGGAAGCTCCATATCCCGACCTGAAAAAGAGCCATTTTATGGTAAGAAGATACAACTGATGATGTGGAGTTTTGGGTGTGGAATGTTGGGTTTATGTTTGGAATTTTGTGGTTTTTTTTTTTTTTTTT
>VWYO01009030.1:306256-337850 GCA_013400275.1 Rhadina sibilatrix
TTGTTGTTGTTGTTGTTGTTGTTGTTTCTTTGCAGGCTGTTTTTGCTTCCCCCCACCTCTTGCTTGCCCCAGTTGCTCAATTCCAGATACTGCACAGAAAAAACTTTAGCTGAAATTAAGGAGGAAGAATATACTGTTTTTACTCATGTTCTTTTTAAAGAATGTCAGGGGAACTGCATCTCTTTATTAAGTCTGAAGTCCAGCTAAACAAGGAAGCCAGGGAATTAAGGGGTACAGTACTGACCAATTATACTTGCCTTTCTTTCTAAGGATATAGTTCAGTGTTCCTGTGGTTGTTTTCAATGAAGACTGACCTATCATATGTTACCCAGTTCTCTCCTCTTCTGTCCAAAGTAGTGGGAAGAGGAGAGATGGAGCATGCACTCAAATTATTCAATATTCTCTGGCCTGGTTCACTGGAGGCCATCGTTCTTGTGAGCTACACTTCTGACAGGGAAAATGAAAGAGAAAGCTAGGACTCCAGGACAATAGGATAAACTCCCTCTATTTTCCATAGAGAAGCTGTTTGGTGTTCTTTAACAGGGTCAAAATTTTCACACAGCAAACTTCAGTTCTGCAAAAACCATGTTTTCCACCAGAAAATTACAGACCATTTATAGATGTGAGACTTCTGTAGGAGAAAAGTTGTGCGAGGTCTTGTTAGGCTGAGTGCCAGGTCCTATGCTTTGGTTAAACAGCCCCAGGTAGTGCTGCAGGCTGGGGGCAGAGTGGTTGGAAAGTGGCCCAGAAGAAACGGGCCTGGGGGTGCTGGTCTGCAGGAGCTGAACATGAACCAGCTGTGCCCAGGTGGCCAAGAAGACCAGTGACATTCTGGCCTGTATCAGCAACAGTGTGGCCAGCAGGACCAGGGCAGTGATTGTCCCCCTGTGCTTGACACTGGTGAGGCTGCACCTCGAGTGCTGTGCTCAGTTTTAAGCCCCTCACTACAAGAAAGACATTGAGGTGCTGGAGCATTTCCAGAGAAGAGCAACAAAGCTATTGAAGTCATATGAGGAGCAGCTGAGAGAACTTGGATTGTTTAACCTGGAGAAAAGGAGGCTTGGTGGAACTTTATCTCTCTCTCTCTCTCCAACTACCTGAAAGGAAGCAGTCAGTCTTTTCACCCAGACAAGAAGCAATATGGAAAGAAGAGATGGCTTCAAACTGTACCAGGGAGGTTCAGGTTGGACATCAGGAGGAATTTCTTCATAGAAAGGGTTGTTAAACATTGGAAAGAACTGCACAGTGAGGTGGTGGGGTCACCATTCCTGGAGGTGTTCAAGTGCCACGTCTGCAACCAGATGTGGCACTTAATGCCTTGGTCTGGTTGACAAGGTGATGATCAGTCAAAAGTTACACAACGTGACCTCAGAGGCCTTTTCCAAGCTAAATAATTCTGTGATTTTTAAATTTTGTTTGATCCAGATGGTAGTTCCAGTTACTAATAAATGCCTTGCAATTTTGTTGTTCAAATGTGCTGATAATTCTTTAGGACAGTGTTGGCATTTATAACTTCACAATTATGTATGTGGCATCACAGTTGGGCCTTACAGAAAGAAGCAAAGATCTAGCAGGAATCCATATAGCTGTAATGATGATGCTCTTTATTTCTCAAAGCACAGCCAAGAACAAGATTAGACTCATAATAATGTTTGAAGTGAAGGCATTACTGTATTGGGACTCAGTATTACTCCTTGAAGTCAAAGCAGAAGTCCCCTGAACTGCAATGGGTAAGAATTACATCCAATCATTACTGGAAAAGCAAAGCAAAACATTTCTCAGTTGCAACCGTAAACTATGTATTTTGTTGCATTTTGTTCAGGGTTTCAGTAAGAAGACTTAGCAGAAGCAGTAATAAATGCTTCTGATATTTAAGTGGGTTGTTATGATAGTTGTGTTCCACTGATTTTGTATTATTTAACACAGAGGAGGGTAAAATCCCATCCCTTTCCTGTGTGTTGTTTTGCCTCCTGAGAAGAGTAAGAACTTCTAAACTTTAAAACAATAACCCGCTGCCTTGTCCTTTGCTGCTTTTTATTCCTCTTATTTGAACTTTGCTAACCTGAAAGGCTTGAATGTGCCATTTGCTCTTTGTATAGGAAGAAGAGAGATGATGCTACTAAAACTAGTATGGATCACTTTGATTAGAAGTGAAACTTAGCACTTTGAAACTTGCCAAAACTTAGCAGGAAAGTAAGGCAGCAGGTACGGCAGGCTTATAGATACATTGCTGTTATCATCACTGCATGCTGGAAGCCCCTTCAAGAAAGGTGTAAAACTACTATACCATTCTCAAACTTCCAGCCACATAAAGCACTGTCTGGGATAGCAGTGAGACATACCAGTCTAACATTTTCACAGTTCAAATTCAATACCTGTCTTAAGTGGCTATGTTGCCAACAAAAGAATCAGAACTTGTCCATGGTATGATTCATATTCCTGGAAAGAGCAATCAACTGCTTTTAGTAGGAAACAAGCAATGATATGTATTCTCAGGAATACAAATATCTCAGGATATTTGATTTTGCTTTTGAAGCTGCTAGTCTTTTTTTTTTTTTTACTGTAGAGAGTAATACAGTCATAAAGATGCATGAGGGGAGGAGGTGAGAACAGGAAAAATATGGCACAGGAGTTATACAAACTTAAGTAAGATGTCATTGTAATGAATGCCGGAGTAAAGAAATAAAAATGTAGTGGCATATACAGTAACTCTATTCAATGTGTTAATGTATTTTTTATAGGCAGCAAATAACAGTGTGCTTGATACTTTGGCTCTAATGAGGGCACTTGGTGTTTCAGAAAGGACAACTGAAGAGAAAATAAGAATTTTTGTTTTTTTTCTGATTTAGGAGCAGGACTTATTTCTATTTCTATGGGTCTGGTGATTAAAATTTATCTGATTCCTTCTGCCTGGTTCTCAGCTGTCATTCTACTACATCAATTCTCTTTAGTTTCAAGTGAAGCAGATGGAGGTCCAAATGACGTGTGATGAGTCACTAGCTCTACCTGGAACAGAAACAGTAATTACATAGCTGCTGCCAGATCTTTAAACTTGTGTATACCTTACTGGGTGTTTTTTTTTTTTTTTTTTTTTTTTTTTTTTTTTTTTTTNTTTTTTCTTGTTTTTTCTTGTTTTGTTTGTTTGTTTTTATTGGTTATTGTATTGGTTGGTTGTTTTGTAGCTTTCTATGTGACTACTACTTTCCCCCCCGCCAAATGCTCAGGGCAACTTGGTTTCATTGTTCATTAGGCTTATGATTGAGCAGTGTTCTATAAAAAGTTCATGATTATGATGACTTACATGGCCAGAGATATCTTTCCTGTATATTTTCGTACCCTGACTGCTTTACAGAATTGTAACCCATAAATCATAGGGCAGGCTGATACTCACATTTTGTGCCGTATTTGGAAATGAGGGATGGAAGAATATCATGACATTTCCCCTTTATAATGACAGTCAAAGTGGAGGTATTTTGTGCTTAGAGTGGATGATACTAAGGGTATTAGTGACACTGTCATAGTACTGGAAGACTACTGACAGACTGGTTTCAAAATCCTCTGGGAATTTCTAGTCCAATCTCCTGTCAGAAGCAGGACTGTCATCAACCCTGTCTCAGGTTAAGATATCGCTTTCTCTGGCAAATCTTGAAGACCTTCAAGAATGAGAATTTCACAACATCTGTGGGCAGACTCTTCCAGTCTGCACTACCTGTTTGGTGAGAAATCTTTCCTGACATCTACTCTGACCCTCCCTATGTGTAACTAATAGTTGCTGCCCTTCATTATTTTGTCTGCCACTATTGAGAGTGGTTTTACTGCAATCTTCCCCTCAGGATATTGAAGGCTGCCATGAGGTTTTCTTTTGGCTTTTCTCTTTGCCAACTGAAGCAAGGGAAGTTCCTATGTCTCTCCTGATAGGTTATGTGCTCAAGGCCCTGGCCACATTGACAGCTCTTCACTAGATCCTTTTCAGATTCTCAGTATCAGGAAAGAAATGGGAGACACTGCTGAAAGTGCAGCCGTACCATTACAGAATATGGGAGGGTAATAATTTCCATCTGTGCTTCCCATACCCCTGCCAGTGTCACTTAGAATACAGTTTCCATGATGAAAGTGCACTTTGTGGCTTGTACTTAGCTACTGCTTAACCATGAGTTTCCCAGCTGCTGAATTCTGTGTTTCCTGGCTGGACCCAGAGATGGGTATAATGTTTGTTGTTTTTCATATCATCAGATATCTCCCCGATGACACACGTTTTTCACCAGGGCAGGCAGCAGTTTTAAAATTATTGTCAGTGAACTCCTAATTATCTTTTGACCCATGTTGTATGCATCTTTGTTTTACAATTAATGTAACTAGAGAAGCCTTTCTTGTTGCCTTGTCTCTCTTTACTGTCAGGTCCAACTGCGATTTGAAGCAATATTTTTATGCTTCACAGAATCAAAGACTAATTTAGGTTGGACAGGTCTCATTGAGATTGAAAGAGAATTCGAGACATGAAAGTCAGAGGCAGCCTTGGCTGCTCTCCTGAAATCCAGGGCTGTGATCCCACTTTTTGTTGTTTTTCTCTCCTCTCAGATTCCTGAATTCTACCATTTCATAGTCGTTGGAACTAAAGCTGCCTCTGACTTCCTTACTCAGACAAATTTTTTCTTCTTGTAACTACAAGGTCTAGCAGATCATGTTTTCTTGTTAGCTTCTCAGTTACCAGGAAATTGTAATCAGTGTGTTCAAGAAGTCTTCTAGATTTCCTGAGCCCTCCTGTACCATTCTTCTCATACAGTTCCACGAGGAACAGGACTTGTGAACATGAGAATTTTTCCAGTTGTTGGAAGAAACTCTCACCTGCATTTTCTTCCTGGTCAGGATGTCTATAGTAGATACCCACAATACAAGGCCAAACAATGTTGATTTGGTTGCTGATCTTGATCCATAAACTGTTGTTTGGCTTCTGTTTTCTCACCTAGAAGGCAGCTCCATTTCCTCTCCTTCCCAGCCAGTTGAACAGTAATTCTTGCTGGTTTCCTTGCCAGTTCTGTTGCCTTGTTTCCTCCTCCTGTATGCTCTCTTCTGAGTTTTAGTTCATGGAGAGGCTTCTGTCTTAGCCTGGCAGTTCTCCTGGTGAAATTCTGTCCTTCTTGCACGGCATAGTGAATTGTTCCTGGTTTTCTTAAAAATTCAGTCTCATATCTTTCTGCTTGATGACTGCTTGCTGGGGAATTTTACTTAGCAATCACCCAGATAAGCCAAATTCTATTGTCCTGATGTCCTAACTCCACTGCTCACTGTCTCAGCTATCCTCCAGATCCTGAATTCTGTCGTCTTGGGGTCACTGCAAACCAAATGTGCTGTAAATACTTGCTTTTCATCTAGGATATTTCTACAAAAGTCAGCTTGAAGAAAAGCTCTTCATGTGATTTCTCATGAGCTGCATAATTTAAATATTTTTAAGCTGCTTACATGATAATCTAACATCACAGTCAACGAGTACACCACACTGATGCAGACTCTCTGTGGAAAATTTGCTTTTGCCTTTTGCAGGGAATCAGTTTGCCTTTAAATGCATCTATTGTTGACACTTAATCCTCAGAGAAGAACACAGAGTATTTTTAGAGTGTTGATAATAAAGAACTTCGTTTTATTTTTATTTTAACAGCATAATCAGTTGGATAACTAATGGCACTGGCCAATTTAATAGGATTAATCTGATTAAAACCCTACAAATGCAGTGCTGTTGCTAGTCCCACAGGAACCAACATTTCAAAATACTGCAAAGAATGTGTAGACATTTGAAGAGAAGAAAACAAGAAAGAGCAAATAACTTACTAGTTGGAAAGCATCTGATTAATACTCTTGAGTATTGATTAGGATATGGAGGTGCAGGCTCTCTTTCCTGCAAAATATGTAACTAATGAGAACTGGGGATTAGTGTATTATTTGATGAATTGTGTAGCTTAGTGCAGAAAATTGAGATTGGTGTCAATATACTGAAAATCTGGGAGAGTGTCTTCATGTAAATGACTTTATAAATAAAGAAAACCTCAAAATAAGTTTTATTTAATGCTTAGGGCAGTAAAACCTCTCTCTGAGACTGAAGTGTCAGAAGGCTTTCTCCTCAGTGAAGCCCAAGCCAACTGCTACTTCCATACCTTCCTGTGTGACTGCACACATTTGAGTAAATACTTAGAAGTGGAAGGAATCCAGGTTAGAGATGAACTCTGTCATTACTACTTATTCATGGTGTTTGTTTATGTAGGTAAATTCCTTGATCATGTCTCCACCACCAATGGCTATCCAAGCACTGGTTCTTGGGCAGAAAAGAACAACTAAGAGTGAAAGTGGAAGCCAAAGCAGCTTTGCAGAGCAGCTTAGAGCAGCTGTGAAACTATATAGTTCTGGAATGGGATTTACAGTCCCAGAACAAGGCAGGAAAAACTGAAGGATCCTGTGAAAGATCACAAGACACAGGTTCTACTGTCCTCAGTCAAGAAAATTTTCATGTTTTCTAGTCAGAGAAGCCAGAGTGAACCAGAATGGGTTAGCAGTGTGCTACCAGGCATGGGGCTACAGCTGAGACTGGATTTGGTACCTGCATGCAACTGTTCTACAGCTTCAAGTCAGAGTGACAGAAGCAGCTCAGATCTATTGTCAGGGTTGCACCAACCTTTCCCAAATGACTGTGACACCCAAGCATCCTGTGGGTTGGCATCTAGTAGCCTATCTGCTCTCTTATATTTGCTATGTAAGCTTATTAGTGTTTTCACAGTATTAAAATATCGCAGGAGCTCAGCAGCCAGTCAGCTGTTTCAGTATTACCTTGGCTCTGTTTGATCTTCTATTAACTAAGGGAAAAAAATATCAACTTCCACAACATTTGAAAAAGCAAGGAAAGCCACTCTTGACTCTTGAGCTTTCCCTGGTTTGCTACAGCCTGCTACAGAATGTTGAGGTGCTGTTGTGAAGTTTGTCTGGCACGGTGATCTCTGAGAGGGGTAGATGGAACCTTGCTGGCAGAAGCATGGAATTGGTTTATTGAGTTGTTGTCTGGGTTGTTTTTTACATGTCCCTGTGCTTCTGAAATATTAGTTTTTGGTCCATCTTGAAAGGTCAGCAGAAGTACATGTAACAGTTCTCTTGTACACAGCTTCACTTGGTGCTTTTTAGAGACAGCTGTATCACACTATGAAGGATAAAGTTAAAACATCTAAGTGACCCATACCTGATGATCACTGATGCAGATGGTATAAGATTGGTGTGTCCTGAATTTATTGCAACTGATACGATACATGCTAGAGAGACTATTGAGGGCTGAGGGATCCTAAATCCATGGGTTGTTATCCAAGCAATATTTTCTTCTGAAGATTTAATTTCTGGAGTAATTTTAAAGCCTTAACTGTGTCAACTAAAAGACCTCATTAATATTTTTCCATTTAGAAACAAGCAAACAGCTGTTTGTTACTGGTAAGTTTTCACTGCTTTGCAAATCAGACAATTTCAGTCCAAGAGAGGAATGGAAATTCAGTGTGTTTTTGTGAATGAAACAGGCATTGTTCCTATGCATTTATTCCTTCTTCTATAAATATGACTGGTTTCTGCTTCTTTTTCCTAATGCCTCTACTGTGTAGTAAGACTAATTTTCCACTAAAATAGACTTGTACTTATCCAGAGAACTCTACGTGCAGCTGGCCACACTGTGAAGCCTAGGTCTGTGAAACTATCGTTCAAAGCTGAAGTGTGGTATTTTCTCACCTACAGCTTTCTGTAGGACTGGTGTAAGTTCTTGCAGCACTAATCCTAGGTGCTGTTATCAGAGCAGTATGAAGTGTAGAGGTCCAGAAGGCTTGGCTTTTTTGAAGACAGATAAATGAGGTGTTTGTGGACACAAATAGAACCTAGTGTCAGAGAAGCAGCACTGCTATAGAGGAGTAAATTATGGGACAGATGTAACACTGTTCCTCTTGCCACGTACAAAACGAGTCTGTGGCAAGAAGGGGACGATAGTGAGAAACTGACCAGGCGGAACTCCTGGGACAGGAGATCAGTTATTTGGAAGTTTTTGTGCATGGCAGAGGTGACCAAATCATGCCACTGTTCCTGGTATGAGCAGCAGTGAGGATGATGGGAAGGTTTTTCTTCTTTGTGGTCATGGTGGTGAATCTTGGTAATATTCAGTATGATAAAATAGCTCTGGCTGGCTAGAGCTAGGTGGCTTTTAATCAGAATTATGGCTTTCACAGGTAATGAGACAAGTGAAGCTACAACACAAAGTAGGATGCAGCACTATGCCATGCAGCAACAAAATCTTTGAAGGCATATGGCAAATGCCTTCAGATAAGGTTCCTGATGATATGGTGTAGGTGAAATCAAGTATGGGTTTAGTAAAACGAACGTTTTCCATATTTTGCCTGTTATTTGCCTTACTTAATCACATAACCCTTGATTAAATAGTCACAGAACCAGTGGGTTTGCATCAGTAGATACTGAATGCTACGAGATAAAACATGCTGGCTAGTCACAGGACTCTCCAGATGGATATGTTATATCTGAATGGCTTTGTAGTTTTTCACTTATTTATAGCAGGAATGGCTTTTGGATCTGTTAGGGTATAGTAATAAATTCACTGAACTACAAAATAATTTATCCTCCTGCTCACTTTCAGCTAATTGCAACATCTTAGGGTATCTCAGGATAGTATGAACATCTGTCCCCTGAAGATCGATTCTTCTCAGACAATAATTATAGAGCTAATGAATGGAGTGGAGAATGGAGTTTAGGAAACAACAAGGGACAGCTCTGCCTTTCTTTGCTCTCACCTTAGTACATTCCTTTCACTAGACTGACTTCCTAACATACCCTACAGCAAATGTTCTAGATGCAAGAGTCCATTTTCTTTGGAAAAGGACAGAAAATCAGATACTGGGTCTGGGACTTGAAAACCTTACTCTAACAATTGGTGTGAGCAGATAATCAGAAGCAGATAGTCCTGCTCCTTTTCTACCCACTCTGAACCCTAGAGCTCAATACCAGAAACATATCTTCAGCATTCAGTAGTGCTGTCACGGGGAATAATTTGTCTCATAATTTGAGTGAAATAGATTACTCTTCTGGTATGCTTTTCAGTTTGCTATTTTTAGTGATAGAAGTGACACCTAATTTGCACTTGTTAAAAACAGGCTTATGAAAGTGTGTTGTAAATAAATCTTGGGAGGAATATAAATTAGCATGGTTCAGGGTAAAATAACTTCCCTTTTGTGGGTCAGAATGAAAATAATGTCGGGGGGGAGACTGTTTCACTTCTCTGTGTTGGAGGATTCTAGTACCTTATATAGTATTGGAAGCTGGCTACAGTGGAAACAAGACTTTAAATGGACACCAAGTGTTAGCATGACAGCCCTCCTGTTCTAGAACAGCCAGATGAATGTTAACTCTTGGGTCTCTCCTAGATTACAGATCTAATAAAACAGATAAACAAATGTTGGCAGATTGAGCAGTGAAATAGCTGCAGATGAGATAGACCTTCGTCTTTGGCTTCTGCAAGAAATATGTATATAGGTAATGTAATCCTACTGAGAATGTGTAGAGGACAGGATTGGAGAACAGCTTGGTTTTGGATGCAGCAAAATGAAATTCAGTAGGCTCAATAGGTATCATATGTGGTCTGCTGCAATGGCAGCTGCCACAGCTTTATGACACGGATAATGCTTTTATGTCTCAAGTCCAGGGGTGCAACTAAGACAGCTTAGTCCCTGCCCAGCACTTGTTTCTTATCATATATCCTCTCCTATATCACCAGCCTGATGTTTGGGAAAAGCCTTTCTGCGATGGAGATATCTGTTATGTTAAAGATTAGTGTTCTGTGTGAGAACAGTGTTTTTATATCTCCCTTTTTGTACTTACAGGAAGAATTATTGTCCTTTAATCCTGATTTCCGTCAGTTTTAAATCATATTCCTTCTTCAAATTCTGTCTGCAGATTGCTTGTCATAAAGATACCTATTTTCTAGAGTATCAACACAGATTCAGCAGTAGGTGTCAGTTCAGTATTGGGTGAACTGTTTAAATCTCTCCCCAAGCCTATTCCTTCTTCATTTCATGGAGAGTCAAAGTCTAGCAACTGAAAGGTAATCACTATGGTTACAGCATCCAGTTCTAGCAACAAATCCAAGATTTAAGTCTTAACGCTTGCAGCGAAATATATATATTTGAGACACCCCCAGACATTTGGGATCATGTTTGCAAGTGTTAAAACAGACATTGACAGTTTGAGATAATTCCATTGCAAGGCTTTGCTTGCAAGACAGTGGTCTGCTATTATAAGTGAATTGCTTACATAAGAGGTGAAAGAATACCTACTAGTTTAAAATGCAGCTCAAGCAATATTGTGTTTTCAAAGTCAGAAATCTAAGATTTAATCACTGCCTTGTTTGAAGCCTGTGTCAACACTGTCAGCCAAAAGAAAGATTGAAACTTGGATCCTTCCCAGCTGCAAATATTACGAAGACATCACTCTGAGCCATTTTTAGGCATCACGAGAGCTATGGACATTATGAGGCACCAGGATTTTGCAATCCTACGGCAGATGACTTTACGGCCCAGGTGGTTGATATTTCATGCGTTGAAGTCCCTCACCCCAATTAGTAATTTCAATCCGTTTACAGATGGCAGAAAATCGCTGATCTACCACAGTTCTCTCTAATAAATAGGTCTATTCATAAGCCAAATTAACAACCCGAGACCAGAATTGCCCAGGGAGATTTGCTGAGATGATATCAGTGCCTCAGTACTGTTAGTGCAGGACTAGTGGCTCTTCTCAGAGACAAGTCTAATGGGAAAAATCTAGATAAATAATGTTTTTAGATGGCAAATCCCTCTTCTGATTGTGGCTCAGGCATAGGAATGAATCTGGAGAGAGAACGTCTAATTTGGACCATTCTGTACTTCAGGATAGGATACAGGATTGTGCTTTATGCTTAATGGATATGGAAAACAGGTGTAGAATTCCCTGAGAATTTAATTTCTAACCTGACTGCTAACTAGTGTATGGCAAGAGATTCTACATCCCAGATCATGACAATGTGTGTTTTGTCACTGAACTCTCAAAATGGCTCTACTTGCTGATCTCAAAGGGCTCATTATCCTACCACTTTTCATAATATCTTACAGTATATTTGTTCATTCTGGAGAAAAGAAGACTTTGGGATGATGCAACTGCAGTCTTCAGTATCTGGTTGGGAGCCTGCTAGGAAGATGGTGACAGGCTTTTTACAAAAACATGTAGTCATAGGGCATCATCCTAAGGGAAAATGGGTTCAAACTGAAAGGAAGTTTAGATTAGATATTATCAAAAAATTCGTTATTATGAGTCTGGTGAGGTACTGGAACAGGTTGCCCAGGGAAGCTGTGGATGCCTCATCTCTGGCAGTGTTCAAGGCAAAGCTGGATGGGGCTTTTAGCAACCTGTCCTAGTGAGAGGTGTTCCCACCCAGTTCAGGGATGTTGGAACTAGATGGTCTTTGAGGCCTCTTCTAATCCAAGCCATTCTATGGTTTAATGACTTACTCTTAAAATACTTTTTCATAACAAAGTGCAAACTGTATTTTTTTATTTGATATATGACTTTTTCAACTTTATGATACTGTTTTTTGAGTCTCTGAGGAAATTTTGAGGAAATCTTATATAATGTTTAACTGCAAGTGACTTTTCTACTTAGTGACTCATCTTAATTGTGGTTTATTTTTGTCCTGAATCTATTAAATATAATATTAGATGTAGAATATTCTCTCAAGTCTTTGAACGTTATACCTAAGTCAACTGTACCACAACTAGCTAGTACATATCTACCATGGGATTTGTTTGTTTGTTTTGGATGTGGCAGCTGCTGCTGCTCTCCCTTGACTTTTAGATTGAGGATGTTTAAAAGGCTTCATTGTTTCAGATTAAGTTTAATTTGTATATGAGGTCTGAGATGAATTGATTAATTGATAACTCCTTTTACCCTGGAGTTTGTTTTGCTTAGAGGAATTTCAAGAATTATGTAAATTGTGGTTTGTTTGTTTGTTTTGTTGTTGTTTTAATACCATAAGGGTAGAAACAGCTGGTGATGAAATAAAACACAACATATGCTTAGCAATTGTAGATCAATGTCATTGCTTGTTTATTCTGTGACTGGTTCCCTAGATAAAAGAAATCTGGTGGACCTCAGCTATCTAATGTTCAGTAAAACATCTTTGATTACATGACGTAAATGGAAGAATATGGGAATTAGAACAAAAGAAGTGTCATGGTTTAACCTCAGCTGGCAACTAAGCACCATACAGTCATTTGGTTACTCTCCCAGCAGGATGGGGGCAGGAGAATTGAAAGGGTAAAAGAAAACTCATGGGTTGAGATAAGAACAGTTTATTAATAGAAATAAAACAACGTTAGTAATAAATTGTAGCGAAAATCTAAATCACAATGAGAGAGAGAGAGAGATAAAACCCAAGGAAGACAAGTAATGAAAATGAAAGCAATTGCTCAGCACTAGTTGACCATTGCTCAGCCAGGGCCTCAGCAGTGGCACCCTGGCCACTTCTGCCCTGGTTTGCTGCTGAGCATAGCACCATATGGTATGGAATATCCCTTGGGTCAGCTGGGGTCTGCAGTCCTGGCTGTGGCCTCTCCCAGTTCCTTGTGCATCCCCAGCCTCCCCACTGGTGGTGTGGTATGAGGCAGCCTTGCCTCTCTGTAAGCACTGCTCAGCAATAACCAGAATATCTCAGTCTTAGCAAGCACAAACCCAAAACACAACCCCATACTGTGCAACTGTGAAGAGAATTAACCCCACTACAGCCAAACCCAGAAAAAAAGAGTAGAATGGTTCAGATTCTGGTTTAAAGGGCCAGTACTGTGCCAGTACTGCATGTTGAATGCAGAAGTAACATGCCAAGGGAGATTACAGGCAGAAATATTCAAAGGATGAGATCTGGGACTAATTTTTATTTTCTCTTATATTTTTTCTGCCACTGGAAAAATCAAAATGTAACAATGAAATTTGCAGGTGATATTAAAGTAAGGAGCCACTGTTACCATCAGAGAGTATCAGAGTATCACAATGGTCATCTTGAGTGCTGGGGTAGTAGAAGTGGGATAATATTCAATACTGAAAAGTCATAGACTAGGAGACCAACTATAAGGAGTTATTTCATAAGATGAGACCTTTTTGGGGAATGGGATAAACGAAAAGATGAAAGAGCTGAACACTTATCTATCGGATATGTCACTTGAGCATCAGGAAATAACAGCATCAGAAGGAAGTATGAAGTGTTTGGGGTTTCTTAGGTCAGCAGACAAATGGAAAATGAAAATAATTTTGGATCACCCCAAAGTAAATACTTAAAGAAAGTTCCTTGAAAATATTTTTAATCAAATGATAACTCCAATTTGTTTTATTTTGCCTTTTTTGAACTACTTTATTAAATAATTAAGTATAGATGAGTATACTATAAAATATAATCTTAAAAATTAATATATATGGCTGTTGACACAGTACTTTTTTAACATTGTAGAGGTCAAAATTCATAAATTGTGAGAATTAATGAATAATTTTAAAAAAAGTATTTCTGCTGTGAAAGCCCTCCCCAAAGTTCCACTTAAATGATTCAAAGTGTGTGGGTGTTCAGCCTCTTTCTAAGGTACACCTACCAGTTTTTATATTAATTACAGAATCATGCAAGTTGGAGGGAAGCGCCAGAAGACCTCCTCCAGTTCACAGCATATCCAATGAGATCAGGCTTCTTGGGGCCTTATGCACCTGAGTTTTGAATATCTCCAAGGATGGAAACTCCACAACCTCCCTGGACAAGCTGTTCTGGTGTTTCATCGTCCTAACAGGGGAAATCTTCATTCTTATATTCAGTCAGTATTTCTCACATTCCAACTTTTGCCCCTTGTCTCTCATCTAATCCCTATGATGTGTGTAAGTTAAATACAATAAAAAAGCTCATGTATTGAACTAAAACTTTTATTAGAGCTGATTATGATTATTAATATTACATGATGATACTGACTTTTAAATTCTTCTTATATATTCCTGCATGATGTTTTAAGATTTGTTTTTGAACAGGAAATGTCTCACTGTTTAAAAGCATGTTAAAGTAGAATTATGTGTGACAACAGAAGATAACATTAGTTAAAAGTTTCAACTGTACTGTAATTATCTGTAAAATATTTTTTTCTCCACTGAGTTTATATTTGAGATTTTTGGCTGAAATGCTTAGCTTTAAACATGTACACAAGAAAATCAAGTAGATCAAAGGACTTTGTAATTTGCTAAATCTTCACTCACAGATGAAGGAAAAGTTCTCACAGGCATATGTTGAGTTGGTGACTTCAAACCCTGACCTGGTGGGGAAAATCGGTCTCCCATTCAGATGTAGGTAAGCCAGGAAATTACTTTCATTCACATTATTTTCTGAGGAAATCTCCTGCATTACTTTACCCTGTAATATTCCAGTAATAGCACCTCTGTGTGTCTATGTTGTTCTCCTTTTTAACTTGAAGTGTTTTGGAAAAATACAGAAAATTAATTTTTTTTTAGCCCTGAAATGCTGTCATGTCTCAGCAGAAAAATGACAGAAACAGAGCTCATGAAGAATTAATCTAGAACATTTTACTGTGATTGAATTGTTACTAATAAAGAAGAAAATAATAGAGCTTTGAGTCACTTTGAGTAACAGCTATTAAAAGTCAGATGAATTTTGTTTTAGATTTTTGTCGAATTCCCAAGTATGAAGAAAACTGAAGGATAAGGAGGAAAGGAAAGCAACCTATGTAGTATACCAAAGAAATGTTGGGAATCAA
Source organism: Rhadina sibilatrix (assembly GCA_013400275.1). Taxonomy (NCBI): domain Eukaryota; kingdom Metazoa; phylum Chordata; class Aves; order Passeriformes; family Phylloscopidae; genus Rhadina; species Rhadina sibilatrix. The sequence goes on from VWYO01009030.1 coordinate 321,097, forward strand.
ATATTATATTTGCACGCTCACAGAGGTGCACAAGTGATTTGCAAATATAGTGAGCATTTTCTTTAGCTGGTGTTTGCAAGTAATATTTCTTTCTGGCCAATGTACAGTGTATAAAGGAATAAGAGGGTGGCTCAAATAATAAGTCTATAGGAATGCTTTAGTGTGTATCTTGGCATAAGAATTGTCTTTCAGCTAAGCCTTTTGTAATCATCTGAAAGCTTAGATAGCGGAAGAGCTGACATTTGATTTTAGAATACTACTTCATTTCCCTTTCTTTTCTCTAAGGTATATAATATTTCTTTAATAAAAAAAGAAACATTTCCTTGACAGAAGACACTGATATTACAATAAAGGAACATAATAGAAGCCATAGGGACTAAGACAATGTTTGCATTAATTTCTCATCTGTTAGCAAATATTATTTAATATCAATTTTTACCTTTGATGTGGCTGTTTTGTATGGCTATGACAAATAAGATACTTCCTATTCAAGCTATGGCTCTGGCTCTCTTCATCTCCTGAGAGTATCCCATAAAGCCACTGAGGAATCAAAAATAAAACAGGGGCCTATACAAATCCTGAACACAGTGCAACCTGCCTCTTGAATTTTTCTGTAAACACTACTTTGACATTTGTATAGGGACAGAGAGAAAGTAAAATTGCCAGTGGAGATGTTGGAAAAGAGGAAGATAGTATTGCCAAAAAAAAAAAAAAAAATCTTATTTCAGTCCTGGGAAAATCTGGAAGAAGAAATTGCAGGGAAAAATCAGAAGCTTTATTGTAAATTTAGCAAGATGTTAGTGTAAGACAATAATTGTTTGTGAGCCTCTTGATTTTTATACTTGGTTAGTTAAAATACTGAATTACTCTGTTACAACTTCACAAGCTCTTATATATGCTTGAGATATGTACGAACACAGAATTTGATCATCTGAACTTTGACACTAAAGTAACTTTCTGTAACTTCTTGATTGCAGTGTCCCCTCAAGAAGACTATTCAGCTTAATTTAGAAAAAAACTTTTGTCTGTTGTCAATCAATCATGTGCTACTTAGCATGCCACACCTTTGTTTCCTTAGCTGAACCTGGGGGGATGGAGGCTAGGGGTCCAGGTCCTTTTCTTGAAAGGAGTTAGTATTTCTGATGGATAAGTAAGTATATATCTTTATTATCTTAGCCATGCCTAGCACAATAGGGCTAGAGGTCTAACACACTCTATGAAGGCTTGTTACATATATTCTGAAGTGGAAAGATGTAGGTAATATAGCCAGCAGCAAACCCAGGAAATGATAAGAAAATAACATGGGATTCACAGAGTTCCTTAATCAATGAAAAACAGCATACTACCTTTCCACAGAAAAATTGGTAAGGGCAGGTGATGACTACCTTTGGAAATCAATTGATTTCTTTTGCTCTTCTCTGACAAACATACTAATTTTTAATGGCTGGTAGGCAATCTCCCTGATCTCATAAAGACAACTCCTACATTTCACAGATGCTGAAATCTAAATGTTTTTTGATACTAGTCTGAATCAATTCTTTAATGAAAGAAAGCTAAAATCCTTCCCTTAGCTGCTGCTTTCCATTGTGAGTGGCCACATGTAACTTTTTTCTCTTACAACGAGGTAATTTTGAAAATGCTTGTTAAGAGATACAAAATAAGTCGACTATTTTGAGGACATTAATAGAGAATTCAGCACTAAATTCTGGATCAAACATGCTAGCCACTTAACCATTCCTCTGAGTTTTCTTTATGTGCTTCTATTTCTCTAGCAAGTAAAGTAAATTTGGCATTTAATTGCTATTTCTGAAACTTTCAACCTCCTACTTTGTAGGGTTAATTAGCCCACCCTACAGTTCAAATATCCTCATTAGTACGAGTTCACTAGCTATCAAGTATTACTGAATAATGATCCCATTGAGAAAATTTGTAATATTACAAGGTGAGAGCAGCAGAATTTTCTTAATTTTTTTTTTTTTCACAAGAACTTACATGTTAACGAGCATAGACTTATGTCTGACAAAAACCTTTAAAGGAAATAGGAGAATCACATTAAATTCAGAGATATGCTTTTGATGTCTGTTTTGCTGTATTTCAGGTAAATTAAAAAGTCTGTGCATACTGCTTTGACTATTCTGACAACCTGAATTTTGAAGCAATTGGCCTGAATTTCTGCAATTGTTTCTGTTTTTGTTATTTGCTTATTGTGTACCACATAACTGGTTTTCATTTCTTCGTAGAACTGATGTCTTTTATGTAATAAAGTTCACTTGTGAACTGACTAGTTTTGAACACACTATAGAGGAATATGCCCATTATCTTTCAGAGGAAAGTTTCATATTACTTTCAGTCCCGGGGATGTGTTTACAAAGACAGTATTTGGAGAGGCTTTGTTTTGGAGTAAAATGATGTTTCACCCCCTGCAACAGCCAACCAAATCAGTTCCACTACGGTTTAGGATTTTAACCTAAAACATGCCTCAAATAACAAAAATGTGCCTTTTTATGAGTGCATCACACATGAAGAGAAATTCTCAACATTTTCTCGTACATTAAAAACATACTTGCCAGAGCTACTCATGCAATGATGAGTATCAGAATTACTACCAAGATAAATTTTTTAAAAAAATCTTTTTTGACCCTAAGAATTTTATTTTGTCTGTATTCCTTTCCTTTCATTTTTGCTTCCAAATTCCTCTCTTACGGGATAGTCTGTTTTTCCATTTTAGCCTTTTACTACGTGGACATATAAATATTCATTTATCATAGGAATAACTGTCTACTGATTATAGAAATTACTAGTATGAAAGGCTGTGTCAAGCTAATTTATATAATTTGTTTTTAACAGACCTGATATAAGGTGTTTTAGAAGATAAAGGAAGAAGTAACCCTACAGAGAAATGATGGATCAAGCTTAACTAATTTTGAAATGAATCCATAGGAAACATGATCTCTATTCATAGAGAAGAAAGGCAAGTCATTTGCTACTCAGTTAATCCTTTCCTGTTGAAAGCATCACTGATCATAAAAACTCACAGCTCACCAAAGGATTTCTCCTCCTCAGCAGTGACACAAGGCTGGACATTTAAAGCATGAGAGTTACTTTGTGCTATTTTTTCATACTTTCCTAACACTATGACATACTTTTCAGCTCACTCTAGCTAGCATGTCTGCTTTGTTTCTTTTTTTTCCTCTCTCTAAGGCAAGTCTAAAGCCTACAATCTGTTAGATGTTTTAAAGCTCAGCTTTCTTATATGAGTCTTGTACTTTCACAGAGTGAAAGATGCTGCATGAAAAGGGTACTTTGTAGCAGTTATTTTCCACTTGCACAAGAATCTACATCAGAATATGGAATTCAAGAGAATGAGGTTTCTGTTACATGTTCCTTACTCACTTTTCTTCACTATATTCAAAATATTTCAGCAGTCATTGTTAGCGGTAGTGGATATTTAGTTTATTTAGTGGATATTTCATGCAATTTCTCTTGAATATGAAATAAGAATTAATTTCTGTTAGTTTTGCCATAAGTCAAGTTTATGTGATGCATGCTCAGACACCCAGTCCTTCCTAATTCCAGCATCATCTTAATGGGAAACATTATTATGTGTACAGATAATGAAATCCACAACCTGGCCCACTGCTGACTTCCAGATCACACTGAAAGAACAGGTACTAATCTCCAGAGCTCTAATGGGCAGGAGCCTGAAGTTTTACTTTCATGTGTCCTATTGTCACTGGTTCAACCTTATGTCGAACAGATGTTCTCTGCTGTACCCTCATTAGACCTGGTATACCACGCATCCCAGCCAAAGGACCTATGCAAACAGCCAGTGGCTTTAACTTACCCAAATCTGTAAGTTTTCTTTGGGAGGAAGACAAGGTGAACTGTGGAGATCAGCATGACCTTTTTGCAGCATGAGCTGGTGGTGAAGTCCACTAGTCTGGAAAGCAGGATGAGCAACAGGGTGCCCATGACCCTCTGCTGACAGCAGATACACCAGGACACCTGTGACCTGCTGGAAGGCATGCTGTAGGGTTACTTTGTGAAAAGTCCTTGGTACAGAGGCATGAGCCCAGCCCAGTTTTTGTAGCCTTCTAGATCACCTCACTGAATCATGGTGAGGGCAGTGGATTCACGCTTGGAGTTCATTTTTGTTGAGCAGCCTTGAGTATTTTCATTATTTGATCAGCAGAAGATAGGAAAACATATTTATATTTGATGAGCACCATAAATAATGGAAGTAGATTATTTGAACTGAACAGTTCTGTGGTTTTTGTAGATGAAATGAATGGCAGGAGAGTTCTGCGTTTTTGTTTTCCTGTCTCGTGTATCCTTGGTGACCCACCAAGGAAAGACCATTTTGTTCAATTGTTTGTCCACGGTAAGAAGACCACTAATAATCTGATTAAAATCTTGTGTCTGTGTAGATGGGGGAAGAAGGCTTGAATTAGAAAAGAGTTATGTAGCCACCTGAGATAAAGCATCCATGTAGACAGACAAATTAGTAAAAAGAAGCTATGTTATGTCTTTTTGAGAACAATACTTACTACTGCATCTATATGAGATAGAGCAAATTAGGTTCTGGTCCATGAACATGTAGGTTCTGGTCCAGGCACTGGTATGGAAGGACCAGTTTATAAAGAAACTTATAATATGGACAAGAACTGGAAAGATGTTTTGTGCCTTCTTCCCTGACACATGCCTGTAATAGCGACACGTACTATCTGGTCCTTCGTGGGAAATGAAGATGTGGGTGCATCAGAACCTTGTGTTAGCACATGGTTCACTTCCTCATGAATACAAACATCACTTCATGAACACACGTCTACCAGAAGGAAAACTAGAAATGCCAAGTACTTCATTAGTGAGGTTTCAATGTGTGGGGAGACAAAAGGAGATGCTGCTGAAGGCAGTCTCCCCTCTGATATCTTACACCTGTGTTAATTATCCTAGAGTAGAAACTGCCTCGCCCTCACAGCTATGGGCATGATAACGAGTGAGTTAACTAGTAAGAGTCAGTTGGAGTCTGTTGGCTGTGCTGTGAAGACCCAGGGACAGGAGGTTGTGCAAGGGACAGAAAAGGTGAGATGCTTACGTAGGACAGACAGGGTAAGGCGGCCGTGCCAGGGGCAGGAAGGAGTGAGCCAGAACTGAAGGAGAGCCAGAGCTGTGTGGAGCTGCTCTTGGGAGATACAGGGAAAAGGTACGGGAGACTTTTTGAATAACAAGGTGCTGATACTTGAAGCCTTCTGATAATTCTAATAAAGCACCTCAAATGCAGTGTCTATGCTGACTGCCACATATTGACTGCGACATCAATGACTGTTCATTGATTTAGTGCATGTTTCTCTTAACTGTTGGGTTTATACTTGTGCTGACTAAACTCTTACTAGTTTACTTGAAAGTATAAACTTCAACCCTTGAATAAACAAGTGCACAACAAAAAAGGAGTTTAGAAAGGATGATCTTTAGAACAGATCACAAAGTCTAAAGGACTACATGGCACTATAAGATTTTTCCAAAAGCCTTAATATAAAATAGGTCACCTGCCCCACTGAGTGGTGGCAGATGCTAAAACAACTGCTCTGTAAATGAACTCTGTACTAAACTCTGAGATGCTCTGTACTAAAGAGCCACCTAAAGAGATTTGAGTCAAAATCCTGTGATAAACATGAACTGGACTCATAAATGCTATGACACACAAATTGGAAAATAATTAAAAAGAAACATATGTTCAAAAAATAAATTGGCACACATGTAAATGAATGCTATTAATTTGTCTGTTTTACAGAATATGACATTGCTAATCATTTGATTAGCATTTTTAGTTTAGATTGCTAGCCCAGTTATACTGAGGATATTATTTCTTTCTCCAGAGGACAGTTTTCTTAGAAAAACCTCCTGGGCAATCACTTTGGAAATCTGACATGTGATGCCAACAGTCTCTTTTGGGACAAACTCTTCAAGGCTTCTGTGGTTTGGAAAGGGGAAAGTCGAAAAACAATCCCTGAAAAATGTCCTGATAAGAGTTTTGTTTTGTTTAAGTGTCTTTTCTTTGACACACTATGTAGCATCATGCAGACTTCTACCAAGTTCTCAACTATTTCTGCCGTAACTCCCACGACCATTAACAGGTCTACAGTTACATTCTACAACTACACCTAGGATTTTAAAAGCCAGGCACAAACCTCAGATATGTGCCACATGCTGAAACATTCCCAAAGAGGTCTGTAGGTTCTAGCAGTTCTTAAAAAATCAGGCCACCTATCTGAAGACGTAACTAAGAAGAATTTGGAAACAAGGAGAAATGAAAATCATTCTAGCCCTAGAATGCTGTCAGAATTTTAAAAACATGGCTTATTGGCAGCTATATCCACTATGCCATGCTTTACGGTTCTAATTTTTATGTGCAATTTAGCCAATATTTACTATTTTACCTATTTACAACATTCAGGGGCTTATTTTATAAAACATAGTAAGACCAAACATAGTCTAGATTTATTGCTGCTAAAATACGTCATGATAATGCTCCAATCTACTGACAGGTAGGGCTGATTAATCCATCATCCCCTACCATAACCAGTTTCAGAGATGTATTATTTTTATTTTTTTAAGGATCTTCATAAGTCATCTATGTGTGGCATCTTCAGATACTGAAAATAAACTTTCAAGCTATATGCTAAACTCTGAAGGAAGGACAAAAATAAGGCTGGGTGGGATGGGGAGAGCTTAACAGACCATTCAAAACCAGTTACAATTCACAATTAAACAATTCTGAATGTCTTCTTGCAAATAATAAGCTGCTGATATCAAGAAATGTAAACTTAACAGCATTTGTGTAGGAATGATTGCACTGAGCATTTTTCTTGCTTTTTTCTTCTCTGTACCTTAGCTCACTCACCTGTAAAATAATACATCTTTGCTATTTCACAGGGATGTTCTGAGGCTTAATTAATTACACTCATTAAAGGACTGTAGTTATTATATTGTGATATAGAAAATGTCACACTTTAATTGGTATTAAATGTCAAAATAGCTATACATGGGAAGAGATATGTCTCTCAAAGGCTCTTTTACCTTTTTAATTTGAAAAGTAGAAAGGAAGAGAAATGAAAAATAAATCAGTATGTTGTTTCCTTTGCTGCTAATTTTGTAAGACTTGTTCAGATTGGGCAAGTGTAGAATTTGGGAACTGGAGACAAAACAAAGACAACACAGTGTCTTCAGCCTAGAAAGAGGGTCTGGAACTCAACTACTGAAGGCATCCTTTTAACCTACCATCTATGACAGTATAGCAGATGAATCCTTTGGAAAGCTATAGCTTTGGCACTAGAAATAGTGTCTTCATACTGAGTATATTTTTGAGACCTTTTTTTTGATTCAGAACCTAGGCAAAGTATATTTGTCATTGCCAAATTACCTCGAGTGGTCCCTTCCAATCTCAACAATTCTGTGATTTTTACCAATGTAGAGTTTATGAAAAGTTTGCAGTATATTTGCCATTGCCTGGGAAATAGTGTCTTTATACTGAGTATATTTTTGAGACTTTTTTTTTTTTGATTCAGAACCAAGGCAAAGTATATTTGTCATTGCCTGGGGAACTGCGAGCATGTGGCTCCTCTGAAGGCTTTTAGTACATTTCTGCTTGAAATTTTGGTAGACTTGCAATCCCAAGCGATTTTTGGATTGCTTAGGAGGGAAATTGCCTTTCATCCTTTCAAGTAGTTTGGATATAGCAGCTACTTTCAACTCAATTAGTATTTATTACTTAAAACACTCCCTGCAGCTACCCTACAGGAGAAAATTAACATTTGGTTAAGAAATTTGCAATTCCTTGATGTAAATCACAGAGCCAAATATATATATATACATACACACACGCACACACATATATACACACATATTTGAGGAAATGTAAATTCCTGCCTCTAGGGAAGTATATACCATTCACTGGTAGATACTGGTGGACACTCACCTGGAAAGCAGCCTGAACATGAGCCAGAAATGTGCGCTGCGGCAAAGAAGGTTAATGGTACCTTGGGCTGTGTTTGCCAGACAACGTTGCCAGCAGGTTGGTGAAGGTGATCATTTCTCTACTCAGCCCCGGCAAGACCAAAGTAGGATACTGTGTCCAGTTCTGGGCTCCTCAGAATGGCTGGAGAGAGTTCAGTTAAAGGGCCACCAAGATGTTTAAGGGACAGGAGCACCTCTCCTGTGAGGGAAAACTGTGAGAGCTGGGACTGTTTAGCCTGTAGAAGAGAAAGCTCAGGGGCAATCTCATTCATGTCTGTAAATGCCTGAAAGGACTGTGCAAAGAGGACAAAGCCAGGCTATTTCCAGTGGTGCCCGGTGACAGGACAATAGTGAGCAGGCACAAACTGAAACACAGGAAGTTTCTCCCGAATTCCAGGAAACATGTTTTTCACTGTGAGGAGTGACTGAGCACTGGTACAGGTTACCAAGAGACGTCATGGAGTCTCAATTCTTGGAGCTATTCAAAAGCTGTCTGGGAATGGTTCTGCACAACACTCTTAGAGTGACCCTGCTGAAGCAGAGGGGTTGGACCAAATCACCTCAAGGGTTCCCTTCCAATCTCAACAATTCTGTGATTTTTACCAATGTAGAGTTTGTGAAAAGTTTGAAGTTTTTAGGTGGTTTAAATCCTGTATGTTTATGCAGCTGCAATGTCTACTGAGGAGAACCTGGCTTTTCTGACTTAGGCAATCACCCTACACATTTATTCAGTAGACTGAAATGTTTACTGAGATCATGCAAAAGGTGAATTAGACTCAAATGGGTTTATCTAAACTGTAGTGCTTCACGCATTCTGGTAGTACATTGCATGCTGCATTAGCTGCTTTCTGCCTTATTAGTCTATAATGCTCTGAATGTTTTGTGAGAGAATTGGCTTTCCACATCTGATAGCTTTGTTGCTGCAGTTAGTGTTAACGGATGAACTAACAACCAGTTATAAAGATAGGGGATAAAGTAGACAATCTCATGAACAATAATATACCTTTTCCCTTACAGTCACAGCAAGCTAGGAAGTGAGAAATGAAGGCAAAGGAACAAATATGTGATGTGCTCTAGGGACTTTGCGCTGACATATGGTATTAACAGGTATCTATTATAAGCAAGGGTAATTTTCAGGCAGAAAATTTTCACTCTTTAAGAAAAAAAGGAAGATCTTGTAAACCTTTTTTTTGCAAGTGTTTTGTTTGTTTAACTTCTCAGTGAAATTTCTGGGTACCTGACTTGTCTCCTGCTTCCCACTTTTGCACTTTATGAACACATTCTTTCAGAAGTTCTATGGCAGAGACAGTCACTGAAGGGGCACACTGGGCATGTGGTGAGCTCAACTAGCTAAAACGCTTTCTGGAGTCCCAGATGTCTAGCTTTGACCTCTATATGTAATTTCTGCGGCTCAGGTAGGATGATGGTAATCTGCATTATCATTTTGGTTCTGATGGTGATGTCTGTTGAAAATGATGTTGTGCCATACAATACAGGCAGTTAAAAACAAGCATTCATGCATGTGTCTAGGAAGCCTTTGGATGATCCATTCTGACACAGATCTGATACAGAGACAAGCGGCTCCAAACAGAAGTATGATATGAACTAAACTCACTTTTCATACTGAAAGGGAGCTTAATTATATTATCCTATTTACTGCAAAATTGTAGACATTTATTTCAAACTGGTTTAAAAATAATGAAATGACTGGATTTTTTTCCCTACATGGAATAGAGTCATACACATGGTACCTGGTTTATATTGTGAAGTGTCATTTTTATGGTGCTTTCTTGCAAGGTTAATGGGTAAAGATCTATGGCAATAAAGAACTATACTGACTAATTTGGCATTGAGATGACTACAAGGAAGAATAAATCTAGTGCTAATTAGGTAACAAATATCAAAATGATTGTTCTAATAATTTGTAGTGTTATGAAAAGGGAAGTTTTGAGAAGCCAGTAGTAGTCACTGAAGAAGACTTTAATGCATAACATTTAGCCAACAGTAGCAAATTAGGGATTTAGGATTTGAAGTGTCTGCAAAATTATTTACAGGATAGAAATGGGGAGTTGCATAGTACAGCCTGCAGCTGGGGTAAGTGAAATCTCTGGTTACAAACAAATTATTTCAAGACTAGCGTTCCAAACAGCTCACAGCTGAACCTAACCCAAGACTGGCAGCTGATGGCAGCCCATGTAATACAATAATGAAAAGAGAACACTATGACAGCAGAGAGAATCAGAGGACATCTACAGCTGTGATATGTGTATGAATAGTCTGATATGTGTTTGAAAAGTCTTCTTTTTGCGTCCAGTATCACTTCTACCAAAGCTTCAGATTAAAAAAATAAATCTGTTGAGTAGTTTTTTCAGTTGCAACAGAAGCTTTTGTGAGAAAGAAAAGATTCAAACATACACAGGAGAGGCCAGGTTTCTAAACTATGTACAACAGCTTCTAGAAAATACAGTGTTTCCTTGAGGAGGAAAAGATGTGGTTGGTGTGCCTGTAGGCAGCTGACCAAGGTATTGCACACTGGAATGGGGAAATGTGTTGTAGTGGCACAATAATGGGGTGAAGGCATACCCCAGAATGTCTTGAAAGACATTCTGACTGAGTGTGACTGGTTATAAAAGATGCAACATCTAAGGAAGCAACATCTGGTAAGTAGTAAACTCAGGTGTACTCTGAAGAACTGGAAAGATACCAGGGCAAAGAGACTATTTCTGAAAGTATTATGTGCTGGGAAAGATGCTGAAATTAGTTGCATTGTGCACTGAAAAGTGAATTTGCAGGGGTTAGGGGGATGAAGCCAGCACCAAAATCTATTTTGTGCCTGAAAAAGTTGAACTTAACAAAAATTACAAGGAAAATTTTATGGTCTAGTAGTGGTCAGATCTGCTATTGCCTTTTATTTCATATTAAGTGCTTACATTATGAAGAAATTTTAATGAAAATCCCCAAACAGGTCCCCAAACAGCAACCATCACTGGAAGCAGGATGTGATGAATTGTTCAAGCAGAATAATCCTGGCAGAGTTGTGAGGCTCTGCCTTCAGAGGCACACTGTGTGTGTCCTGGGTGGAAGAGGGCTTCTGTCAAGGGCATAATGTACAGCCTAGCTTGAGGTCATGGCACCTAATGCATGTGAAGCTTTAACCTTGGTGAAAAAGCAAGTCTCTGGCCTACTTGGGAAGAGTGTCTATAACATGAGTGAGGGAGGTTTCAGATGCACTTGAATTGTGGCACTTGTTAGAAAGGGTGTAAGGCAACCTTCAAAACTCGCTTGCCTTTAGAGAGTCTCTAACATGGAGCCATTACTTCTAGATAGTACAAAGAATGCTTAGGGCAATACACTGAAAAATAAGAAACCCAGCAGAAGAATATGATCATTACTTCCCAAAAGCTGTTTTTGAGAATATTTGGCTTCTGGCTGAACAGAATTTATTAAGCTAATAACTCTTCTCCTGACTGGAACTGATCGAAACTGTCACAAGCAGGACACCACTGTTGGGCAGTTTGGGATAACTTGCAGTATCAACTGGAGGTACAGCTCCTGTTACAATGGATCTGACCAAAGATACACGGCCTTTGAGAGCTTTCTGCGTAGTAAATAAAGTGAGTTTGGTTTTTTTCCTTGGGCTCTTGCAGCCAGGTTTTCATGGCTTTTGCCTGCACTGCTGGGGAGTAAAGCGAGGGACAGTGAACAGATGAGGCAGCTAAGCTGTTCCTTTAGAGGCCTTGTGCTCACCTCAGACCTGAGGCCCTAGGGAGCTGCTGTACCAACTCACTCCTCAGAGAGTGACTTCTTAGCTTTGAATTTCTAACTCTGACAATGATCTATAATGTATTGCTCACTCTGCTTTTAAAGAACAACAGGAAGGGCAAAATGCCACAGTGAAACGAAGCAAGGGAATGGCTAAGCCATGTTAACATGCTTGGAAAAAAACAAAGCCCAAGCAAAGCCACTGTTAGTGTCAGAGTTCCTTGGCTGTCACATTCAATCATACAAATCCCAGTGATGTTATGTCTGCAGCAGATGTGTTTTATTAATTACGATGGGCTGTGGGGAACTTGCCTTTTAGTTGGATTTGTTTTGGTGCTACCATCTTTGTTCCCCTAGGCTGTTTCAGGTCTTCTGAGAGTCCTGGTGCAGAGGTAGTTTTTTCTCAGATATCCTTAAACTTCAAAAGTTATTTTCCTGTATGTGTTGCTGGAATACTGAATGTGTACTTTGAATCCAATATTGTATGTCATGTATTCTCTTACTGAAATCAGGCAGAGGGGTGAGCTTTGTGCTGTAAAATTGCCGTATTGGTCTGTCAGAAAGAGGACCAGGCAGTAATTTCCCATAAATATGAAAAGCAGCATTTGGTGTAAGCATGATGAATTAGGCAGGCTTTTAAAAGGTTAGCAAAGGAAACATTTTGTAAATTAGAGAGACCATCTCTGATCTACTTTTGCTTAAAAATCTGTATACACACTAATTTTGAGGAAGGACAAGAGCATGCAGCAGAGCATCATGAGAACAGATGATCAGCACTCAGCAGTTGTGAGGACAAGACACTGTTACCTAGCAACTTCTCAGAGCTGTCTTTTATAAATCCATCCTGTCATGGATGTCATGTATACACCACAGTTGATCTTCACAGATTTTGCAGTACTTTGTGGGAACTGACGGTGGTCAGAAAATAGATTTTTAGGCTTCAGGCACTAGCTTAAGCCTGTGGGAAAGCCAAGTACATAACTTTCCCACTCTGGCCCAAGAAATTGTAAGGAGGAACCCAAGCAGTCCTTGTAGATATTTCTTCCCTGACATATGGTGTTTTTCCAACTTGTTTACTGGCAAAGATGTTTACAAGGAGGTGTAGGCTCTAAATGACCAATCATATTCATTGTACTGAAACACTGTGTAAGAGTGTGTCTTTCAATAAACCTTCGCTATAATGCCTTTTGAAGACACCAGTTTCTATGTATCATTATTTGAGCTGTTCAGAATAGTAACTTAATAATTTAAAATACATCTTCTGAGTGTAGCATCCTTGGCAGGTATTAAATCATGCCAGTCAAGGTTTTTCTTGCCCTGCCTGCTAAGGGCTATGGGGGTTTTGTTGTTGTTGTTTTTTGTTTGTTTGTTTGTTTGTTTGTTTAAATTACTACAAGTTGCCCGAGTTCAGAGATGGGGCAGTGTTTGTGGGAGCTCTTGTTGCTCAACCTCCTTCCTTCTTTCTTGTACAGATTGGGAAAGAATGGAGCATGACCTGTGTGGATTTCTGTGGGAATCCACAGCATTCCTTCGGTTGCCCTGGATGGTCAGGACCTGAGCAACAGAGCTTGATACCTGTACAGGGGGGTCTGTACAGGGGGGTTACAGACTGTGGCACAGAGCTCAGGAAGACAATGACTTTGACTTCAGTCCATGGGAAAATCTTCCAACACTGAGAGAGGAATTGCAAGCCACAGAGGTGTGAAAGAAAGTAGTGTAGTTTATCACATCTGTGTTTTTACAAGAGAGGTGAATGGGGACAAGATGGAGGACTCTGGGCAGTGCCCTGGGCTCTTCTCCTTCTTTGTCTCCATCTTCTGCTGTGACAGTGGCACAAAGTAGCTTTAAGGAGACTGGATCAGAGTAGAAATGACCTGTTTAGTATAGATTGTAGATATTGGTATGTAACTGTAAATAATAAAGATGTAATAATTAGTATAAGAGATGATGAGCCTCCATCAGAGGAGTCATCATCTGATGCCCGAGCTGCAGAGACCTTGGCTGGGCACAGAGCAAACTGAAAGACAAGATATAATAAACAGAGCAAGCAACCTTGAAAACCAAGAATCTGAAGACTCTGTTTTGTTCTTGTGTCTGGCTCGGGGCCTCTCAGAGAGCAAAAGACTCTCAACCACCTGAATCTCGGGAAACGAGCGAACCTGAGAGATTTCCATGCCTATAAGCTCCTCTCCATCTTTTGCAGCAGAAGGTGACTATGATCTGTAATTTTTTCTTTCTGAGGTGAAGAACCCTTACCATGTCTCAGTATAAAAATATGAAATGAATAAGTGGAGATATTCTCCATTTTGACAAATGCTGCTTCACTATACCTCTATACAGATCTCAGACAGATTATTTGTTCCTGGATAGACTGATCTTGGATGTTACAGGATTACAGATATTCAGTGAGACTGATTTAAGGCCTTAACTTTTCTGTCTAATCTTTGCCTATTAATCACATCTATTTTGAGATAATGCAAGTACATCATTGTTTTCAATGGCATTTGGAGTTGGAATTTGGAAATCCCCATCTTTGTTTAATGTTGTACTCCTTGCAGTATTTTGATGTGTAAGCTGTAATACTGTAAAAAGGGAGTTGGACACATTATCTTAAATATTACACAGAAAAATACTGTGCTGATTTCTGCATTACCCTTTTAAATTACTTTCCATTCTTTGTTATAAGCAGAGAGAGTGAAGCTTCAATAATTCTTCTCTTGCTTCAATAATTATTTCTGATTTGATGTGTTATGAGGTGGACTGTTTCTCTTGGATTCTGTTACACTACAAGAAGTCCAACAAGCTGAGTTTTCTCTATGGGTCCTTGAAGCTGACAGACATCACATCTCAAAAAAAAAATAAGAAAAAGAAAAAGAAAAAAGATGATATTAAAAAAAGAATTTCATGTTTTGAAGTGACCAAATGCAGTAGTAAAATATTGTGGCTTGTGACTTCCTCATGGTTACTTTAAGTGACTTGATATTACTTTGTAAGCTATCAGAGACACTGAGAGACTGAGTTCCCATTCTGGCTTTATTTTGTGGGTTTTCAGCATTCTTTCTATGGGAGAAAATGTCACTGGAAATTGTCACTATCTATAAGAATGTTGTAAAGAATTTTTAAGATAGGAGTCTGTCACAATAGTAGAGAATTCAACCTTAAACCTATCTTGTATTTCAAGATCTTGATAATCTCAAAAAACAGCCTGAAAAAAGTGTGATGTGATTCAGTTAACACATTCAAGTTCTATACTCAACAGTAATACTGTGTACAGTATCCCCATCCTGTATATGTATATATATACTGAATGTGTATATATACAGGACAGAAAGTAAAAAGCAGCTCTGAGCAAAATGATCTCTACAAAGTGAATGTGGACCACTGTCAAGCTGTTGCGGAAGGAAAAGTGGCATATGCTACAGTGGGATGTGTAAAGAGAAGGAGAATCTGCAACAGCTTGTATTTAACACAGTACTGAGAAGACATATAGGGGATAAGATATATCCATCTTCAAATACCTAAAAGACTCTTAGCTGAGTTCACTTGTTGCTGACTTTTTGACCTGCTAAGTCAAGACAGAATGGGCTTAGAATGCAACAAAGTAGATACCAGTTAGCAAGGGGAAAACTTTTTAATACAGAGGATATGTTTTACATCATTTACTTCAGTGTATTACTGGGAATCAGTCATTGTCAGTTTCTAAGTACCTATTAACCACGTTTTGTGCAGGTACTATAGCACCAGTAACAGGTGCAACATTCAAAAAAATGGACCGTAGGACCTTTTCAGGCTTCTCTGGAATTATGCCAATATGCCTAACTACATTATTTCATTATCAGTATCTGGTAAGAGACAGGGCAAAAGGTAACATAGTTTTGAAGTACATTAATTTATTTTACAATTACTCAAATACCTATTCATGCCAACTCCTAACATCCCATTAGCAAATGTTAATAGCATCTAAAGAAAGTGTCCTAAATACACACAGAGTGATCTCTATGATACAAATTATCCTGCTAGCAGAGCTGCAGGTCATCCTCAGATGAAGTCTTGTTTTTGAGGTTCCGTACACCCTCAAAACCTTTATTCTCTTCCATTACCTCTCCTAACTGTGGAAAACTTCCCACAGACAACTTCTTCATCCCCCTTTACCATGACACACAGTCTTTCAATCTGATGATGACAGGTGACAAGTTGTAACCAGGACCACCCTTTCTAATTCATGAACTCAGGACAATGGGCATTGGGAAAGAAAAAAAAAAATTTTTTTTTACATCATCTGGATTCCTACATGCTTTTGTTTTGACTCACTTGTTTCCTTTATCAGAGTATTAAGACTTGTAACTTAGATGATGAAGTCTTTTGAGTCAGAGCTACTACCTACTGTTTGATTAACACCTTGCACATGGGTTTTCCCCCTGTGTAAAGATGTCTGTATCTCTTTGATACTTGCTCTCTTGCCCTTCACTGGCTCAGAGTGCCTAAGGCAGTGGATCACCTTAATAACTGGAACGATTTCAGGTCAAACCCTTGGCAGGACATGTGAGTAGAGCACTCATTCTGGAAATGGCTCTAAACAGCAGAGCTTGATTATTTGATTAGGTCTGGATTTCCAGTTAAACATTTAATAAATATTATCTATTATGGTATGGTATGCACAGTATGTGGCATATGAAAGTAAACAGCTGTTAAGATGCCCACTGTGATGTTTAGTATATTGGCCAGAGAGCCAGAGTGCAAACGAAGAAAGCTGCCAAGCCCTGTGAGAAGACTGGGCATCGCAGGAAGAAAAAAAAAGGTAGAGGGGTAGTAGCAATGATGGAAGAGAAAGGAAGTGTTTCAGGACCTAGGGGAGGGGGCTGCAGACATTGCTTATCAGGTAAAGCACAGGTATTGAACCAACTTGTTTTAAGTTGCTTACTCATCATTTACCATCTCAGTTGTTGTTGTTGTTGTTTTTTTGGTTGGTTTTTTTTTTT
>VWYO01009030.1:337886-361611 GCA_013400275.1 Rhadina sibilatrix
TTTTACAGCATTATATATCAGCTCAACATGAAAACAGAAGCTGGAGCCAAGATAAAAATTTTGCAACCACTCAGCCGCTGAGCAAAGTGAACTGAGCACAAGCTAAGGGTTAGAGCACAATCTAAGACCATCTCAGGGAAGCTGCTCTCATTCACAGATTAATTAATTAGAAACACTACTTTTGGCCTTGTGAACTATACTGGAAGATGGTAAAAATTTTAAAAAGTCTTTCAGAAACACTAGTTATTGAGCAACCAGAGGATCTTGACAGAAAAAGGAGCAAAACCTGTCAGAAGTATGGACTTAAAGATTTTTGGGATACTCTTACTCCTAGCAAAATCCATGATGGAGTACTTGGTAATACAAGAAGACAAGTTTAGAAAAAATGGTATGTTTCTAACTTGGAACTTCTCCTATTGTTCTTTTCTAGTAAATACTTCATTTATCATCAAACGATTTCAAAGAAACTCCTTGTGGTAACACACCTGCATGCAGTCTATTTGGTCCAGATAGGTACTGAACTCAGGGAACCTAGCTTTTTCAAGCAAAAATGAACATACCTCCCTGTTTTGAAGGTTTATCAACAAAAAACCCTAAGCGCTGCTGATTGCAACATTAACATTAATAATTGTAACATTACTTAAACTAGTACAGCGGGTAGTAAGGCGCAGCATTTTTTCCTATCAAATGTAACTCAATTAGTACAGTTCCTTTTACGTTTTCATGTTTATTGGACATACCTTTTTTTACAGGAAGTTACAGAGTTTCTGCCTTTTTATAATTCATTATTGTGAGTCTCCTAACTGCCACCATGCCTTCAAGTTTCAGCCCCATAGGCCTTGAATGATATTTTCTTCGGCTGAAAGTAATTTTAATTTGAAATGCACACAGAAAAACAGTATCTTTTTTTTTTTTTAACTCAGCAGTGCAAGCCTGATGGCATCAGATGCCCCTAAGACCTAGTACTTTCATGACTTAATTTCACAAATTAGCTCCACAAATTAAGCCTGACAACATCTGAAATTACTGTGATTTGTTCTATCTTCCTGACTCTGTTTCCATGCTTGAGAGATCCAGTGCATAGGCAGAAGCATTGCTGTGCTCCTGTTCATTCCCTGGCTGCAGCATTGGGACCAAATGGACTTGAAGGCATGGCATGAAATGCCTCCTCCCAGCACAACGATGGGGCACACCAAAGCTGTGGTTTTAAGAAGCACTGCATGTAAGAAGGAGGCATGAAATTAGCTGCAATAAATAATATTATTTCTTTCCAGGAGGCTTTAATTGCTTTATACTTTTACATAACTGGGACCACTGAGAGTGTGTGTATGTTTAAATGCACATCAGTGTGTTTCTGCCATGCCATTTCCAGATAGCAAATATGGAACTGGAGAGTATCTCCAAACAGAGCTTTGCTACAGCCACTCACTCTGCTTCAGATCGGGACTGGAGAAAAATGTCCAATAACATTTGCAACTGATTCAACTACCCTGGCTTATTGATGTATTTTATTGCTGATTGTTGATTTTTCCCCTTGCTCACTACCTGATGTAAATTGTACCCCTTATTTAATAAATAATTTTTTCTCTTTATATTTTATTTCACTTAAGAGTAGAAGAATTTCTCATCATACCTTTGACAGACATTTTATGCATCTTAAAATGACAATAAATTGATTGATAACTTGCTAGGCAGACACCTCTTTTTGTAAAACAGTAAAAATGAGTTTAGATTATTATTTGGACCAGATTCCTAACACCTATGGGGCTAGTGCTTTGATCTGAAAATTTCTACTCTGCTAGAACACAAGCTACACTCATAGAAGTTGAGCAGTGTAGTTTATACATTTTAGGCCTTCATAACTACCCTTGAATAATCTGAAAAGGTTTTGTCAGGTAGCAGAAAAAATGAGACAGCTAATGTAAAAAATAAAACTATTTTTACATCATTAATAGCTCCAGCAAATCCTCTATTTGAGTCTAGCCTAACCCTCTAGACCTATGCTGATTTCCTGGGATTGCAGATGAAGAATCAGTTCAGGCTGTAGGCTCTTTTGCAAATTTCTCCTTCTGAAACTGAAGTAACTCTTCTAGTCTGAATTTGAGAGTATTCTCATTCCTTCAGAGTTAACCCTTATACTAGCCAAAAACAGTATGAGAAGACCTCTGGAGTTAAGAGGGTAGGCTGTATGAAGCGTAGGACACTTAAGCTTATTTCACGTGTAAGTGTTCCTTGGTCCTTACAGATTCAGCACAGTGAAACCACATCCTGCAAATTGTGCAGGACATGTGCAATGATAGCAAACAGATTCTCCTTGTGGCAAAGCATGTTGTGTCAGGATCTGTAGCCTTCTGTTGTGAAAAGTACATGTAAGATGCAGCATGAGCTGGTTCATATCCACCCATATACTCAGCGGGCTGCAGGTTTTGTACAAACATAAATTTACTGCCTTGAGGATAAGATAACTCACTAATTTTGACAAAATTCAGTTTCACAGCCACAAGAATGTGGCTCTGTCAGTCACCATCTACCTGTGTGGGTTGGAAGCAAAGGACGAATGAGCTCCGTTTCCTGACACTTGTCTGTGTATTCAGTAACATCTAAAGCAGTTGCTTTTCCAGCTACTATGGAGCTCATGTACCCACACCGTGCCCTGCTGCCTGGAGGAATGTGAGGAGAAGGTTGCCAGCTGCCTCTCCCTCCCACCCAAGCAGCTTTAACCGCTCAGCCTTTTCCTTCAGTGTCAGTGCTGGCAAGCACAGCAGAACCAGGGGTGCATTGCAAGAGGAAATTGCCTTCAGGGATGCATGGGGAGAGGGCTTGAACATGCATTAGAGTTGGGGTCACTGATGGGTGAACTACAGGATTTCCCTTGTGTTTACCCCTACAAATTTTCTGTGTCCAGCACTCGCTTAGTTTAGGTAACTGCTTATTTTACTTGAGCCTTTGCCATCACTAATCACAGCTTTCAGAGCTCTGTTTTAATCTGTTCTGTCTGGGAACCACAAGCCAATAAGGAATAACAGTTATGTTCCCACACATTGCACTAGCAGTTGGGAATCATGTGATGATGCAGTGGGAACTACTGAATTCCTGCCTTTTTAGCACATGCAGTCACAAAGGAGCAGGATGCTGCATGTGCTCCAGTCTGTAATTCCCTGTATAACCACTCATGCAGAACTGTCATGTACTTCAGTTAGAATTACACACACCATGTATTCTGATGATGAATTTGCTACAAGACTAGAGAAAGCTAACAAATTATTTATGACTAGACAGATTCCTGTTTATAATCCTTGTGGCTACTGTTGTATTGCTGCTAGATTTTAGTACCTTTGAGAAGTGACTTCATATTAAGAAATTTGTCATTTGAAAAATAAAGCCTGTCTGCACATTTGGTACAGAGGGACTTCAAATATCCAAATTATCTTCTAAGCAGTCTTCTTTTATCTTTCTAGGGAGGCTTTACAACTTCAGTGTAGAAAATGCAGAGAAATATATTGTTTCCCTTAATAAAAATGATCTTTATGATTTAGCTTCTTTGTTAATCTTACCTCCGCTGAAAATGTGGTCACGTAAACATTGTATACTAAAAATTTGTAATATAGGTTCTTGCATAGACCTACATAGATTTCTAGACAGGGAAAGAAGCCCCCCTTAACAGAGGAGTATGTCCAGTCCTTGCTGCTTGCCAAGGCAATGAAAGAAGATTTTAATTGTGAGTTTTCATACATACCTACTTTGTAAATCTGCTGGATTTCTGCTTAACTCCTGGGGAAAGAGAATTCCCACCAGAACTGCATATGCAAACATTTTAATCTTAGTGTAGTTTTAATATTAGGCATTTATGGAAGTAGGGCAGGACCTCAGATATGTTACATCTCATGTTTTCTTACTCAAAACCATGCAATTACTTCTACAGGAGGAACTTAGCACTGCACCAGACCATTTTTGTTCAGACCATTCCTTAAGGAGGCATGAAATCAGGTACTCTGGAACACGGAAACTGTGTTTGCACAACTGCTCATGCCCAAAGGCAACCAAGTGAAATAACAACAGTACTGTACCTTTCTCCTCTGTGATGAACATCTGGTTTGCATGGCTACACCATGAGCATTCAGCTAGGAAGACAACTTCTGTCTGGCTAGGTTAGGTTGAGTGAGCTGACCCCATGCTTTAATTTTGCGCATGGGACTCTTTTGTGACACGTCTTGGTACAGGCAACCTAAACTTCTTCTGATCCATGTCTGTACTGAAAGAGAAATGATATAGCTCTATGTCTGGATACCAAGGCAAAATGAATAATCCCTGCTGAGTCTGAACTAATTATTTTGGGCACTGCGCTGCAAGATCTGGCTTCTCTGCTTCCAGACTAAAACTAGTATCTTCATGTTATCCTGCATAACACGGAATCCCTGGAAAGGGATTAGTTTGATGATTATCTTACATTCCATCACAGGGTGACCAATCATTGTCTTGGATACCTCACATCCTCCAGGTATGCTATAGAGTCTGTAATTCAAGGTGCCATTCCACCTACTCAATCGCACCACTGCAGGCCTTGCACAGAGTGCTGCTATTCAGATTTGGTTTCACGAAACAGAGCAAAAAGAGCAAGGAACAGGGCGCTAAATTTAGTCTGTTTAGAATGCCACACCACTGAGTATTCCCATCTATTTTCAAAGCTGCAATAAAGAAGCACGGCAATACTAGTAAATGTCATTAGTTATTTGAATTAAAATAATTACTTCCAGCCATCAGTAATATATTAGAGCAATTCTCATCTACTATATTAGAGTAATTCTTGGCAGTGTGAACATAATGAATCTGAGGAGCTTACAATACAACCATCTAACTAAAACTTGGAATATAAATTCTCAGCCTGTAATCACTTCCTTTTTTGACTCTTTTCTTTTTAGTCAAGGCAGTATGATTTTTTGTTTCAGTCAGAGAGTCATGAAGTTTCTATCTGAAGTTTTTATTGGTTTTCAAAAATGTAGTTGATTGGTTATATGATTTTGTTTTAAATAATCCTTCTCTTTTCAACAAATGCCATTTTCAAGCTTTAAGATATTTCTCTTATTCACTTCAAATCACTTTTTTTTTTCCAGTTAAGAGATTATAAATTTTCATTACCCAAATATATTGTCATACACCTTAACTGGGCTATGAATATTAAAGTACTGACCTTGCCCCATTTTCTTTAGAAACCTTTCCAGGAAAAGAGTATCTCAAGCATACCAAGTGTGCATTCTTTTTTCTCCGAAGTGTTTCATAGCTGCATTGATAAAAACAGCATAATCAAAGAGCATCAGCATTATGTGAACCTTTGAAATGCTACTGAAGCCAGTATTTTGTTATTGTAGTTCTTAAACCTGATACTGATTTCTCTGTTGTTGGTATAACCTCCTGGTGTTAAGTGGAGTTATTGTTGACTTATGCTGGAGAATTAAGTCCTGCTGAGGGTGTTACCACTAAAATGGGATTGGGAATGGGACTGGGAACTTGATTACAGCTCCTTCTATTTGTGAACTGGTCTTTGCTGTTCCTACTCTCTATGTGGACTACAGTCCAAACACTACACGAGTGACAGAGCTAAAGCTGAAGACATTTAGAGATTTCAGGCTGATTGAGAAAACAGTGTGCTTTGATTCTTCAATTATTTGTGCTAAATTTTATATTATTTTTAAACAATCGTACTGAAAAGAGAGAGGAGAGCAGCTCCTTCTACTTGCTCCAAAGATGCTGGTTAGTGAGCAAATACTCTCTGACACCTTTTAACAAATTACTTCAATACCTTTAAAAGGTACCTTTTAATAGTCACATCTTTGGTTATCAAAGATATTGAAAGATGCTGATGATTTAGAAGACTTGATCTATGTCACAGGTTATGAGAAGACCTGTACAGATATTGAATAATACCATTGGTGCTTTTTATCCAATGACAGATTTATAGACAGCAAGAGAATTCCTCAGGTTTGAACAGAGAAGAAATGTTGAACTCAATGGCTGCACTCTGGAATGGTTACTGATAGACAGTATCCTGCACAGCAAAGGGGAATCACCAGTCATAGGGTTTTATTTATTTATTAGATTTTCCTTTATGAGCTATTTGTGTTTATTTGTATGATACTTCCCCTTGCTGGCAATCACTAAAGAAATGCCCCTGAAAAACTGAAGAGTTAAATGTTCCTTCTGTTTCTTCTTCACAGCTAATCTTCCAATACCCCTGTAATGGAGAAGCAGAGCAAAAGGAGTGGATGAAGCTATGGTTTCACCAAGAACAACATAATGGGGAAAGGAACAAAAAGATTTACAGCAATGTAGCGATACGGAAGCCCGGTATTTCTGAAATGTCAAAATTTACAAAAATGATAAGTAATTCTGTATCTCTTTCATGCCCTTCCCTCCAGCCTTCCTCATTATACTACCTTCTGTATTTTCAGATATTCTGAACCAAACAGTAGTCTACACTGGAAGAACTTCCCAGAGGAACTAAAACTGAATGCAAGAGAACACTGTGACTAAGTGCTGTACCAACAGATCTTGCCCTCCTCTGTCCATGTTGGCCAGCACACCCTTGGTTTAATTCAGGAAGGAATTTTATTTGATATTGTTTCCAGTGGTTTTCATTCCAGAATAGACAAATTATGGAAAAGAAAGTAAAAAAACAGCTGTCTCTCTGCAGCCCAGCACAGAAACAAATTTTATCACTGGTTTGACAAACATGTCAGACTCACTCAGTGAAAACAAAATTGATTTTCTTCTTGCTGTTCTATAATCAGTTTACAAATTACAGAAACTTACAGAAAAGACAAAACAATCAAGGACTTAGAGAATCCATAAAACCCCATTTGGTTTTTTTGGCTAATGTGTACAAGTCCAGCAGATATTGTCAGTTTAAGTCTCGGGCTTATGATCAACAGGATATAAGAGAATTTTTATGAAAAAATGCATATTTGTAGGTATTTTCTTTCATAAAGTAATCCTCTTAATCACTTTTTTTCCCCAACTGTGTGAGCAAAAATTAATTCCCAAGTGATTAGGAACTTGAATTATGAGCATTCAAAGAAACACCTCCATGATCTGAAAATGCTGGAAGCAAATCATAGTCACCTAATAAAACATGAAAATACAGATGCAGAAATATATCATACAGAGAAATAAATCCTTCTTTGTAACTCTAGTTCTTATGCTGTGAAATTAATTTGGGTAATTCTTCTTTTAAAATGAAATCAGATTATCCAGTCCTTTAGTAATAAATCTGATGGATGTTGCTGTAACTGGTCATGTTGAAAAGCTCAGACCTTCAGCAAAAGAAAATAATATTGCTGCATAAAATACAACTGCAACTCTACATCTGACTTAGGAACTGAATCAGGTTATCTGGAATCATAGCCAAAGAACAGCTTTCCTTTCTAGTCCTGGTTCAGGGAAGAATACCACTGCCTTTTACATGACCCAAACAATTTTATATATGATGTCCTTGATCATTGTCCTGTGCAATTTTTTGTTACTGGACAACATTTCTTTGCCTGACTGATAATTTTGACTAAGTAAATGTTTAAATAACTGTGGCCAGGAATTCACACTCTTTTGGAAGTTACTTTTTTTTTCAAGTATCTTATTTTTAAAGGTTGTTTTGCTTGGAGAGTGCAATATACACACAGTTCTGCTGCTGTGGCTCAACTATTGTATTCCAACAGATGCAAATACTTACAGTGAAAAACAAGGGATAGACAAATGGGGTTTGAAATATTTTTTGCAACAGATTTTTGTACACTGACAATTTGTTAGCAGCAAAAACCAAGTGAAAAAGATTCCAAAGGAACCTACAAGAAAACCAGTAATACCCATTTGAAAACAAGAGAACATAAAGAAACAATGGCTGCCACAGGTACAGGAAGAATGGTTTATAAAACCTTCAGGATAAAATTTGGATTTCTGCACTGCATTGTGTTTTTATTTACTATTTAGTTCACCAAAGGAATCCATTGGTATTTTCCATGGAACACTCTAAGGGGAGACAGAAACTCAGTCATAATGTTTTGATTATATAGAAACTGAATCACAGTATTTTGATAACGTTTTAAAGATTTTGTATCTTTGTATAGAAATAGTGGGAAAGCTAAGAGTAAATTCCACAACACTGTTTAATATCATGCTCAGTTGTTGGCCCTTTCTGGTTTACAAAACATTTTTGGGAGTAAGGAGGCTATAGAGTAGAGTTGGGAATTTGTTTCAGTTCCAAAGATGATAATATCTGTTCACAATCATGGTCAAGCACTGCAGGATTGATTCTTATGTTTGGGAAGATTTTTGTGAATTTTGCTTTTGCTCTGTTTGTTTAGCAATGAAGAGTAAAGTGACACTTTAGATTATTCCATTCCATTTTCCAGTGTTAATACCAAGTCCCTAGCACAACTTAGGCCTTTTGTGGACCTTTAATCACTAAATAAATACAGGAATTTAGGAAGCATTTTTCAAGTCAGTGTTTCCCCCACCATACTTCTGCCAAAATGCTCCTATTTAAATCCCTAGTCATGCAGCGACCTGAGCAAACCCCTCTAGCAATGGTTATTGAAACATTGGTTCTGGCTTTTTTATCATTTGAGATACAGCAAGGGATGAGGACAAGAGATGGGAGCCATGGGATAGCAGAATGCAGAGATTTCCTTTCTCTTTTGAAAGGAAATTGTCTTGGCTGTCTTTTCACATCCATCTATATACGGACAATAAAACATTTTATGAAATAAATTAAAATTTAAAAAATAGAGTTATATTGCATTTTGTAATTCTCTTTATATTATGCTTATAGGTATCTGGATAATAGATTTAATCTGTTAAGAGAGACGGACAAAAAAGCAATTGTTCTGTATTTAATTTTTAATGTCTAATCTCTTCTGAGAGATCTCGTTGCTCAGAAACCATCTTTTACTTTAATGAAAAATGTAGTTACTTCTAAAAATTTGATTTTATATATTATATATTTTACAGATTATATACAATACACCATCTAATACTTGTATTTCATCCTGGCATGCTCTAGGTACATTATTATGATATTATTTACATGTTTTCTGCTGATCCTTTCAGAAATACATTTCACTGATCCTCTGATACACTTTTATCACTTGACTCTGAACTCAAATTGTCAAAAAGACTGTCTGGGTGTATCACGACTATAAAGAAACTGAGAAATTGCCCATATCTGCTATCAAGGTATTACATCATTCCCTGTTAAGGTGAGAAACATATTCTAGCCTGATGCTTAGAATCCACTTCAGGGAAACATACTGCCCACCCTCACCAAACTCAGAAACATGCTGGAGAGAAGACAATTGTTTTGTTTTTGTTTCTTTTTGAGCACTGTTCTTGACATACTTAGACCATACTTGGTCTAAGGTATGCCTCACTGTCTGGACTGAAGGCTCACACACTATTTGCTTTTCTTGCTTCCAGCGCCATTTCAAAATGTCAGTGCTCTCCTTGGAACCAGACAAAAACCATTGAAAGCCATTTAAATGACTCCCAAAGTGCAGGCTAATTTCAGCAGGTCCATAAGTTAACTCCAGCTGGGTATCTTCCTAGAAGATACAAGAAGTCCCCATTCACATCTGCCATGCAAGTGTTCTGTTGCTCACCTCTATGACAACGAATCCGACACCCTGTGAGCTTTCAGCTTTGCTGCCCCTTTGTGCACATCTCATGTGTCAGAAGATATTGAATATGAAAAAAAAATAAATTTGGTGAGAGCCTGCTGCTGCATATTCAAGAGAAAACCCAACCCTGAGAAAATGAGCTGGATTGCTGACACAAAAAAATGTGTTTACTTATTTTATTGTAACGTATTTTCACTCAGCCTTGCATGAAAAATCATTCTTGGCAGTGATGTGGAAAGCAATATAGAAGTTGCCTATCTACTAGAATTCATACTGTGAAAATACACTCTCTCCAGGAATTTGATTGTTTCAGATCCATAATAATGCCCAAGCTGAGTGGTCAAAGCCTTTTATCTACATCATTATCTCAAAGATGTTAGTTCCAAAACTTACTTCAGTCAGAGTACCTAAGAACTTGTTGAGAAATAATTTATGCCAGTAAAGTATCTTGAACCTGTTTAATCCTATTTTTGGTCACAAATGAATTTAATATATATAGTTTTCCAGGATGACAACTAGAAAGTTGAGTGAATGCAGGAAGTTTTGTATTAAAAACAACAGGTTGCAGGTACATTTAGGTGAGATTGTTTAGATGTAAGAACAGGCATGAAAACAGAATTAATAAAATATTATTTATAGTATTAAAAAAACAGTAGGGCTGTGCTATAAGGAACAAAATTACAGGGAAATGAGGAGATTTGAGAATGATACACTGAATTGCAATTACTTTCCATCCAACATCTGAAAAGATGCTTTGCTCTGGAATACATACATATGCAGAAATCGACTTTTAAAAATACATTTTGTCTGCTTGTCCTCTTTCTTTGATCTGAATATGACTCATTCATTTCAGACTAGTTGCTGCCAACTTATTGGTAAGCAAGGGTTCTGATCCAATGTCAATGTATAGTGAGAAGTGTGACTCCAAAATGGACTATAATTATGATGTGTAATGGCTTTACACATTAGTTGTTTTCTCAGCAACGTCTTAAAATACACCTAGGAAGCAGGAACACAGCCAAGCATGCACTTTCAGACTGCCTAAGGCAGATCCTTACATAGGCTGGTACTTGCAATGGCATATGATGTGCTGTTTTATTAACTTGAAAGTAAGAAAAATGGCCATTGATTTTAAAGATACCATATCACAGAAAAAACTTGAGAAAAAAAGCGCTATGGAATATTAAAAAAAAGAGACAAAATTACTCCTTCTGTGAAAGGAGCAGATATTTATAGATGATACAAAAGGCATAAAATGAAGAGATGAGCAATTATGTCTTGGAGTCAAGGGGAACACCCTGACTGAGACAGGGAAGGACTGCTCAACAGTGATCTGATTTTAGCTCCTGGAGTTGGTCAGACTAGATTGGAATAAGAACAGTAAATACACAATGAAGGGCAGGACTCTCCTCACTTAGTGGATGGACTAGGTTAGATAACTTCTCTCATTTCACACTTTACTCTTAACAAATGTATCAGGTTTCGACATGGATCTAAATCTTGTCATTCTTAGGTCCTGTTATTCATTCAGTATCTTTAAAGCTTAAGCTATAACACCAGTTCACTCAGTTATTGGGATTTCTTGTCAAGTGCACAGAAATTTCCAGTTGGCATGCATCAGCTGTATTACCTTGTGCTGCCTTTGACTGGTCTTTCTTATAGAGACATGACCAAAAGAATGAGCCCAAGAAGCAATTTTATGCACCAAACCACACTAATATCCATAGTTTTCAGACCTCTTTACATTTCTTGTGCAACTGGTGTGGTAATGTGGTAGTAGCCCTTGAATCATGAGACTAAGAATTGCTGAGCAAAAAAGTGTCCCTTGCTTTGAATTTAAGGAGTAACATACTACAAAGCAGAGAAAAAGAAAAAAAGAAAAAAAAAAAAAAAAAAAAAAAAAAAAAAGAGAAAAAAAAAAAAAAGAAAAGAAAACAAAAAAGCTTTGTCAAGGTCTTCATACTGCCTAACTTTAGCCTCTTAACCTTGAAGAAATATCAGCATAGACTTTGTATGATATGATTAATAGAGAAAATTATAAGGATACTTCAAACAAATTATTTAGAGGAGGGAAGAAAACTTTCCTCTTTGTCAGTTTAAGGAACCTACACACCTACAACCTTACCTCTCTAGTGAGTAGACTGGTAACAGCTGAAGACATTTGATACTCCTGCACTCAATTCTCATTCCAGCACACCAAGCAGTGTTTCGGAATTGAAGTACTTGACCTCCTCATCTACCCAGGAACTAAAAGTAGGTATCCACATTCTTTTACCCCTCAGGGATGGCTGACTTTAAAAATACTACTCCCAGCATAAGACACCATTTACCAAGAGGCCAAAGGGCTGAAACTGGAACACAGAGTCGCTACAGACGTATTTTTTGTCTAAGAGCACATTAGGCCTGGCACTGACAGAGCACCCAGTGAGGTAAGTGTCCACTCTAGAAATAAGAATGGCAGGCCTGGGAAGAGTATTTTCATTTATCAGCCACACACTTTACATGAAGGCTATTGTTAGTTAGGGTACACTAAAACTCTTTCACAAATACCTAAAGAAAAATGTCTTTTTCACAGCGGGGAATTTCTGCTCATGCTAACTGCCCTGGTGTTTGAGACAAAAAACAGAATTTGTGCCAGTCTTTCTTGTTTCTTCCTCCCCACATGCCAGCCCTGCAATATCTTGCAAAAGACAATATAATGACTGAGGGATAAAGGTGAAAATCTGCCACCTCTTTAACGATTAGCAAAACTTTATGCTTTTGCATGTTGTTACCATGTTCCAAAAACTGGAAAAATAATGTTCTAAAATTAAGTAAGGTTAAATAGCCTTATTAACAAAATAGTCAAACACTAAACAGAAAGAAAGGGAAAACTTCATATTTTGATGTCTGATTCTTCTGACAAATGACTATCATTATTGTTTTCTCCTGTGAAACCATCTTCAAACAACATATTCTTAAATATTAGAGTGAATATGTAAATAATGAATACATGAAGATTTCCCAAGCCAGTGCAGAATTGTATGTGCCTTGAAAGTTAATGCTGACAAAGTATGCATGATGCTGTGTGGTATTCAGAAACTTCTCTTTATTCTTACATTTACTGTGTTCATCTGGAAACCTACCGTACTGGGCAAAGTACAGTGATGACTGAAGTTAAAATCACAGTTGCCTCTTGATATATCACCATATGTCATTCAGCAATACCACTGAGGAAAATGTAATTACTTATGCAACATCTTGTGCCTTCTTGGGATTTCTCACTAGGTAAGTAAGAAATAAATTCCTGTCAGGACTGCAGGAGTATTGTTGCAGAGATGTAGGAACAGACCAGCTGGGTCATAAGTCACGACGCTATGTTGAAATAACTGGTCACAGGGGATATAGCCTTTTTTAGCTGCAGGGTGTATGCCTTTTCTTTCCACCTGAGCATGCAGAAACTTGCTCACTGTCCAAATGAATGCTCATACAACGAATTTAATTCCCATATTATCCCTGTAAGGTAGAAATCTTAACAGAAAAGCAACCAAGGACCAGAGATATTGAAACAAAAACCAATCAAAAAAATCCATGTAAGGACAGAGATTTACTCTTTGGTTCCACTTCATATCTCTCCCCTGAGACTCTTTCCTTCCATAAAGCAAACAGCATATAACCCCTGTAAGCACTGATCTGCTGAACACAAGAGTGAAATTGAAGACACTGGCCTCCAAAACACTTTTTGAGCATGATCCAAGCCACCTGAACCACTGCCTTTTCCTTTGGAATGAGGATCTCCACTCACAACTTGTTCTGCTGCCACAATGGCTGTTGTGATTGCCAGGAGGAAGAGGCATTAACACCCACACACTTCCCCAGTTTCAGTACAAAATTCAAAGCTCCGACTATGGATCTATTTTGATTTGTTTTAAATTCAAATATACAAATAAAATCAAAGGTAATTGATTGCTACCTACAAAGAACAGAAGAGATTCCCACTTGTGACTTTTAAAACTTGCATGCCATTCTGATAATGTGGTTTTGGGTGTGAATAATAAAAAAGAAGATGCATAGGTAGTTGTTCATGTTAATTTTGTTTCCTTTCCATTGGAGCTGGCTCAGCATAGACTAAGGAGACTGAGGTCTCAGATTATTCTTGGAAGGACTGATAGCTTCTTATATTAATGTTTAAATTATACCATAATAGAATAGTTATGACTGGAAGGAACAAGATAATCTAGCTCCAAGCCCCCTGCCATGGACAGGGACAGCCTTTACTGGACCAGGTTTCCTAGAACTACATCCTACCTGGCCTTGGACACTTCCAGGGATGGGGCATCCACAGCTTCTCTGGCCAGCCTGTTCTAGCATCTCATCACCCTCACACTAAAGAATCTCTTCCTCATATCTAATCTAAACCTACTCTCTTTTTGTTTGAAGACATTAACTATTGTCCTGTAAAAAGGACACTACCTGCCCTTGTAAAAAATCCACCTTTCTCGTAGGCTGCTTTAGGGGCTGGAAGGCTGCAATTAGGTTATCCCAGGTGTCCTCTCTTCTCCAGGCTGAACAATCCCAATTGTTCATGTGAGATCTGCTACATCCCTCTAACCATCTTGGTGACCTCCTCTGGACTCACTTGAACAGGTCCATGTCCTTCCCATGCTGGGACCCCAGGGCTGGATGCAGCACTGCAGGTGGGGTCTCACCAGAGCAGAGCCGAGCAGAGCAGAGGGGCAGAATCCCCTCCCTGGCCCTGCTGCCCATGGTGCTCTGGATGCACCCAGGGCACGTTTGGCTCTCTGGGCTGTGAGTGCTCATGGCTGGGTCATGGCCAGCCTCTCACTCATCAGCACTCCTGAGTCCTTCTCAGCAGGGCTGCTCTGGATCTGTTCATCCCCCAGCCTGTGTTGATTCTGGAGATTGCTCCAGTCCTTAATTTAAACACTAGGCTAGGATGAATGAATACAGCAGCAGGAACACCATAAAAAAGCTTCAAGGAAAACCAAGCTGTCTGCAAGCCAAGAGTCTGCAATGACAGAGAATATATTCCTGTGATGGTAACAGACTTCTTGGGTTTTTTTCACTTGCTCATTTTCATTATTTTCTGCATTCTGCTTCTCAGAGGCATTATCATAACAATTAAGCATTTTTAAAAGTTTTTCTTGATGTCTCTATGTGTCCAGAACAGTTTATTTTGTCTTGAGTT
Source organism: Rhadina sibilatrix (assembly GCA_013400275.1). NCBI lineage: Eukaryota > Metazoa > Chordata > Aves > Passeriformes > Phylloscopidae > Rhadina > Rhadina sibilatrix. The sequence goes on from VWYO01009030.1 coordinate 352,737, forward strand.
TACACATGTTATCAGCAGAATTCTTCCAAGAAAATGCAGTTACCGCAGAAAAGTATAATCATCTTGAATAAGGTTGGTTTGATTCATTACTGATGCAACTTCATTGATTTTCAGAGGAACCTAACCAAAGAACAAGGTGAGCTGAGCACCTCAATGCTCCACATACTCCAGAGAAGCCCTTTGGAGCTGATATTCAGAAGCAGAAGAACAGCTAATAAATGGGAATAATCTTTTCCCCTATCAAGATATCAAATATATTTTTCTTCTATGGCATTTCTATAAAAGATGACTCAAGAGCACATGGATATATATATAAATCTTAGCTAATAAAGTATTCCAACCAAAGTGCATTGGTTCAGAATTGCGTTTGGCTTGCTGTTGCATCAAGTTTGTCCAGCTTCTTGCTCCACAGTTCTTGAATATTGGAACATGCTGTACTGATCACTTCTCTTAACTGGAAGTTACATGGAATACTGACTTTCCACTTTTTTTGACTAAAATTTGCAAAATTATGCATACTAATGAGTTTAATAGATTTAAAATGTTTTAAGTATAGAGCTCCATATTTTTAAATTCCTTTCCATAACTCTGTGTTCAATTCTTCATTACTGTAATTGCTTGGATGAGAAAAAATCAGCAAAATAATTGCTATATTGCAAGTTCCTTCTAGCACCACAAACATCCTTGAAAAGAAAGCAACTATGCAATTCATAAAAAATGTTGCCTGCATTGTAAAATGTTCTATATAGTACTATTAAAAAATATTCTAAACCACATTATTGCTGTTTCAAATCTGTTGAAAAGAATTAGCCATCTGTCATGACAGCAGCTTGACCTGATGGGCCCTGCCGTGCAGCAGTGAGATCAGCAGGGTCCCTGCTGAGCCAGCAGTCCTTTCCTGCCGAGTCAGGCCCTGACGCTCTTCCCTGGCACAACAGGTTGTCCTCAGCAGCGCCTCTTCCACTTGCTTGTTCTCTATGATCTGGAGTACCACTGCTGCCTGGATTTCCAAATAGAAACTGTGCAGAAGTCGTTGAAACCATGAGGTTCCACAATAAACCCAGGTAATAAGCTTGCCTGATACATGTCAGAATCATCTGCAGATTACTATTTAACTTCACAATTTACAAGTGGCTGTCAATCCCATGTTATGTTCCTTTCATAGGAAACCAGTGACAAAGCTGTACTGCCTGTGAAATGTGCTAAGGTGAACGAAGCCTCTGAACCTCATCCACTTCTCTCAAGAAACAAAGGTTTAAAAATTATGTTAACTGGAGAGCTGAATTGCTCCTGTAAGCTGCTGAGTAAACTGTTGAGCTGGTCAAGCTAATATGTACTTCATTTTACTGGTGTAAGAAATTTTATCTGTGAGCATATTCATTGAAAACATGGGACTATCAGCATCTAGTCCACTTGGATGGGACAGGAGTCCTCGGTGCACTGCAACAATTACAGAAGCTTCTGAGATACATAAGCATGAACATATCTGCCTGCCATTGACTTCTACTCGTGTTACTTCAGTTAACTTAGGAGGCTCTTCAGGTTAAAAATATGCTGGGAAATTAACTGCACTCCTCTTTTAATATGATTAAGATCCTGCATAATATTTAGACACTGCTTATCTGTTTCAACAATTTTAACTTTGCTAATTCTTCTGTTCTTTCTATAGACATGACTGAAATTCTTCCACCTCAGTCAAATGGATTGATGAGTTTTAATAGAGAACATTTATTCCAACCTTTAATTAAAGTTTCGCAGTCTGAAATCATTAATCTTTGCTTTAAAATTATGTACTGTAACATGCGCATTTAAAACCATAGAAGTCAATCTTGTTATGAGGTGGATGTCTGAGTGATAATGCAGCTTTCTAGAAGCTGCCTTTTAGTCTTTCAAATTACCTTTCCTTGGTTCAGGATATAAACCATTAAGGATTTGCCCCAGCAGAAGATGAAACCAACCATAGTGGGACACTCCTCTGGCCAAATGCAACCATTTAATCTTGAAAGGTTATTATAAAAGTTGACAGGCAAGAAATCTATTTACATTCTCCATCTTACATAAACCTTAACACAGAGTTATTGCTTAAAGAAAGAATCAACTGCATTATCTCGTGTTATTCTGCTAGATTATTCAGCGACTCCTACGATCAATTTCCTTTTGAACATATTTGCAGTTTAGCCTTTGGCGTGGAAATAATTTCATTTTGATATGCTTTTCGGAGCAGTGCTAGAGTTACGGGCATTTTTTACATGAGAGAATTCTACAAGCATGAAAGTGCATACCTTGAGATCCTGGGTTCTCTTTTGAGAAGAAAATAAGGAGTCTTAAAAAGCATTCAAGTGTAAAATCTTTCCAGTAGCCTTCTTGGACTTTTTTATCACCTGACAGAAGACCTTATTGTTTTGGCCTTTACTGATGCTTTGAAGTACAGCACACTTAAGATGGATGGGGGATGAAAAACCACAGAGAATTCTCCCAAGCAGCTGCTGTTTGAAACAGAGTGATCAACAAAACACATCAGTTTGGGATACCTCTGAATGAAGGAAATCTCTGGGTTTAATTTAACAGCTTCAGTTGTTGTCACAGAATACTTGGCATCCTGTGAACACGAACAGGTTCTTTCTGGTAATAGCTATTGAGGTTGTTATTGTTCCTCCACTGAGGTTCCTCCCTCTTTTCCCACCTCAAGGTGAACTGGTGGTGCAAGTGTTCCATCTCTTGGTTGCACAGCTTCAGCTTCAGGTCTGTACTGAGCTGCAGCTGGTATTATGGCCTAGAGGAGGTTGTTTTGGAGATATTTGAAATGTATGCCTTGAATTTCTTTATGAAGAAAAATTCTTTGTTTGGAAGGTTCTGATATTCTCTTTCAGAAGTCACATGTAAAATACAAAATCAGAAGTAAAAGGGAAATGCAACTGTGGAAAATGTGGAAAGCTTTTAAATACGTACTTGCCCTGTCCTGTACACAAGAAAAGAAACATGAAATTTAATTTTATGGATTTATTTTTCTTTTTATTTAGAAAGAAGTTAATTTTGGAGAATGGGTCTTTTTGTGTTAATCATTGACTGGTCCATTATTAAACAACCACTTGGCACTTTGAATGTTTCAAAAGGTTTGTACCACTGAACTGGAGGACTTGTGCACACTAACAGATCACGAGCTGGATGTCTGCAGCAGTCACAGCACAGCTATGTTGTTTGATGCTCGTACACTAAGCAGGCAGTGCTGGGGAAATCCTTTCATTTTCACTTCCACACAACTAAAAAACCTATCTCTATGCAGATATACTCCTCATTTAATGAAATCCTCAATATACCTCAAACTGGGTGCTAAAGCTTCCACTACGAAAGGGGAGGGTACAACCCCTTTAATTTCATAGGCATCACTATGATACGATTAACCGTAGATTGTGGGAGTCAGGAGAGTTGCACTAGTGGGGAACTGTGAGTTTAACATTACACAAAAGAAATACGTATTTTCTAAACGGCATTCACAGCTAGTTTGTGTAAGCCTTGAAATCAGAAAAGTATTGTGCCTGTCAACCTAAAAAGAAAATGTGGACTACAGCTTCTATCAATCCTGAAGCTGGTCTGATGTTTGTTCAATGTTTGAAAAACTAAGATATATCAGATTTCTGACATGAAACAACATTTCCATTATTGCTTTATAAGTTGTGCCTATTTATCAATTTTATTGCTTATTCTTGTCAAATGAAAAATGATCCAGCAAAACACCCACTAAGAGTGATCCAGTTGTTTAACCTCGAGCTGCCCATTTCTACATCCATTCCACATTTCACTCCCTAATATAATTACTCCTGTTTGGAATAAACAGTGATGAAATGATCTGGTCTTTATGTATTATTACTTGATTAGTTTTTTTTCATATTTGCTGAAAAAACCCAAAATCAGTTACTAAACACTCTTATTAATATTAAAGTGCCTTTGCCTGTCCTTCATGCTTTTTAGGACAGTTGCTATAAAACAAAAAAGTATTTCTCCTTTCTTCTTCTGCACTACAGCTGAGTAAATTTTCATTAATAATTATTAAACTTTATGACTTTAGAAAAAAATTAGCTTAATCTGTACGAACATCTTTGGGTAAATATATTTAGACCAAGGACCATTTATTATCATTTGTGTTGCCAGACTGGCTGAGGCTAAAGGAATTTTTGACATTTTAGTACATGAACCAGACTTACAAAAAATGAGACTTGGCTGCTCTGATGCAAAGAGGCATGAGATGGGGTTCATAATGCCAGTTTGGTTCCCTAGGATTTATCTCCTATATTGAGATTCACAACAGTCACCATGCTAAATTCTCAAATACTTAATTAAGACCAGAAGGAAGAATAAGATGTGTGAAATTCTGGCTCCTCCAATAAACACAGCTTAAGTCTCTCTCAATCTGCAAAAAGTGTCTTAAGAATACCTACACCCATATGCAAAAGCCCTTCTACCATTTCTGGAGCTGGGATATAATGCATGAGCAGTGGCCTGCCAGGATTAATGGCCAAACTTTCACAGCCCACAAATCCAGCTTCTCTTAGCTAAACATCTATCACTGTAGGACGCCACAGCCATCTGAGCTAACATCAACCCTAAAGTAAGGGGAAGGCCTTTGCTCTTCTAGGCCCTGGAGGCTTCTGTGGCAAACTGGAAAACTTTTCTGTATATATATACATANATCACAGCAACTACATCATCATCAGTGTAAAATCTGTATGGTAGGTCAGGAATAGTGTTCCCACTATAAAATAAAAGGCTTTTTTCTTTTTTTCCTCTGGTGTCTTCTTTAACTACTCTATGGAAGGTTATCATATGCATTTTTTAACATCGTCATGTACATGACATATTTTGTCTATTATAAAGGTTTGACCACCTTTTCTTTCGTAACAAATGTATTTTAGAGAAAATTACAGCATGTACTGCATGTGGATTTTTTTAGAGTCCAGCTACTTCTCTTGACTGTTTCTTAGTACATAGAGCAATATATTATTAGTTTGCTTGCCCTGAAGCATGACACTAATTGTAAATCATTCTACCCATGTTTATTCTTGAAGTACAAGCAGCACCTTCTGCCAACCACATAAAGGCATCAGAATAAACCAGACATCACAGCAGCTTAATAGAGTTAGTCATAGTGTGGCTCTTAATGAACTCTATATTCATGTAAATGTCTATTATACTTAAGGAGCTCTGTCATGAATGAAAATTAGCTGAACAGAATCATTAACTGATACAAGGAGAAAGGTCACCTTGTGCCTTTGGAAGGTAATACTTGCACTTACTGTAGCAAGGCTGTGAAAATCAGACAGAAAACTAAACTAAAACTTATCTCACGGTATATTAGGGGGAAAGCATGGTTAGAACCAGGCCATGGTCACTAGGATGTTTACATTCTACTTCTCCTGCTTGTTTGTTGTATGACAAACTCTTCAGATTATTACCTGCAAAAATCAACATAAGACGATGTATCTGATATCAAATGGGAGTCATAAGAATGAGTGTTTCAATTCATCATTCTGTCGAAACTGGTATGGTACCTCACCACAATATTACTGAACTACCAAGCAGGTATGAAACAATACTATTTAATGAGCTGAAGAGATGAGGACTGAGTACTGAGGGAGAAAAACCAAAATGGTTGACTTCAAGACTGTGTAAGTTTTGATTCATTAACAGAGTAAAGTATTTCAGAATAGTCCCATAGACTAGAACAAGCCACTTCAACCAGCACAGCTGCTTGAACAGACAGTTACTACTGTTGGTGCTTGACACTGTTGTACACCACAACGACAGACTCCGACTTCAGAAGGCTGAAAATGACTCCTCTATTTTTGGGATGTGTCTCCCTTTTTATACTATTCTACACAGACCAATTCAATTGGGGAAACAAAGACAAACCTCTTCAATCACATTGGTCAGACCAGAGGGACACCAAGAACTCCCTCCTAGGGAAAGGAATGTAAACAAAGTGACAGCTACAAAAACATGTCTCTTGTTTACAGAAATTCCCTGGGAAAAGCATTTCAGAAAACCAAAATATCTCAGGCACGAACCAGGGCTACAAGTGCTCACAGAATTCAAAATAATTCTGTTGCCTATATCTCAACTTTTTACCCAAGGACTGGATGTGCTTGGACATACAAATCAGCCTGTTGACATGGCAGACAGTCTACAGTCATGACCATGTCTCACCCAACACACCAAAGGAGAACTCCTCCTTCATAGCATCTCTCTCTCTCCCTCTTTCTCTCTCAACAGTCTTTATTCTAATTTATGCATTGAGACTGGAAAATAAAATTTAACTCTGTGGGCACCACATTTGGGAATATATGTCTCTGTCACTCTGGATACAAGGTTTCATGATCCTGAGGAAAGCCAAGGGATAAGAGAATTCCCTCCAATACTGCTAGGGTGAGACTGACTGGTGGATCCAACTGGACTCTCTTGCCAGGAGTTCCTCGTATGATGAGGGTACTGCTCTCACGGCTCCTAGTACTGGTTTCCCTCAGCAATAAAACTGCCCTACAGCTGGAAGACACTGAATTAAGACCTTCTGAAAAACATTTCTGGATCTGAAGCCACGGAACAGTAGATCTTACTAAATAAATAAATACATAAAAAAATCTATAAGACACAGTTTAAAGGAAAAGATGAATGACTTACATGTGACTGCAACATTAAGCATTAATCTCAAGGCTGTGATTTCTCAGAAATAAATAAAAAAAAAGAACAAAGCATTATTTTACTAGGTAAAAAACCTTTTCTTATGCCAAAATATTGACTGCGTTGTTTTTGCAATAATGGATGAAATTACTGACCATTGCCCAAAACCGGGCAGACAATCTCTAGCAACACAATAAGGACCTTGCAACACAGAACACTACATAAGGTTATGTACAGGTAGCACTTGTGATATTCGAAAGCCCTTTCAAACTGATTCAGAATGGAGACTCCATATTTTGCCTTCAGGAATGGCTACAGCTATAGCTGGGACCAGTTGCTTCCTTCCACCATGAGATGTGCCATTTTATGAAATGAAAACACTTTCTTACTTTTTGACCAGTTTTAGTCAAGCTTCTAACACACAGAGATTATTCTAAGAATCTATTTAGCATATAACTTGTCTTTCCCAGAGGCTGTGGAAGCGTTAGAATGGAGAAGAAAGCTTTGACAGGTACAGGTTGCAACTAAGAAATGCTGTCAGCTGGTGCAACGCAATTAATGCCCTGTGAGATTGCCATTGGGAACTGTCACACCCACTCCCCTACAGATTAACATTGTTTCATATGTTGAGACTTTACAAGATAAGTTCTCCACTTTTCAGAACAGGTGTTTTTGTGTTTTGCTCTGGCTTTTTCCTGAAAGTACAACACAGCAACAGGAAGACCAGGAACTAATACCTGCAAAATGTTCTTTGTGTGGCATTAGCAGTCTGTAGATCTTATATGCTACACACCACCTGACGAATTCTGTTTCCTTCCAAATCTACCATGCATATTCATAAGCAAATAAAAGTTACACATAAACAGAAGCTGTGATATACGTAACAAACAGAAAAAAAACTAAGTATGAAAACAAAAACAAAAACAAAAACAAAAAAAAAAAAAGAGAAGAAATTGTTTTAATGACAGCTATTAACTAATATACAAAGAAAGAAATCCCCACTCTTGAGTAAATTATTTCAAATGGCCAAATATCACCCAGTGAAATAAACTGCTGATCAGGATGAAAATGTAAGGTTTTTAACTAAGTAGGTAGGTGTCCCCATATGTAAGAAAGCATCTGAGATTTTCATGGGAGATCAAACATAAGAAAAGAAAGCGAGAGCAAAATGCCCATCATGCTGACTAATTCAACATGATTTTGTATAACGTTCAAACTTGCAACTGATTTATTGCTTTCTTTTGGGAAAAGGCTGTCAAATGAGGCAGGCACTAAAGTCACATTTTTGTTCTTTTAACCTGCTTGTCTATTAGAATTCATTCCTGCAGAACTGAAATCAAATGCAGTATGTTACACACCTGTAGGTATGAGACTTCTGATTGTGATAGCTGGAAACATCCTTATGTATTTATTTTGCAGTGTTGTTATTTTTTTCTCTTCTACAAGAAAGAGAGTATTTTCTTGAAGTCCTTCTTATTTTCTCTTTGCACCTTTTACTCAAGGCTACTAGCGTGCGAGGTGAACTAACTCTTTAAATAATTTAACACGAAAACACGCACATCTGGCAATCTGCTGCTATAGCTCAAGAAACTCCAGCATTTCCGACGGCAGCTGCTGGCTACGCAAAGGGCAAGCCAGGGCAAGAGGGACCCAGAACCTCAAACCTGCAGTAGGTATTATGACCAAAGCAGGGAGCTCTTCCAAAATGCCACCGCAGGCATGCCAACATCATCTCACAAACGCAAACAACTTTTCCTAGCAACTGCGACGTTCTCGGTGTGGCGACCACTGTGGCTCGGTACGCGCACCCCCGCGTAGCCGGGCTCCCGGCCGGTTGCAGCGCGGGCCCCGGGGCTCCGGCAGCCCCGGCACGGGCGGGGCGGCGTGCAGGCTCCACCGTCCCGGCCCGAGGGTCACTTACCATGTTGACTTCCGAGACCACGTCGATGCTGGCGATCTCTATCCGCATGCCCACATCCACGGGCGGACCTGCGGGGGGAGCGGGAGGCGCCGTTAGGGGACCTGGGGGGGCCGGAGCGCGGGTCGGGGGGGCGCGAGCGCCTCACCTCCGAAGTCGGGGCGGAGGCGGATGTCGTAGCCTTGGAGCAGCCTGTCCACGGTCTCCTTCACGTAGGACATGTTGCTGGGCCCGTCCGCGCTAAGGGAAGAAGCACAAGCGGGTTAGGAAAGCGGCCGGGCGGCC
>VWYO01009030.1:361637-379023 GCA_013400275.1 Rhadina sibilatrix
CGGCTGGCGGCGCACAGCGGGACCGAGAGCCCCGAGCTGCCGTGGGGAAGGGACTGCCACCGCCGGGCTCGCCCCCCGCCGCTGGAGCGCCGGCTTCCCCTCAAGAGACAGTGAATAATTGTTGAGGGCGCTTCGGCGACATTATGTTAGCCATGAAGTGAAAGGAGCATGGCAGATTGGACAGAAATGGCACGTTTTGGTGTAGGTAGCGTTTTGCCGAGCGGTGGAGGCTTGAGGACCCTCCCGCAGTGGGCTGGTGGCGGGGGCTGCCCCGCAGCGGTACCCACAGTACCCCCTAAATCAGAGTGACTGATTTTTAGCTGCCATTTTTTAACCAATGTCATTGATCTTGCGTTTAGAACGCGATCTTTTTTAAGAAAAAAAAACTGGGTGCTCTAACGTAACCTGACCTCTCTTCCTCTCTTGTGCATCATTACAGTGACTGATGGGAGCCCTGCGAACAGTTTATGGCTTTGCCGGTGCCGCTCGCGTTCACTGCACCGTAGCGCAGCAGAAATAACATTTAGCCCTTTCAGGTTCAACCCATCTCCTCTGTTCGCTTCACAGTCCCGCGTGCGGTGCCCTTGGGATACGTATTGGATGCTTCTGAGTCTGCTACAGCGTCACGCAGACTTGTTTCTGAGAAATGGCAGACTTGGTGATGTTTTTTGTAGCTGAAATAATGCTACGATATTTGAAAAGTACTGGAATATTGATACAATTTGTGACACACATTCTAGTGATAGTTTGGAGCATCTTTTGGAGAAAAAACTTTTGAACAATTAATTTTTTTATGAAAATTTGTCACTATTGGAGGAGAACAACATGCTTCCTGGGAGATTACTATGGGAGTCTTCCATCTCACATCTGCTTTCTCCAACCATAAGTGTACAAGTTTATGAAAATAATTATTTTATTAGTTCTTTGTAACAGTGTATAGTAAATATTTTCAATTTTCTTTAAAACGTTTTATATTTTTTCTTTTCCTCCTAGTTCAGTAATTAGCTACTGAAAAATGTGACCTCCCAGCTCAACTTGAGACTACTTTAGGATTGCTGTTTGGAAAGAGTTTTGTTCAATTATAATTGGTGTGGCTTGGGTAGAGTGCTTAAAAAAAAAATCCTACTTATAGCTGTCTACCAAAAAGTATCTTTTTAATGGGAGTTGTGTCAGACATAGCCATCATAAAGTTATTGGTTCTTCTGAAACACTGAATTAGGATTTAGCATGGAGCTATATAGTCCCTTTTACTTCTTGATGGTATTACATTTAGCTTTGTCATAAGCCGTATGAAAGTCAGATATGCCTGAATTTCAGGAAGACCACTGCTCTCCATGGCTTGCCAAAATCTGTCTTAATGCATAAGTGCAGGGGTATATTCCATTAGAATTCTTAATCTGCTGCACATTTCAGGGCAGCTTCAGTTCCCTGAACCCTGGACTGAATGCTCATTAATGGCTGAACTGTTTTAGGTGAATTTCTGATCTTACCATCTAGTCTGAGAAGGCATGAACAAAGCCTGTCCTGCAGGTCTCCTGCAATCAGGGAAGTCTCAGTACAGCAAATATACTTCCAGGAGCAATGAGGATGTTCTTATTGACAAGCTGGTTCCTCTGAGAGCTCTGCTAACCAAGCTGTCCTGGGTTCTGGAGTCCAGCCTCCAGCTTCGTTTACTGAACATCCCAAAATTAAGACCCAAACTGTTGAAATTCAATTCCATTTTGTACAGCTTGTACTGGGGACATCTGGGCTCTAAACTTGGGTTTTGAAACAAATGCAAATATCCTGCAGTGTGGAGACAATACTGAAAAGATCCCTCAGTAGTGTGGGCTTGGGAGCAAAGAGATTTATATGGTACTTTTAATAACCATACAAAGGAGGAGCTTCGTGGCATTACACTGCCAGAGCAGAGCGGGTGAGAAGGATTCCTCTTGCCCTGTGGGGAGGATGAAGGAAACATGTCTGAGGACTGTTTTCCATTGCTTTCAGGACTGAAAAAGGTAAATTATTATTAGCAGGACTTGTACTTTCACGTGTTGCTAGCTGAAGTAGTCAATGAATTAAGAATTTGAAGTTCTGCAGATGATCTTTTTGCAGATGATCTGTTTCTAGGAGAATATAGCATACTTTTCCAAGCCACCAATGTGGAAGAATTTTGACATAATTTTGATAAAAACACTCCGTGTGGCATAGTTCTTGCTTCAGGATCTCTTTAACAACCCATTGTACAAAGAACAAAGACGTCAAAAATGAATGACTATGGGGAAAGGGCTAATGCTCAAATACTATGACTGTCATTTATAAACATATTCTAAAAGTTTATACAGGTGACAAGACATATGGTAATCTGTTTTTGACATGTGCTTCAAATGGCAACTGCTTCTGCAGTCAATAAATTCGATTCAAAACACAGCAGTCTGTCTTCCCATCCACTCCAATGGGGTTTGCTCAATCACTCAGGTTGACTTAAACCTGATGGGTACTCAACATGGCTTTTGGGCATCTTGGAATTTGCTGAGCACTCCAGAACATAGGCAACTAAGTAGATGGCTAATTTGCAATATTGAAAATTGGGCTGCTTGGTGTTGAAAGTTCTAGGAGCTTAATCTGGAGAGTTTTGCCACTAGTTTTCAATATTTATAGTTCTCTCATTGCTGAGATAGGTAGTTTAAATCTGTGTTATTTAATAAGACTGGAGATAACACAGCTGCTATACCAAGAAAAGTGCATGTCTTCTGCATGGAAGTGTCTACCTTGACAGAAATAATTAAATATTTCTATTGCTATTACCTTTCCTGTCTACTCTGTCAGTGAAATGAGCTCCCGTAGCAGGGCTACTACCCTGACCCATGTGTGCTATTTAGTGATGACATCAGCAGCGTGCTGAGGTGGGATGCAGCCAGCTCACAGCCTATAGGAGCTGTAACCCTGTTGTACCAAACCCAGTTTGGTTTTCAAACACCTGTGGTGGCTTCGATTTCTCCTCTTATGGCCTTTTATTATGGTTATTTTCTCATACTGTTGTTCAATAAGTTTTCTTGAAACCATTGCTAATGATAGTGCCAAATTCCTTTCCCAAACATTTCTACTCTGGGTTTAGTATATATAGGGCCAATGAGATAGACATACAGCTTGTAAATAAGATTTTTAAAATATATTTTCTGGTCTGTGTTAGAGAAAGCAGACCTTTGGGGAGAATAGTTTCATATTTGTTAAACATATGTAAGATCTAATAAACTAAACCAATTGAAATCCACTAGTTCTAACATATTAACCATGATTTTTTTTTCATATTCTAAGACATGTCAAATGCTTACTAGAAGCAAGACAAATAATATAATCATAAAGCATGATGCATAAAATATCCTGGGCTAAACGCATGTTCATTTTTCACCTTCATTATGTTTAAACTTTCAGGAAGGAATCGTCTTTCTTACACAAATTAATGTTTCCACTTTATTAAATACCTCTTTTGTACTGCTTATTTTAATTTGACATCAGAAACTGCACACCATACAAAGATAACATCCTGCTCAGATAATGTTGGCTAATTTAAAAAAAAAAAAAAAAAAAAAAAAAGCAAGATCACTGAAAAAAAGGGAAATTTGGAAATTCTTTCCGCGTCCCACTAGATAAGGCAGGAAGATCACAAGTAAAGAAACAAAGGGGAAAAATGCAAAAATGATGACAACGCAATCTCTCTCTCATGATATTTTATGCCTTCTTAAAAGTAGAATGAAAGTAGGTGTCTCCGTGCTTCTGCTCAAAACAAAAAAGGGGTGCGGTGTCCCTCATACTGTAGACTTTGTATGTGGAGGTGATGACTGAAAATATTAATATTTGTGACAGGTTTTGAGAAACTGCAAAAAAGGGATTTGCAGACCCAGGATACTCCTAATCTGTGTCCAACTGGAACTGCTGTGTGGATTTTTCATAATACATACACAGCTGAAAGAAAAATGAGGATTAGGATGGGTATACATTTTTTTTTTTTAACTTGGCACTGAGCAGGTGACATTTTGTAGTAATTATATCAATAATATAAACTCAAAATTTTAGATCAATTTTTTAAAAAATTAAGATGAATAGTTGAGTTTGAAAACTATGAAGTGAAACCTTGGAATAGTGAAATAACTCCCTGTGCAGGTAAAAAATAAATCTTGTTCATGTTTATACATAAAAAGGCAGGTAACGAAATAGGTCACTTATTTCATCTGCTTAGTGATAGTGCTATTGTTATTTTATATCTACAGTAATCCCTTGAGTCAAATAGAGCTTGTGAGCCATCTTCTCAAATGACAGAAAACTGCAAGCTGGAAGTACTTTTAGTGTGCCTTAGGGATTTCAGGGCAGCAGCAAAGCTGCACAAACAATCAAGAAGAGCTGAGGATTGACATGCTAAACTTGTGCTTTATCCTGGGATCTGTAGACAGTGTGAGACTGCTACACACTGAGGAGACCACCTCACCCTCACACCTGTTTCCCTTTCCTTTGGGTCTCTCAGTAAGCCCTCACTCTTCATCTCAGGAAACAAGGTGGTACATATCATATCCTCTTTGTGCTCCATTTTCATCCCTCTTTTTATACCCTGTAAAGATCAATTAAGTTCATTCTAGTGCACGTTCTAGTTTGTTTTAAAAGACTGTAAAATGCCTAGGACAGTTCTTTTAAGGAATTAATAGTAAATATCAAATCTCAGTGGAAGAGTGGAATTCCATCTGGCTGGGACTGGTAGAAAACTGAGTAGAAAACCTCACTGGTTATTTTTCAGCAGAGCCAAGGAGTTAATTTCATTATACCTCATCACACACCATGACTCTCCTCTCCATTGGAATGTTTGTACTGCTATGATCAAGTGGCAAAATAATTGGCACCCTGTCTTGGGTTATGGAACCAAAAATGTGTATTCTATTTCATCTGTTGAAAACAATTGGGGAGATGTTTTTCTTTATCTCTTGTAACTCTGGGCAGAGGGGGCAGATGCCTTCTGATAATGGTCCAGCTGTTAAAACCAGGTGGGGCAGTGTTTCTTATCTCTTTCACCAGCCTCCTCCCTCGGGGGATATCTTCTGCTAATGGGCCATTGAGGCTCACTAAGGACATGACACATTCCATCATCCCATTGTGAGATGCTCCACCCAGTGGGGGGGAGCCAACCATTCCTAGCTAGATAAAAANGGTATCTCGTTCCACCAGATTTCCTGAGGAAGACTGGACCCTTCTCACCATCACTGGACCCTTTTTCTACAGGATCATCTCTACTTCAAACAGAATAGTCCAACCTTTAATAGTCAAAATGGGAGGAGAATATATGAGCTATAGGATTTTGTCCTGTAATATCTGTAGCCAGGATAATTGAGTCTTTAACCATGTCAGATAAACATCTGTACTACTCATTTGAAACCACTTTTCAGATTTCCTAGCTTTTTGTCTAGACCACCATTCAACATCCATTCTTAACATTACACAATTTTCTTCTCAAGATGTGCATGCCCAGCACTGCATCTCCAATGACAGAAAATCCTACAGCAATACATTTTCTTTGCCCTCCCTCCTCACCACCTATGGGAAGCAACCTTGCTTCAAAACCCTTCATTCCACGTGTGAAAGATTCAGAAGCTCCTTCTGCCTCTGATTCTGGTTCAAGAGAAGTATTAGGGGCTAAAGAGTAAGGTTTTTGTGCCAGTTGCTATAGAGATTATCAAAAAAGACATCTCTGCTTCAGAGAACAAACCCTTCAGGGTAAGTAAGGAAGACAAGCCACAAGTGTTCAGACAGACATGAAGAAGGTGAAGGCAGCAGTTAGTCTGTATGCATTTGTATAGCTCTAATGGACTTATTAACTACAAGGAGCCAGTTATCTTAAGTGTTGTTGGAGAAAGGAAGGCAGTTGATGGCAGCACTGTAGAAGCTGGTTTTAAGGAGACAGAGACATATGAAGTATGATGTTGTTTTGATTTCTCTTAAAAGGTCCTTCAGATGCTTCCTTTTATACAACTCCTAAAAATTGAGTAGAGGCAGTAGAGGCAGTATGTCAGAAGCAGGACAGAAAGAGTTAACACCTGGTGCTTTATCCTGGAGAAATTGAGCATGCATACCTTTTGATTACAAGCAGCTCCCTTGATTTTAAGAGACTAGTGCAAAATGTGGCAAGGTGCTTATACATTTGTAGGATTGAGAAGTTTGCTTCTGTGTTTTTTAGGCCTGCTCCTGTCTTGATTTGTACAAGGTTTCTTTAGCATAAGAAATGAAACACTGATAGTGGAATAGCTCAGATTATTTTCTGATAAATGGATTAATTTTACCCAGCTTTGCCTTTTCATTGTTTTCTGAAGCAGTTCACTGCCAGTCCCTATTTAAATTATCATGTTTTATGAATAGTATTCTCATGCTCACAAGCATTTTACCACACAGAGCCACTAGAATGCAATGTGTCTCTTTGTCTCATTTCAATGATGCGATGCACTCACTACAAACACTTGTGAATGTGAATAATGTAAATAAGAGCCTAGATTGTTTTCTTCCAGCAATAAGGAGATAGAATGGCTGAATTTAGTCACATATGCAATTTCTCTGGAGATATCTTCCATAAGTGTGTAGCTCAGAGAGTTCCTTTCTCAGGAAGAACTAAGTAAAAAGTGGATCAAAATGAAATTTCTTTGAGAAACTATATATTTTTGCATTATATACTCTCAAGAAATATTGAATTAAAATATACTCCTGAGAAACTTGGTCTATCTTTGAGGTTAATGCTTCTCAGAGAAGAAACTGAGCTTGAGTTTGCAGTTGAGCAGGAGGTAGGCTACTCAATTTTCCCTTCCAATTTCAAGTATTTTGTGATCTTGTGGATTTAAAGAGTGGTTGCTTTTTACCTCTACTTCTGGTTTATAATTCTTCCATAGAAATGGTAGTTCCATTTCCTTTTTAATCTCCAGTAGCCTCTGCTTATTTGGTGTGTTATATTGCTGAGGAGATTGAAGGTCCTGGCTAATTGTTCCTCAAAACTATTTTTACATTAGAAGTTTTGGAGTTTTGACTTAAATCGGATTTGTGATGAAAACTGCTGCTGAAAACAGACATTTTCAACTGGCCACCACTTCCAGTTTTAAAATTAAATCTACCCAAAGGTATTCCTAGTGCACTGAAGACCCAGACTCTAAATCACATACTCCTCAAACAGCCAAATTCAGTAAGAAAGGAAACAGACATTTTGGTTGAGATTTTATAGTACTCGTTTCAAGAGATTGTGCCTATATATGGTAAAATCTTAAAAAGGAAAAGCTAGAACAGCCAAGAATGGGCATCACAAATAGAAACAGTCCTTTATCTTGCTGTTGCACCTGCCTCATGAAAGGTAGGCATTGTATATTTCCACTCATTATAAAGGTTGCTTCCAAAGATGGAGGTGACAATAAGAAAAATTTGCATTGTATTTCAAGAATATGCTTACAAATATGTCACCTCTCCCATTTAAGAGTGAGTTTTATGGAAAGGGCAAAATACAACAACAAAACCTGCCAGACTGAAAACTTGCAGGCTGTTTTTTTTGATGATGGCAAATTCCCCTGGAATTCTGTTGTCAATTTACAACCGTGAAAATGACAGCATTAGGTATCACCATGCACAGTCATACTTACGCTAGCAGAAAACAAAGTGGGCATGATTTTAACAAATGAAATAGTCCTACACACCAGCTGCTTGCACTCTCTTGTCTCAGGAGCCCATTTGATGAGTGAGATAGATGCTTCTGGCTTGCTGAAATAAAGAGCACATGTGAATCTCTTCTGCTGGGAGTCACTTTGTCATCAGGGAAGTGTAAGACAACAAGTAATTTTACTTATCTCTTTAAATGATGTAGGGGTGCAGGTCTAAAATCCATGATTTATATGTGTCGTGTGGGCTGGCAGCAATCACTGGAAGTGGTCCATACTGAGAAATGGATTGCACCCTGTCATTTTTGCTGCTTTTAGCTAGTTGAAAAAGAACCTTAAAATGAAGGCTAAATTAAGTGCAAAATTAAGAATTTGAAGAAAAAAAAGAAATTTAACAACAACAACAAAAAAAGACAGAGAACTGGTAAAGATGTTCCTCAGCCAGATCACAGAACTGAGATGCAACTAGTTTTTTCAGCCCCTGTTGGTATTTCTTCCCACTGCAATGGCGGGCAGAGGGGCACAAGGATGCTCCCATGGATAACTGCTCTGAGAAGAGGTGTTCAGGAGGGATGTTTCAATGGCATGGGGTATTGTTTTATTCACTGTTCATATATTTTGGAAAAGACGGGAGTTTTTATGGCTGCCTTCAAGCCCAACTCAGAGGATGAAACCATCGTGACCTCTCTTTTAGAGCAATCAGAAGCATGTTAAAGCTCAGGAAGGATTAAAAAGGTGAAATAAGGAAGGCAGGAGCATCCCCTTGTTCCCTTGAGCTTCTCATGAGCAGCATCAAGCATATGTGTGATACCAATACTAGTTTCAGACAGTTTTTAAGTACCATTTTGGGAGAGAAGTGAAGAGTTTGAGAGAAGATTTAGTTTTGTGTGCGGCGGAGGCCAAAAGAACAAATATCAATATATTAATAATTTAGAAAACTTTCTCTCTCATCTTTTCCTACTGTAAGGGATGGTTTTGAAATCCTTCCCATGAGTTCACTTCTCATATTCTCAACCTCTTTGTTATGTCTTCCTTTGTCTTGCTAAGTGTCTCCTTAAGTGACTTCCTCTTTGATTCAGAGGGTTTCTCTTCCTTCACGTGACATATTAAGGCTTAATTTTTACTTCAGCTCTGGACATTATCAAGGTTTTAATTTCAGAAAATCTGCAAAATGTGTTTCAGTGAGAGGTGCTAGGCCATGTGAGTGGCAGACAAGTCAAATTCCTTTTCGCCCCCCTTTCAGAAAGCAAAATGTTGTCTGCCTGTAGTCAGATAGGGAACCGAAGAATTAGAAAATTTGTATAAGAGGATTAAACCATAATTATGAGGCTATAAGAAAACAAAGTATTTTAAATGTAGAGAAAAACCCAACACTATAGTAAATTAGGATCTCAGAATGAAAAATGCAATCTTGTTCTGATCCAGAATCACCTGCATGAGTGGTAGGGATTTTGTTTACTTCAGTGAGTTTTGGAGCAGGACCTAAATGACCCTAGTATCTAAATCATACATAAGTCAGGGTAGATTTTTACGTCTTCATTTGGGATATGAAAAAAAAAAAAAATCATATGTTGCTTTGGGTTAATATCTGGCACCTTATCCATCCTCTTAAAACCATTCATCTCATGAAGTCTGCCTCCTGGAACAGTGTATTTGTTTCTGTTAAATATTCAGCTTTCTTTTTGTCCCCTGGATTTTCCACTCCACTCACGTTCACCATCAGCAGTGGAAGTCTTCTTTTCTCATGTCTGAGTGAGCTAAGAGGTGAGGGAGGTGATGGTGAAGGCCTACTTATGAAGACAGGGTATTTCTCAGATAGTGTTAATCTCATGTACTCTCATATCTGTGTCCAGCAGAGAAATATTTAGAAAGCTGATTATGTATTAAACATCTGAAACGAGACAAAAAGTTGACAAAATGTCTAAACTACTAAGGACATGGGTATTAGTTAAATACTGACCTATTTGGTAATAATACTTAGTGTTTCTATACTTTATATTTTTAATTCACTGTGTGCATTTGAACTAATTAATGCCTTCAAATATCCCTGCAATATATGGAAGTCTTTTCTAAAATTTGAAGAACAGGAAATTCAGATATGGAGGTGTGGAAATCAAAATTTTAAATGCAGATTTGGGTATTCACCTCCACAAGGTCTGTGTCAGTCTTATGTATAAATTGATGCACGTAGAATGAGCTACACTTCTTAGAAGATATGGCCTAAATGACTTATCCAAGGTCACAGAAATCAGTGGCAGAACCGAGAAAGGATCTGAAGAGTGCATCTTTAAAGGTAAAAAGCAACTCAGGCATAAAACTATTTCTATTTTAAGTGCATTATGGCCTGTGAATTTTATAATTATAATAATGAAATTTTTTCATGCTGTTCCTGAAAAATTCAATCAAGTACATAAGGCATGAAATGCTGCAGCTGCACTGGATCAGCCCCATGGTGTACACAAACTAGCACACTCTGTGACTGTGTCCAGGAGTTTATATTGGTACTGTTGCAAACTTCTTAGAGTGGACTTGTCACTGCACATCAATTACCTATGACTGAATTGCACTTTGTCAATTATTGTACTTCTTTCACTCTGCATAAAAGCAGAATACCGTCCTTTCATAAGAAATACTCTAAGGATAAGAAATACTCCAAGAAGATTTAAAAGGGTGAGGAACTCCTCAGAAGCCCTGGACCTACCTGGTCTAACTTTGAGGCTGGCTGTGCTTTTTTGGTGCTTTTTGGATCAGTGACTTCTAAAAGTAATTTCCTAGCTGAATTACACGGCAATTTCCCTTTGTGTGGGAATCATTGTGTGGGAAGGGGAAGAGGTAGCGACCATACAGTGGATAGGTAAAGAGACTGTTCACTGTGCAAGAGGTGAGCTAGCTCCCCATGTAGCTGTAGAATGGGATTAGGTCCCTCTTGCTTACCACTGAGGACATGGCCCCCTGCTGCGCTACTGCTGTAAAATACCTCTCAGGGTGAGTAGTGAAGATCTGGGAACACGTAATGGAAAGTGGCTAACAAATATCTTGTCAAATGGTCTCAGCTGCCATTGCTGCCAGCAGGAGGGAACAGCACACTGCGCTTCCCAAGCAGTTCCCAGCTCCTTGAAAATGATACTCGGGTACACCTCCAAATACTTGAGAGAAGTACTTCTTAATTTTTTCTTTTCTACCTGCTCATCTTTATAGTGTTTTCTTCACCAGATGCCTTTGTATTGATGCTTTTAAGACAAAACCATCCCCCTTGTGCTGCCCACTGCTGCTACAGTGCCCTTTCCTTTCCAATGATATGATATTTTTCCTCAGTAACTTTGAGATGTGACTAATGCCACTCCATGCAACAACCACCAGATGGTAATGAAG
Organism: Rhadina sibilatrix; assembly: GCA_013400275.1. NCBI lineage: Eukaryota > Metazoa > Chordata > Aves > Passeriformes > Phylloscopidae > Rhadina > Rhadina sibilatrix. The sequence continues at coordinate 372,662 of VWYO01009030.1, forward strand.
AGCAGACTAGTTGAGTGTCTTTTGTAGATTTAGTGTATTACCACAATGGCAAATTTTGCTTTTACAAGCAGAGCTTACAGATCTAAACACGAGTTTGTTCAGTTGTTTACCTCTGGGCCAGTCTGCTTGGCAGCTCTATTTGCATAAACCCCCTAATCATTCTGTTTGCTTTTATACTAAAATATGTGAAAGGGAATATTCTCTACCTAATGCAAAAATGCTAATATTATTATTTAGTACAAAAATATTCTCATTATAAGGAAGGTTTTGACTATATTTGGTATACCACTATAAGAGCTATCTCTTATAGGAAGGTAGATGCAGGACACCTTTAGTGACTGTATTCCTTGCTTCTGCTGTCATTATATTTCTCCAAATGTTATGAAGGATGTACCTTTTTCAAGGTAGAAATGAAAGTCTGTTACTGTGCGTGCTTGACGTCAGCAAAGACAGCAGTGCTGGGAAATGAACCAAACCAAAGTAGAGTTCTTAGCTGAATGTCATTGTCAGTGAAGAGGTGTTGTTGAGCGCACTACATCAATCCCCCAGCATGGCAGCATGAGGGAAGAGCAGCATAAACAGAATCTCTTAAGTGCTGCTAGCCTCAGACTTTTGAGAACCAGAAGTCAGCCCCACAGAGCTCATGAGATTCAGAAGTCTCAGTTTTACTTACCTGCATGCAGGATTTTGGGGTTTTTATGCAGTATTTGTAAACCATCTAGGTAAAATTTTCAGGTTTTTCCTGGCATTAGACAATTCAGAGGCTTCACAACTCTTTCTTTTCATCCTTTTAAAGAAAAATAAGGCTCCTCTTCCTTTGATGCAAGCCAGACAATCAGGAAGGCAGGAAGAAAATCGCTAGAGCTGGTGCCAATGGCTTCACTGTGAGTCAAGGTCCAGACTTGTGGCTTCCATGGAATATTTAAGTCATTCCCCAGGTGTCCTCAGCTGCCCATGACTCATATACTTCTGGGATTAGTATCTACATTAGACATGTAATGACTGGGAACAATGAAGCCTTCCAGGAAGGCAGTTTGTTGGTGCATCTTCTCTCTTGTTCCTTCTGGGAGCAGTTGCCAGCAGCAGGATGCAGCTGTCTTAAAACCAGTAGGCAGAGCAGCAGACTCTGCCTGAAAGCAGGAATCTGAAGGAGACTGCGAGTGGGAGCATCCAGCCTTCCTCCCCTCTCCTTCTGAACTATGGCAGCCCCCACAAACATCCCCTGCCTCAGCCCCCTGCCGCTCTCTCTGCCCTGCCCCTCACGTCTGAATGCTGCTGAAAGTTTGCAACTGTTGCTTGCAGCAACCAAAATTTTTGACACATTTTGCATTAAATGTGGGAGCCCTGACAGGGAAAGGCAGGATACAGGGCAGTGGCTACCCAGATTCCTCCCTACAACCTTGGCTGCCATGTCCTTCACCTCAATGAAAGACAGATAGATTTGTATTGCTTTTCAGAAAATCTGCATTTCTACCTGCACAAAGAGGTTTTTCTTATCATATTTTTTCTGGGGATGCCCATTTTAGAGATACAAATCAGATCTCCTCAATTTCCCACTTTGCCACTGAGGACATGACTGCAACTTGTCCTGATGGCCCTGGCTGCAGATGTGACATGGGTTAGTGATGTGCCAAATTATGAGTGTGTTTGCTGGGGAAGTATTTGGGTCAGTGACAACATTTTTTTTTTGCCTCAAATTGCAGTTCCTGCAGTGAATGCTTCCACAAATACATTTCCATTGCAGTGTGTAGAGGTCCCCTCAAATATGAAGCTCACAGTTTACCTCCTTAAACATCCATGTGTCAATCACTATAATCCATATAAATCGTCTTGCAATCAGTAATAGCAATATATGCATATATATATACATATATATATTTGGTACTCCAAGGATTTTCTAGTCTTATTCTAAGCAATCAAGGACATATGTGTTAAAATATCCATGGTACTGTAGAGCAGTCTTGTAAATACCATATGTCAGAGGAAAAAATACACAGCTAAATGCATGTCGGCATCAGCTCCTGCAGTTTCGTAGGAGTTCTGGCCATGGAAGTGAAGCAAAGCTGGGCCAGCTGAAGGTTGGCTATGAAGTTTTACATAGAGCTTATGCTGTGCTCTGAAAAGAAAAAAGAGGAGGTGACTAGAAAACTGACCTGGGACACAGCAGACTGGAATTAAGCTCCTGTTCCGCTGCAAATTTCTTACATTGGAAGCAGTTATATTTCATACATTGTGTTGCATTGCCCCTTGAACTTTTTGTATCTCTATTCCCAGCAAAACAGAAATAACTATTTTCTTGTATCCAGCCCTTACTTATCTTGTTTATGTAGACTGTAAGTTCTTTCGAGAGGTAAGTGCATAGGTAAAAACTTTGTGATCAGATACTGAAATAAGAACTTGGAAAGAAAACTTCTAGAACTACATCAGAAAAGGGAACTACAGGGAAAGCTGGAATTGGAAGAAAAGCCAGAAAGAGCTTATGTATATATCTTACTGTTCCCAGAGCAGAACTTGAGTTTCAATCAATAGACCCCAAATCTATATTCCTTAAACATAAGAGCATCACTATACGTGCAGTCAAGGCCCACAGTGTCTTGGTATCCCCAGTGATTGAAAACTCTTCCCTTAACAGGTAGTACAGACTTTCGCTGTACTCCAGATCAAAGTTTTGATAAAGCCAAGACATGTATGTTTCCATGATCTCATTAATCAGTGTGGATGTTGGAGAAGAAGGGAATGGAAGACACTTTAGTTAACACAGTAAAGGTATCCATATCTTTTCTTGGTCATCTGCCAAAAATAGGATCAGGGTATGCATTTTCCAAAGAATGGATACTCAACCCCTGATTTTTAACAAAGGATGTGTGTGAAGACAAGTTGTGTTTTCAAGACTGTAAGGAACTTTACTGATATGGATAGAAACAAAAATCCAAGAAATCAACGACCTAGCTACTTAGATAAAGAGACATGATACTTGGCAGTGATCCCAGTTTTATCTTCTCTTTTCTAAAAGTTTTTAACTATGCAACATATAGTCAGGCATTAAAGATTTTCACAGCCTTTTCAATATTACCTTGACTGTCTTCATGAATTTGATGCCAAAACTAAATCAGGTAAAAATCAGCAGAATAATTAAATCTGCTGGGGGAAAGGACAGAACCTATAATTTACCTATATAACCTGTAGTGTTGGTAGAGCCTATAGTTTACAAAAGGAAAAAAAAAAAAAAGCGCCAAACCAAAAAATACAAACTCATAAAGGTTAGATAATGATTAACACAAGAAAATAACTGACTTCCTTTTTCTTTCCAGTTAATCTGATGGTAAAGTAGAAATGGGAAGAGTGATGAGAGAATCTGCTTCTCTGTTTTGTGACAAATAAAAAATGATTAAGCTATATTTAAGATCCATAGCTTTGGATAAACATGCTTTTGAGGCTTGGCCAGAATGTCTGTTTCATCAAAAATCATTAGTAGGATACATGAGTATAGGGACAGTAAAAAAAAAAAAAAATCTATTTAAAAAATCAAGTGCTTTCTGAGCATATGGAGGCTGGCAAAAATAGTCCCCTTCTTACAATAGTCCCCGATGGGTGAGATTTCTTCAGAGAAATCTTGGAAGAATTGGTGGTAAAAGCTGGAGAAGCTGGGAAAATACTGAATTCAGCAAACAATTTTGGGGACCATCAGTCCAGCCTATGACCACTAAATCATTCTTGGAGTCATCAAATTATTTTAGAGAGATGACGTAACCCAGATATTCCATGAAGAGATCAAAGACCATTTAAAGCTGTACTTTTCAAAACAGCATACATCTGCTGGTGACAAAGAAGCACCTCTGGAGTTTCTGTGTGTCTATGTTACAAATACATAACTAAAAAAAAAAAAATCTTAGAATGGCTCTTAAGTTGTAAGTCAGAAAACATTGAAATTAGGCTGGGCAATGCATATATTAGAAGTAATAAACAAATACTCAGAGGTGCTATATGTGGCTTACAGAACTGATTACTGTTATTTTGAACTGCTTTAAGTTTCCTTCAAGTCTAGTTTTGTAAACGCTTCATCCATCTACAAATGATACAGTTTTTCAGATATCAAGGACAACAGTCTGGTTTTGGAATTAATCTTATGGATTTCTTGATAATCATTGCTGGATTTAAGGGAGGTATTAACCACTCATAAATTCGAGATGTGCTAGAATTAATTTGCTAGATTTAGAGAAAATGAATTTCCATTTAGCACTTGTAGGGAGTTTTAGCACTTGTAGGGCGTAAATGCACTCATGTGACACCCAGATACTGCATCAATACAACCCGAGGCAGGCTTAGTGTGACAGGAGGGCACTATGTCTACATTTTCTTAGAAAAAACAACATGGGCATCTTTTTAGAAGCCATGAGTATTTCTTGCCCTTGTGTGGCATGTCCACAAGTCTTGTAACCCAATGTTATCTTTTCTGAATGTTCCTTCAGTTACTTCACTGAAGTACCCATACTGAAGAGACAAAAGGTATTAATAATATTGTTCTTTGTTCTGAAGAACTTAAAAATCATTCAAAGACCAGCTCAGTTCCTAGATTTGATGAAAGGGGGAATTTCTTTGATTTCTAGCTGTAGCAGAACTACTGACTCCAGGCATGGATTTGAGAGGCGGTTGTGTGATAGCATTTCTCAGGACATTCCTGTGGTGAGATCATTACTGGTGAATACCACTTGAAATTTCTATTTCAGTTCCTACCGGTATCTATATGTATCCAAAAGGTATTAAGACAATCTAAACCCAAGGATGTCCCCAGCTCTGCCTTGGTGTTTGTTTTTTTCCTTAGCATCTGCAATAAGTGACAGTGCCATAGAGCCACATTTTGCTCCAAGTTTGTGACTAGCTAGCAGGATTCTGCCCAGTTCTCAACTGCCCTCTATTGTGCTCACTTTAGTTTTTTGAGTTTCACTTCTCCCAGCAAAATTTTACTGAGGTATCCCTATATATGATAATCTCACTAGGAAATATTTTCAGTATTCGGCAATAAGGGTTTACTTTTTATTTCAAGAGAGAAAAACTAGACACTTTCTTTACTGGAGGCCAGTTCTCAGTATCCCCCTGGCATAGCCCATGCTAAAGCAGAAGATTCATCCTGAGAAAGAAATCACAACACTTTACAGAAGACCCCAAGTGGCTGATTAACCCAGAGAAATTTATCTGACTCTGGTGAAATTAGAATTCTGAAGAGCTGTGCATCCATCCTTCTGTTGTTCCTGATCAGATTGCTAATGGAGACAGAGCAGTGGACTCTGGCTATTGTGCTGGTTTTCACCTGTATGTGGAGTTAAACAGGCTGCTCCTAGAGCCTCATCACAGGAGCTGAAGTGACCTTGGCCTGACATCCTACCTCCTGTGTTATCCAGGTCTGTAAAAACTGCACAGAGCCTGTGTGCCGTCCATAGGCAGGCTGCCCCAGTCGATGACGTTTTGGCAGCACATTTGTCATTCCACTAAGGCAGTCAGATCAGGATCCTGTAAAGCAGTCAGGAGATGAAGATTCTTGTCAAAATCTCAGGAAGCAGACTAGTAATCTGCAAAGGCCTAAATAGGGCTTTTAAAATTGGATGCAGAACTGAATGCCTAGACAGAGTTTTTTGAAAGATAAACAGTGTCAGCAGGCTAAATGCATTTCAAGCACAGCTTTGTTTTTCAAACGAATTAGCAAAGGGCACCCTAGCTGGAACAAGCTCTGAAGTACAATCAGGAAGATTTCAAGTGTACAGTAGTTTTGAAGATAATCAGGCATTTCATTGCTAAAAGTTCCTGTAGCAAGTGATGAATAAAGACTTTTTACTGTCGACATTGACAGTACTGTAGTCTTTGAGTCAATTACAATACCTGCCCTATGTGCATGATGAATTTCACCACCCTCATTAAAATTGACATGCACACTGATTTTCAAACCTCAACAATTGTCTCTACAGCACACCTGATCAGAAGAACAAGTTGTTTATTGCCAACACTTACTGCGTGTGGAACACAACTCCACCCCCCCCCCCCCCCGCCCCCGTCCTCTTCCTTTCCCCTCGTCCTCTCGCTCCACCCAACCATCCCAATAGCCTTTGACAGACTAACAACACTTCTGAGTGGATTTTACTGTAATTCTTCAGAATCCCTTGGACCTTGCATAATGGAATTTTTTTTGGGTCACCAAATGAAGTTTCCTAATTATAGGAATGATAAGAAAAGAAAAAAGAAAAAACCCACCAGATATAATGTGAAAAGATTCCCTTATTCTGGCAATTTTTGCGTTTAGAAACCTGGGATAACCCACTCGCTTCCATCTGTTTTGGGCGCGCTCTGTTTTAACCTTGAAGTCAAAGCTT
>VWYO01009030.1:379540-426025 GCA_013400275.1 Rhadina sibilatrix
CGCTCGGACCGACCCGTGACTGACCGACAACGTCGGGGGGTGTCCCACTCCGTGCTCCGGGGTCCGAAGCCTCCGGAAAGGGCCGGCAGCGAGGCAGCGCCTGGCCCGAGGGCCCGGGGGGTGCTGCGCAGTCCCGGCCGTGGGGGCCCCTCTGGGGCGGTCCCGGGCTCAGCCCCCGCTTTGCTGCTCTGCCCACATACCGAGCTCGGGCTGCTGCGCTGGGGGGAAAATAAGCCGGGGTGCGTTGGCTTGGTGGGGATGGAGGGACCTGTCTAACACCCAGATTCTTCTCATTCTTGCCAGGTTTTGACCCGTAAATGCCGCGATCGGGTCCTGATAGAAACAAGTGTACTTTTACCAGCCTAGGAGGTTAGGTCTGGTGGATTCTGTTCCACTAGTTAGGGAAAATTAGAGCTCAGGTGCCAGTTCTTTACCACAGTTGCTGAAATTGCAGGTTTGATTTAGAAGTAGTAGACTTTATTGCTGTATAGGAATTAGACGTGGTGGAGTTTCAAATTTGCCTTCACCTGTGTTCTGCGTGTGGATGTTTTGGGCCTCTTCCTTTTCCCAGGCTGTTAAGATGCAGTTTTGTGATGCTGAAGAAACAGGCAGACTTGCTGTTCTTTATGATTTTGGTGGTTTTTTTTGTAGGGACTTGGAACCAAAAATCATTAAGATCCAGGCAAAATAACAGTTTATTTTGTAATTTTGAATGAAGATATTAAAAATGCAAATTTGAAAGTAAAAATAATATTTTAAAAAATTATAAATAATTGCTACAGACCTTTTTATGATGCTCAAAGCTGTAATGAGGTTTTTATAGGCTGCTTCCAATACAGGATTGAATGAGATCCTTGCGTGGGTTTATGTTGCGAAATACTTTCTTCCTCCTCTGAAAGTACCTTCTCCATACATGTGATCATCCACACTGACATGTATGCCAGCACATTCCCCTCATGCCATATGCAGTGCTCTCACATGCATGATTGTGATTGTAAAAGGACAACGCCTGGCACCCATGGACCACTCCTATAATTTTGAATGTGTGGAATAAATGAGGCCTTCTTAAGTTAGCTTACACGTAAAGTGAGAAGGAAGCTAAATTTATTAACACCCGGAGGAGTCATTGGGAACTGATAGTCTTTTGCAATTTAGTCTTTGTAGAGAGGTTACAGACACTTCTGCACGCGTACAAGAGATGTGCTAAGTTTGGCATCATTTTAGGTTGAATGCCAACTAATTAGTCATCTAGCAAAGATGCTTTATGAGCATTATCAGATTTCCAAAATTAAACAACTACTAAATATGTAATATATGGCGATTTTTATTTTAATACAGTTTGTCCTTTGCAGGATGTTTTGCAAGAGTAGGTATTTTCCTCCTGTAAGTGTGGCAGACTTTCGGCAAAATGCAGTCAAGGAGAAAAAGTTCATTGTATCTTCTTGAACTTTCACATTGGCAATATTCAAGCAAATGAGAGAGGGAGGAAAAAACTCAGATTTCAGCCTGGGGAAAACGCTTCTGGGGCCATATTTCACAAAATTGATACTATTTTACTACTTCCTTCCTCATAACCGCATCTATGGTTTACATTTAACCACTCATCTTTGAGTTTTGAACTTTTACATAAAACATGGGGGAAGAATGCTTTGTTTTTAAAAATGATGCTTGCCTCCCTAGCTTCTTACAGTGAAAATTATCTACACCTGATTTGAGAAGAACAACTTTGGATAAAAAAAATCAAACAACAGAACCAACCAACCAAAGAAATTTGTGTAATTGATCAGATTTCACTTTTTGACATTGCTCAGAGTAATTGCTACAGACTCTTTATTGAAATAGAGAATATCAAAATCAACTTTTACCTATATTTTGGTGGGTTTTTTTTCTGATGAATCTTCATCAGAAATGGGATTTTTTGCTTGAAAGTGGGTCACTTGCTAGTTTATAGTATTGCAAACAAAATGTCAGAGGGGATGGGAATATTTAGAGATGGAAAGTATAGTGTGTTTTGGTAATGTTAAAGCTACATCACTTTCTGATGAACAGCAGAATACTTATTTTTGTTTTCTTCTTGAAGCTGATTCACATCTAGTTTTCACAGGGCCTGAAATGAAATGAAGATTTTATTTTAAGAACAAAAGGCCTCACAGAGGACTAACTGATGCTGATTTTAAACTTCAAATTGATGAAAATAATTCTAACTCTGGCACAAATTATTTTTAAAATCAGACATGGAGGGGTAGTCAGATTCTGATTTTTGCTGGCATTTTCCAGCATTACGACAAATAAAAATACATGAAGAAAATTGACATGCAAAGCAAAGTAGAAGATGTTTGATTTTGGAAATTTCCTACAACTGGATCAAAGTTCTCCATACTATCATTAATCTGCACAATTTTGGTAGTTATGGAAGAGAAGTTAAATTGCTGCAGCAAGCCTACAAATGTGGATGTGGTCTCCTGGGAGACTTGTGAACCCCAGTGGAGTATGGAAGCTTCTCTTGGTGGTACTTACGCAGGAGCATGACATGTGTTGAGGGTTAATAGCAGAATGAAGTTCCCCATGTCATTGGACTGACACATTGCACTCTAAGTTCACTTCATTAAATGAATTTAATAAACTTAAAAAGTTGCTGTCAATTTGCTAGGCACTGTGAGGTTTGGTAGTGTGAAAAACAAAACTTAGAAGGGTTTATTAAAAAGGTTACTGAAGACCATTTAAGTGAAAGTTCCCATTAAGTTGGGGCAGGGGGAGAATCTAAAGAGAGAAGCAAAAAAATGTCACCTAGAAATTGAATGAAGTAAAGCAGAATGGGCAGTTTCATGTAGGAAAGAAAAAAACCCCTGCAACTGCTGTCAGAAAGACTTCAAATGCATTAGAGTTTTGAATTTGAGTAGATGGAAGGTATTTAGGGACTAATGAATAAAGTAATGCTGTATGATGTTTGAAAATAGTGTGATGGAAATGAAGTTAGTTCATTTCCTACACTTGTATGCTCTGTTATATCATTATCCTGAATTTCAGCATGCAGTTTATAGTCCAAGTAGGTTTCCTGGTCACAACCACTCTATAAAAACAGTATTTTTACAGAAGCTGCTTGTAGTGACATTAATTAAAATCATCATCTGCTGGAAAACTTCAAGAGTACTACCAGAGTATTAGTTTGATTCAGCCGTAAAAGTCGAAGTAGAGGCATTTCTAGCTACGCGCTGTCTACAGTTTTCATCTGCTTTTAAAAATTTGTGTATTTTTCTTCAAAAAACTATAGAAAGTTACACAAGCTGTATTTTCTCTGAAAATCACCTTATTACTTTTCTGGTGATTAGTTTCAAAGTGACAGTAGAAGTCCAGAGTCTTTGAAAGGAGCGTTACTCACCTGAAGTAAAAGGCCTGGATCTGATTTGCCATTTTAAACCCTTGCATGGTTTCAGACTTTACCTGAGTGACTCTTGACATTAGCAAGGGCCTGCAAGAACTGATTCAAACCTGTATTGGATGGTAACTTTAAAAAATGTAATGGTGTCTTTGAAATTTTGATGATACCGTAACTAATCACATTTAAACCTGGACTTAGGGATATAAGAAGGAATAAGGAGACTGAAGCTGGTGAGGGTGACAACACTGTGTGCTGCCATGTATCTGCTAATTTTAATGGATTTTGCCTTTCAGGGAACATCTATTCTCTGACATCTTGCTCTTAATGGCCAATTGTATGGCCAGACCAAAGAAACAAAGTGGTCTGTGGCTTGCCTCCTGCCCAGGGCTCTAAGGTTGGCTGTGGAACCCACAGGCCACAAGCTGCGGCATTGCTCGCAGCCTGTTGCTGGTGCATTGTGGTGTGGTTGCCCATCAGTTGTTGAACACTGGAGCCCTCTCCCTTCCTGAGTTCTGTTCATTTTGTGGGGTAGAACCTGTTGTAAGTTTTGAACTCACTGTCAACTCCTGGTGTTAGCTCTGTGGCTTTCTCTTTGGAAATTGCCACATCTGGTGCTGACTCCTGAATAGAAGGAATAGGACTGTATTACTTCATCTTCCTTTTTCTTTTCTTCCTCCTTTTGTATTTTTTCTCATGATCTTGTAACTGTGGAAGGGCAGCTGAGTACTTGGTGGAATTAAATGTATTGACCATTATCTCCCCTAGGAAGGGTAGGAGAAAGATTCTCTGCCCCTCTAGTCTGTGTTGTTCAGCTGATGAACAGCATTTCTGAAGAGTTTCATTTCCTGTCTATGCAGGACTTTAGGCAGAAAATAAACACAGAATACACTTGAAGAGCAAAGGCAATTTTCTGTTTTTAGAGAAAATAAAAATATCTACATGATTATTTGCTCGTATTAGGAACTCAAGCATACCTTAAAGGTTCCATTGCTCAGCATAATAGATACTATAATTTGTTTTTACTATTTAGATTGAAAATGGACTTGAAGTGAGCATTGAAAAGTGAAGCGGGTCATTTTTTTTTTTTTTTTTTTTCCGGCAGTTGTCCATTCTTTCTCAGCTGGTGAAAGTTGATGACTCAAAGCTTAACAGGATATGGTATTAGATACCTGTAGGTGACAGATATGATTTTGGCCTCAGTTAGTAATGCTTGAAGTCATTACCATCTGTCTGTTGTTCAGTGATCTGTATGAAATTAGCTGATATTCTTAGTCCAGTTCTTAGTAGACAGGTGTCCACATCATGAAAACTGGCTCCAGTATTAGTCTTATTGGCTGTCTCAGCAGAGATGGTTAGCTGATAAATAGGCAAAGAAACAGTAATCTCCTAATTTCTGGAGATATACTTTTCCCTTTTCAAGTTCAGACATGCTGATGGAAGAACATACATAGAGACAAAGGTTATTGTGTGCTGCTGTGTTTGTTGTGTTGTCTTTTGGTAGAGAATGTAGCCTATGTGTTTGAAATCTGCATTAATTTTTTAAAAATGCCCTACCTAGTTCTGGCATCTGAACAGAATTCTTACGTATAGCAGGTGTCCTTAGCTGTTCTTTCTGATAGAATGAAACAAGAGCACATGTTTCATATGATTTTTTTTTTTCTTTTTTCCCCTCACTTAAAAATTGTCAGCCCTGTTCAGGCAGCAAGAATTTGGAAAGAGAAAACACCAAATCATTCACATGTATATATATTTCAAAAAAAAAAAAAAGTCTGTAGCATCTACTGGTTGTTTTTTTTTTTTAATGTAGCTGTAGGAACTGACATAATACGATTTTATGTGGTTTATATATCCTGGGATTGATCTCATAATAGCACCAATAATTGCACAGCATTTAAATTGTACTTTGTACGTTGAAACCTTTGTGCAGACTTGTTTGCTAGTGTTTCCGATTGGTTGTGGGACCCTTGATGGCAACATTTGCGATATACAGAAAGCCTGTGCAGGATCTGAGTGTTTACATACAGCAGAGATCTCTGCAGTGACAGTTGCCTATGGAGACGCAGGGATAATGGAGCCCGGAGTCTTTCACTGGGAGCTGTGCTGCAGTTCAACCCATATGTTGACATAAAATGCATGGGAGAGTTCTCCTATGTTCCTCTGCCCCAGGTTAGGGCCTGGCATCACTTCTTCAGCCCACATGTAACATCTATAACACTGAACTATTCTGGCTTTTTGCAGGGGTTGCTTTTAATCCTCCCTGAGCTTCTTTAAAGTATATTATCTTGCAAGCAGTGATTCAGACTTAACTGTTCCCACTGCAGTGTGTAGGACTCTCCTCCTATTTCATTGACACAAAAATATACACCAGTATGATATAAATAGTTCTTCAGCATTCCTGAAGATTTATGGTGGATAGATTGTGAAGATCCATTGAGGGGTAAGCCCAAATGGTCATATTTAAAGTTAATTGGCCTTCTTACAACTCACTGCATTTTATTGCCAGTAATAGAGCGTTAAGGATTCTAATAGGATCTTAGGCTTGCAGAGCCTGAGTTGATTAAGTGGTGCAACACATTCATTTTGGAGGGCTGCTTAAATCACCAGTAAAAGTAGGTTAGGTGACTACAGATCACCTCCTCGTTGACAGGAATTCCCACGATTAATAATAGTTTAAAAAAGGAGCAGCAGCATGACTCACTATTTATACCCCCGCTATTGTTACCACCTATGTTTTCTTCTAGAACAAGAAGAATAAGAGATAGGTATTGGTGTCGCCATAGATACTCCTGGGTTGGCATTAAGTACTGGGATGTGCTAGAAAATCCAAGATTTGTCATTTCACAACTGTTAAGGCCAATGTAGGTGGAAGATGTGGAGCATGAAAGGGCTGCAATTGGAGAGCAAGGATTAAGAAGATAATCAGCTTCGCTGTCTTTGCTCCTACCAGACACTGAACTGTTTGACCAAGGTTTTGGCTGCAAAGCAAGGATTTTTATGTCTGTACTAACTGGATAACTGTTATGATGTCTAAAGTATTTCTAGGTCCGCCTTCATCTGCCATTTTCTAGTGGAATAAAAGGTGATTTTAACACCTTTTCGTCACTCTTCTGCCATCGTGTTGGAGAAGCAACCAAACGTGAACACTATTTAGTGGCGTCATAATTGTCTGAGAGTCTGCTTCCTTCTTTCTCATGGGTCACACTAATAAATACTTGAGAACAGAATAGCAGTTACTGGAGAGTGAACTCAAACATAGTTTTAGTCTTGTGCTGCTGCCGTAGTGTTTCTAATAGCATTAAGTCATAGGCTTGCTGATTAGGAGATCAGCTTCTTGATCTTAGCTTTCCCCTTTCTGAGAAACTCCAAAAAACAAAGTTGCAAAAGCCTCTCAATGCCTATTACCCATGAAGCTGTAAGCATTTAATAAAATGAAAGAAATCAATGTCTGAGGAGAAGCAGCTCATGCCTTTGGGGAAATCTGTCCCTGTGCTCAATTTGGTATGATTGTAAAATTATAGTGTTCTGTGAGCTAAAGAAAAGAGTATACCATCAGAAGAAAAACACTTAAAGGTTTGGGGTTTATTTGAGGACTATTCCTATTTAGTTTCTTAGAACTAACAAGTAAAGCAGTTCCTGAAAGGAGTTCAGGGACTTGTCTCTGTTACTCAGTAAAAAAGGAACACTGAATATTAAACTCAGTTCCTGAAAGGAATTCTTGCAGGAACTGAGTGCAGTATTCAGTACTCTCTTATTATTCAGTAACAAAGACTAATTCCTGTATTTTCTTATTAAAACTATGTGAGAAATGAATTTTTCACTTCTATAGAACTGATTCCAGAAATATTTCAAAGTTCAATTGAAATAAATATTTATGTATTTAAATCAATCTTGGATAAATTCTAATAGTGTGCATATGGGAGATCAGTGGTAATTGAATTTTTTCTCTTTCTACATGCAAGCATGACCGGGCTTTTCTCTCCTGTTTTCTAGCACTGTAGATAAATGTCTTCACTTCTAATCTCTTGGAGCTCTTGTGCTCACCAGAAATAAATATATTCAAGAAATGTCACTGTACTACATTGTTAGTAAAATGAGTGATTAAACACTCATGGATTTCCCTGACTGGTGAATGCTTTGTTATTTGTAGAAAAGGAAGCAGCTTCCAGTTGACATGTTTAGAGAACAGCCCATTGCAAAACAAATGGCATGGTATGCAAGTGTGTTATCTGGAGCTTGGGGGTTACTTTTTAAAACAGCTTTCAGACAGACATGCCAAACTATGAAACTTTCCAGGGACCTCTGAGCTACCAACTGTTGTACAGTGAAATTTCTTTAGAGTTATTTGAAAAAAATGCCCTTCTGTGAAACTTAGCTTCCAACAAAGTAATCTTTCTGACATTTAGATGAAAAATTCTTACCTTTTCTTCTCCAAATAATTGGCAAACTCTGTAGTAAAACAATTTTACATGGTTTTCTTTTACTTTTTTTGTTCACAGCTTGAGACATTTCTTGGTGCAAGAAGTTCAGGTTGCCTGTTTTTCCATTGCTTACTTCTTTTTTTATCTTTTACCATTTGATTTAAAGTGACATCTGCAAGGAATGATTTTATTTTTTTTCTTTTCAAGTGGGACATAGTCTTCTGTTGCTAACTCTGTTGAATCTTCCCCCTTTCATTTTTACATTGCAAATATTATGATAAAACCTGAATTATCAGACTTGAGCCACTTATCCTCTTTAGTAATTTGAGTTGTAGGGGTTTAGAAGCTGCTTGTGAATGTGTAGATTGTGCATTTTTTTTCAAACGGATGCTGTTTGGTAAGACCTTCAGTAGGTTCCTTTTTTAAAACTTACGATGTGAGTTAATTACCTGAATTAAACTGTTAGCTAATGCTTTGATCACAAAATTTTCAGCTGATAATGATTAGCAGCTTTCTAGTCTTTTACATTAGAAAAAGACCTAAATCCCAGTGAAATTAGGTGTGCATTCTTTGGTTTAAGAGGAAATGTAGAGTGCACTGAAGAATGCACACCCGTTTAAATTTTCAAGGTAGTTAAGGAAACAATACATTAAAATGAAAGTGCTTTCTCTGCTGGTTGTTTTGCCCTACGCAGCTGTGAGAGTGCAAAACCTCTGCTCAGTGCGCTGTTTTTGACAATGTCCTTTCAAGACAGGCTTTGTAGCAGAATGTGGATCTTGGTTCAAACCCACAAAAATACTTAGACCTCCAACTTTTATTTTGGATATTAGTATTAAAGCACTTAAGTACCTCTCAGGAAATGGATGCAGTTCTTGATCCCACATTACTAAATTGCTCACTGCATGGCATGCTAATGTCTGTAGTCCAGTTATTACCAGTAGATCCAAATATTAGTAATAAATGCTTTGAGGAAAGTGGATTTCCTGGATTCAGTGCTTATTGTTAAGTAGAATGGTGTTTTTAGTAAGCCTTTTAATTTTTTTGGCATCAGTTTTCTTAGCCCTTGAGTCAACATTGGTTTTCTGAATGGGTATTTGCACGGAAATGCTGCTTTTGATTTATTTATGTGGTAAAGGTATTTGAGCAGTGCTTCTTATTTGAGACTTATCTGAATTTACCTCTGTTTGCATTTTGCTCTTGCTCATCCACAGAACCCTGAAAGCGGTAACTGTTCACACACCAGGATCATTTATGGGAATTGTTGACCTGCAAAATTCAAATTTTCTTGCTCACTTCCTTTTCATACATTAGGTCCTGTTACTGAAGTCAAAACAGATATATATGTCACCAGTTTTGGACCTGTTTCTGATGTAGAAATGGTATGTATTTCTGGGATTAAAATGCCATTTCCTGGTTCTGAGAAACCATTAGCTGCAGTAGGAGTGGATGCTTCATCTGTACTGTTCTGTCAATCATGCAAATTAGGCAAGATTAGTAACAGCTTAATTTACAGGTTATAATTAGATACATAAGGCCTGATTCTGGTCACACTTTCAGTGGGTTTTGGCTGGCTTAAGAAATTCACTTCATAGGATTTAAAACAGATTTTCACGGCACAGAGGCAGAATCCAGCCTTGCAGGGAGTGTCTAAGTAAGTCTACTGAGGGGAAAATGTGTAATACCGTTGAAATTGCTTTTCGTTTCCAAAACTTGTGTTATTCTCAGGTGAATAATAATGACATCACTTCAAAAATACTTCTTGACGTTTTCATTTCAGATGAATGCCCTTTGCTGATCTTTGTGCTCCTTTAAGCATCACTTTCAGCAAATGTTTGCCTGATAAGAGTTTTCATAAGTATCTGCAGAAATTAAACGTCCAAGTGACATGCATGAAATGGTAACAGAGAAAAAATATTACATTTGCATGTTCTGTTATTTGTGCCTGAATAGTTTTTGCTTTCAAGGTCAAATCCTGTGAAACTCTCATCAACTTCTAAAATACAGTGCTGTACCCTTAAATCATACAGCAGTTGATCTTTTTATAACATATTCAAGAAATCTCATGGAAATAACACAGCCATATGTGCTGAACTGAACTTCTTCATGGAAAAAGCAGTTTCAGGGTAGTAATTTTCTTCCCATATAGTGCTGTTGTTCACTTTGTGTTGCGCCTGATTTACTTCTATTATGTAGAAAGGTATGTGATAGCAAGGTATTTTTTCAAGAGCTACATTTGTGACAGCACTCTGATGTTGAAATGCATCTTACCCCTTTGTTGGTTTTCATGTGCTGTATGATGCTTATCAGAGTGACAGGGGGTACAAGAATGTGGTCCCTATGAAAACTAGTAATATGTTCCCCAAATCTACAGTGAGGGCTGCCTGGCATCTCCCAGGTTTCATTTTCATGGGAAGTTATTAGTTATATTGAGGCATATATATAGGCAGAAGTGAGAACATGGACTGAAGATAGTTAAGCAACTTTCTAAAGAAGAGTTTACCGCTGGTATTTCCCCTTTCTTGATTAGGGATGATTTAGGAGGCTATTTAGGGATACAGGGATTGTTTCTGGAATACCCTTTAGTTAATGTGTCCATTAGTGACCCAATATAATCTGAATGTGGCTGCACTCATAACACTTGCTGCAACAGTGATGTGTGCTATGGTCTCGGTACAGGGATGATCAGAATGACTTTTTAGTTGCTTTTGTACCCATTTTCATTTTGTAATGAAAGTGGTTGAAATCCTATATTACAAAGTCTGTCAGGTAGAAGCTAATAACAGAAACTGCTACTTACGAGCTATGAAGTTGCCAGCAAGAAATGACACTAGAGGAGAAACTTTTCATGGATTAACTGTAAATCACAGTGGAGGATACAGTCATGGAAAAGAAGACAGATAGAATCCTAAGATGCATTACACTAGTAGACATGCCTCCTTGCCAATGCAAATTGATATGGCCTTACAAGTAATTTCAATGGAAACATTATGCAGAAGAATTTGAAATGAAGTCAGAAAACATTGTTTGGCTTAACAACAAAATCAAAACTGTAAGTTAGAAAGGACTTAAAGCCTTCCATGTGACGTTTTTCAATGCCACGATAGTTTTTTTGTGAAATACTTTAACTTCCCAAGATGAGAAATGCATTTCTTCATTCATTCATTCACGTATGATTTCTCATGATGTGCCTGTGTTTGCATTTCTGCAGTTGTTTGCATGTTTCCTTTGGAGCACCTGAGTGGCTTTTCTGAGGAAGTTAATGGGATTGTTACATAGTTTTAAAAAAATGTATATATATGCAAATCTGTATATAATTTATTATCCCTGTTTTGTGGGCATGGAAAAATGCTTAGCTTTCCTCAGTTAAAAGCTTACTTTCCATGAGATGAAGTTAGGTTTTCTTTCCTAACTTTAAAGTGGAACTAATTGTTTGTCCTTGTATTTTCAATTTAGCCAGCAGCAGCCAATCTATGGATATGTTTTCTTTAAAAATCTGTTGACAATTCTTGTCAGAGATCATTTTGTTTCCAGTTATATGCTTGACTTCAAATTCAGTTGCCTGCTTCCTGCAACCTAATTAGGTTAATTATTCCTTAATGATTAAACGTGTAGCAGCTTATTGATATGACTAATGTAAGAAATTAAGCTATTAAAAAGTACACAAGACCCTTTAATTGGTGGAAAGACGTTTGTGTGGTGGACTTAGGGTTTTCTTTTCCAATGATTTCTTTGCTCCTGAAGGATTTCTTCTTTTACAGGAAACACACATGCAAATGTGATCTTTGTTTTTCTGCAATTTAATACAGGAATATACAATGGATGTCTTCTTTCGTCAGACATGGGTAGATAAAAGATTAAAATATGATGGCCCTATTGAAATTTTAAGACTTAACAACTTGATGGTTTCGAAGGTATGGACTCCTGATACTTTCTTCAGGAATGGGAAAAAGTCTGTTGCACATAATATGACAGCCCCAAATAAACTCTTCAGAATAATGAGAAATGGCACCATCCTGTACACAATGAGGTATTTAATATGTTTGTTTGACTTCTTACAATTGTATGCAAAAGTTGTACTGCCTAGACAAAATGGCAACCAGAGACTATTTAATTTGTTCCATTATAGGCTTACAATAAGTGCAGAGTGTCCCATGAGATTAGTGGATTTTCCCATGGATGGTCATGCTTGTCCTCTCAAATTTGGGAGTTGTAAGTTGCAATTATGAAATTTCTTGTAACTACAGAATTTAAGTAGTAGAATTAAATTTTGAGCAGTTACTAGACTTTCTGAATTTATATAGTTATGTCTTGATATGCAATCCCTATGCAGACCAAACTCCTGTTAAGTTCCTCAGGACTTCAATTTAGGACCTCAAACCTTAAACCCAGATAACTAAAAAGCAGGCAGTGATTCAGCTATTATGTTACACCCCACTATTCTGGATATACAGTTGCTTGAAATATGTAGTTTTTCTTGGTTTTTGGGGAGGAATTGAAAACTCAGTGAAGTGAGAGGTTCTCTGGAGAAGACAAACTTAACTTAAAACAGCCAGGTAAAAGACACCTAGGGAAGCAGGTTAGCTAAATTTTTCTACAGGTAGTGGAAGCACATGGGCATCTTAAGAAAGAGATGAAGGTGCAGAGATTTGACCTCTAGTTGTAATTGTCTTTCTGCTGGCCTTGTAAGGGGAGTCTGCAAGGTGAGTTTAGACTAGATAAAAAAATTTTAACTGGTGAGAAATCTTAGCGCAGATGACTTTCCTTTTCTGCTTTGAAGTCAGATGTAAGTTTTTGAAAAATGTCCAAACTTTGGATAGAAGGAAGAGTTTGGGATATCTGCCTAACAAGCAAGAGAGGGTAGTTGTGGTTCCCTGATGTGAATCCAAAGCAGAGACCTCTGAGATCCCCCGGAGATGGTTGATGCACTCCATTAACAATCTTGTTATTCTTTTAAGCCTTCTTGGTCACTGACTTCTCTGCTTTAGACCTTCTGATGGCTGGACATCTTGTTTTCCTTGACACCAAAGCTCTGAAGTCAGATATGGCAGGAGAACCGTCAGAGATTTTCCATTGCATCAATTTAGCTTATACAGCTGGGCAGTCAACCTGAATGGGGCTATGAAAGACACTGCTCTGATACAATCTTTCGTCAGTGGAAACCAGGTGCTGCAAGATTTGTCTTTGGTATCAACTGCTTGATAGAGGTGCTTTGATAGTGGGGGCTCATCCACAGTCATAGTTCTTCAGACAGAATCGCCACTCAGCTGCTGATTGTGCTGAACGCTAGTCTGGTATTTCCCACAGTCAAAGTTAAAATAATGTATAGCCATTTCAAATGTAAGACTGATTTGATTCAATTTTAACAGGAGTTTCGACTGTGTAGGGATTGAATGCTAGCCCTAAGATATGTCTTTTGCATTAAATGTAAAATGTTTCTTTGTGTGTGCTTATTTTGGGGCCATTGTGAATTTTTTACTGACCTATGGTTTCTGGCAAATATTTTAAACAGAAGTTTAAAATATTGTTGTTTTCAGTATAATCATTCTTTTCTGTGATGTGCCCCCAGTCTTCAAAATATATACTCCTTGTATGTACTCTTTTTTTTTTTCTTTTAGATTAGTATATTTTAATAGTAAAATTTTAGTTAGAAATTGCTAAAATGAAAATAAACTTTGCATGCCCAGTAAGGGCTGATCCACAAGGGATTTGCATTTAATCTTCACATTCATATGTGAAGTGAATTTATGTGTGACACTTGACATATAACCTCAGCTCTCATTTATTCTGCTCTGAGGGTGGCTTTTGGGGGGTAGCTTAACATGAAGGATATCTTCTGAAGTTGTTCATGTGTATTTTACTGTTCAGTTTCAGTAGGCTTGGGCTCTTAGTAAGGCATGAGAAAAAGTTTCCTATTTATGCAAACTGATGCTGTGTTGTAGATGCTTATCCAAAGAGTGAAATGATTTATACCTGGACAAAAGGACCTGAGAAGTCAGTGGAAGTTCCTGAGGAGTCTTCCAGTTTAGTTCAGTATGACCTGCTTGGGCATACGGTATCCTCTGAAACGATTAAATCTATTACAGGTAGGAATCTCATCAGTAAAAATGAACTTGAGGTAAAACTAACCTGTAACATTGCCCAAAGCTTTTTTCTTTTTTTCTTCCTGTAAGTTTTATCCTACTGAATGTCATAGGGTATGTGTTAAGGGCTGAGAGAGTGTAAATCTGAATTAGGTTTCTGTCCTTGAGATTTACATTTGCAGATTCATTACAGTAGATTGCGACAGTCTTTCAGAAAGCTAGAATGAGATCATTACTCCAAGGGACAAAATGAGCATTTAATCACTGCTTAAAATGCAGTTTGAAGAGTCAAGAGGATGCCTGGGTGAGGAAGTAATTTCTCAGCACTGTATCCACATTATGTGCAAAAGACTTCCTTTGTTTGGTGGTGCAAACAGCTCAGGATAGAAGTACAGCATACAGAATGGGTTATTAAAACCATAAAAACCCTCTAGTCAGAGAAGGGTAGGCACAAATACGTTAGTCACAATAGATACTTCTGCTGATTTGTGCTGTAAGAAATAAGGCAAATGGCAACTACAGGCATCCAAAATGAGTGAAGCATCACTGATGAGCAGTGTGGTGATAAACAAGCATATTCCCAAAATATTTTTAAAATTTGGAATCATTTTCTAAGCATCAGCAGGTTTGGGTGTTGTGAGATAGTCAAAATGAAAGCAATAAAGGAAATATATTTGATGTATTTCTCTATGGATGTTTTACACAAAGATAAAATGGCATTTTGCAATTCACGAGAAATTTACTTCTCAGCATATAGATTATTATGAGTTAACAGAAAAAGTCCTTGCTGTCCCCAAAGGCTCATTCTGTAGTGCTTTATTTAGATAGTTTATTGAGTTTATGGTAAAACTGTTTTTTTTGGTTTGTTTGCATAATACGAATGATAACATTTTAGATAAATTTAGGGCATTTTTAGTTCTTCTCAATGATTGTTGCATTTGTTTCATTATCATAGCGGGGCTGACTTATAAACCTAGTAAAAAGTTGAGATGCTTGGATAACATTTGATGTGTATCATTGTTCTTACTGTTTTATTCAGCAGGTAGGTACCGCAATGTTACAGATACTGTGGTAGGTAGATAAATTGTGGCTTGGGATTCTCTTCTTCAACAGCTGTCAAAAGGATTTTTAAAATCATGCTTATACTTTAAAATGTAATCCAGTATTAGTTGTTTTATAGTATTTTTGATACCAACTTCCTTGTAAGGACCTACTGTTTCTAGGATATTTAAAAAAAAATCTTCATTCATTCTTGTTCTAAGGAAGATATCTTTCTGTACTTGTTAAGTTATATGAATAGCATATTCATGAGTACCAATCCTACTTGAGAGTCTGAAACAGTTATTCTGCAACACAAGTGTTATATAGAGAGAAATATTTTTCTTTTTTTTTAGGTGAATATATTGTTATGACGGTTTATTTCCATCTCAGACGGAAAATGGGTTATTTTATGATTCAGACCTATATCCCATGCATTATGACCGTGATCCTCTCTCAAGTTTCATTTTGGATAAATAAGGAATCCGTTCCTGCTAGAACTGTATTTGGTAATTATTTCCTTTTTTAAAACTTTTTCTTGTACTTGCTCTTTTAATAACTCTCACTCGAATAGACCTTTTTAGTGCCTTGGGGTATACTCCATGCTATTGCAGAAACAAGGGAAAAATTCAGCGGGATTTTGCTACTGATGTATGAGGAATGTTGTTACGTGAACCCTTGGAATGTGAAGAGAAACTTGGAATGTATAACCAGAAGGGTGGTACGGTCACTTGTAGCAGCTCTAGAGAATCTACCTGCTTGAGGGAGCAAACTTGAAAGACCTGGCTCTGAGTAATACACTCAAGTCTTTAGTCTACATCCAGATCAGGTTTATCCTCCAGTAGACAGTAGTGTAAGTACTTGAACTCACAGTTTATAGAATACTTGTAAAATAAATTGATTTGGGGTGTGTGAAGTGTTCCAGCATCTTGTTATGAAGTATCTGTGTCATCAGTGGAAGCTTGCTATGAGTAAGTCTTAGATTCTGTTACTTCTGTAACAGATTCTGAATCTAAGTACTTCTGTACTTAGATTCTGTAATTTCATATTTAATGCTTTTCTTTCCTTTCTACCACTGCCATCATGAAAATGAATTACAAAAGCAAAATGGTCATAAGATATTAAAAATTACTCTCTTCAAAATACAGCTTGAATGAGATGGTACAGTGAAAATAACAGAAAATCTTCAGCGGAAGATAAAGTACAAGAATCTAAATGAAAATATGTTTCCTAATAAAGAAATAGGATAAAATCATTTTAAAAGCAACCTAAAGCAGGAAGAGAATATTCTACTACAAGCCTTTCTATAGACTGCTAGATGCTGGCAAGAGTGATAGGGGCAGTTGTACTGGCAGCTTCAGGTCTTCCAGAAGAGTGATTTAATGGGGAAAAATCTGATAAAGACTGTTATTAAACTAATATTGTTACAGAATACTGTCTTCTCCTTGTTTTTGGTTAATATTTGGTAATTTATTTCACTTTACCCTATTTTTACATCTATTAAACAAATTGTTTTTAGAAACAATTTGAACAAAATTTTTGCTTGAAGAGGATAAAGGTCCACTCAGGTCCTTAGAAAGGATAGGGCTTAACAGAGATGGGTCTCCTCCAGGGGAAAAAAAAAAAAAAAAAAGGCAACCAAAACCCCCCAAAAAATTTCATACTTTTTTTTTTTTTTCCTCAGACTTAAACATTTTCAGTGGTGTGGCTTTCAAGACCTTCCCACTGAAGAAGGTTTTGTGAGCTTGCATCTGTATTTTTTATCCTCCTGAAAACTTAGAAATCCTTTGAGCTCTCATGACCTGGCTATTACCCTTTTTTCATTTTTCTTCTTTAGTAGGAAGGACTGATTTCATTGTGACCAGTTCTCTGTATGGCAATGTGTAGGTGAAGTGCTTTTTTTATTATATTACCTTGATGGAATACCGCCATTTAGCAGATAGGGATGTTGAATTTAATGAGTTTAAATTCTTCTGAGCATAAGAATTGCATCTTGCATCAGAATGGGTACAGTGTTCTTTTCATAAGAGTGAGGACCTCTCTATTTGCAGTCACTCATCATTGAAGTTATCATGCTAGGATTTATGCAGTGTTCACTACGTACTTGGGGTTTTACATTTGTATGATGATATGGGATATTTTGGATGAAAAAAGAAAAGGCCTAATTCATTTGTTTTTATACAGCATGTGTTTGCATTTGAAGCACTACCATGAAGTGGCCATGTTTTGAGTTCAGTATTCATGCTTGCACACTTTTTAATTAAAGTTGTTTTTTCAGAAGATGAAATTCTAATTAAATTTCATTGACTGACTAGTAGCAGAAGGCTATAAAAAAACCTGATGGTTTTTTAAATAACAGAGTTTTTAATATAATATAATATTCATCCTTAGCACCAAAATAATTTTTTATGATTTAGTGGCTCCTGGATTACAAGTGAGATCAGAGGCACAGATGCAGAATAATAGGTGGTATTCAGAACCGTTTACAGAAAAAGTTGCAGTCTGAGGAGTACTCCCCAATTTAACAACTTAAATATTATTCAAATATATAGAAAATAGCTTTTAAAAAATTTTACTGAACTTGACGTGAAAAACCTATGAAATGAAGGCTTCTCTGTTGTCTTCTTGTGAGCTGGAGATGATATGCTGAAGTCATGGTTTTCTGTGCCTTTTAAAAGTGGTTTACTGTTTGTGGACTTAGCTACTCATGGTTATGTGATGCTTGCCGTGACTTAGATCTAATGCCGTATTCACAAGCAGCAGAGAAAGACTCACAAGTGGTTTAAAATTGTTTGTTTGAAGCTGCTTGTCAGTTCTTGCTTTGTTTTACTTTGATTCAACAGTTGTTTTGCCTTTTGTTTTTGAAGGAATAACCACAGTGTTGACAATGACGACACTGAGCATCAGTGCAAGACATTCACTGCCAAAAGTATCCTATGCCACTGCCATGGACTGGTTCATAGCAGTTTGCTTTGCCTTTGTGTTCTCTGCTCTTATTGAGTTTGCTGCTGTCAACTATTTTACCAACATTCAAATGGAAAAAGCCAAAAGGAAGACGGTAAAATCCCTTCTTGAATTTCCAGTTGCTCCAGTACAAAGAAAAAGAAGTACAGAAGAGACATTCACGGTATGTTTTCAGTTTATGCAAACATTTTCTGTGGTTTTGGTAGTGTTTCTCAGTAAAAATTGTCCTTTAGCTTCCTCCCAGGTTCCCTTTGAGCTAATGATGCGTTGTACATCAGATTAATGGAAGGCTAATACTACACTATATTCAATTATAAAAGCCTGTAAAATGTCATTTAATTCTTGTTTGTGTTATTGAATAAACTCAGGGGGAGAGGTGGCCATTATGTCCACCCATATGTTCACTCTCTTCTATGTTTATTTGTGTTTTGGTGAAGGTCACTTAGGGTGGGAATCTTGAGGAAACTTAGTTTCCATTTCTACATTGATTCTGTATGGACTGATTATACAGGCCAAGATACTGCAGATTATAAGGGCCTCATGTTACCTTATGTGGCTAATGTCTTTAATGGCTATGTTAAAGCATTGCAGCTGTACCTTGGAACACTTCCCTCAACATCACAGTTCTCCTTGCATTGCATGTGTTGCCTATCAAGAGTTTTTTTTCTTTATCTGTTACAATTTCGGGAATTTTTGAAGAATGTTGGATGAAAACTTTTTGTCTACCATAGACATAATTTTTATGTGATTTGTGTATCTTTGCACAGTAGTTCATCTCAGTTCCTAGTAAGTTTTTGGCACTCTGTTTAGCAAAATGCTTTCCTGCTTTCCTAATGCTTTGGATTAAGTGTGACCTGTGATGGAGCTGCTTTAGTGTGTGGACTAGCTAATAAAGGCTCAATCTCATTTCCAGTTGAGCTCCCTGGTGATTGCCCTTTCCTCTCTTTTCCCATTCCCAATAAACGGTGCTTGCTCTCTGAATCATGTATTCAGAGACATGTAGCTGACAAAGTCATTGCAGCACCTGTCCCAGCCACGCAGTAGGCCAGTACTTCCCAGTCATGACTGTCTCTTGGCAATGCCACTCAAGAAGTGAGATGCTGACAGCAGCGTTGTAATTTACTTACTCTTCCTGTCAGGCTGACCTGGTGATTTCCTTTGGCTGAGCCAGGATCTAAGAAGGGCTGTTTTAGACTAACTCTTGTTAATTTTGTCTCCTGTCTCATTTCACATCTCATTTGTCTCTTTCCCTATTCACCTTCTCATTTTTGCCTTCCCACCCCTTCCATTTTCTATTGCTGCACAGCTGCTGTCCACCTACTTCCATTTTTCTTCCTCTTCTTTGCTCTCCTACTGTAGATACTGTTTTCAGTCTCTTGGCTGTGTAGTTTTGTTAGCTCCCATTTCTGCTAAAGGATAGATATGCTCCTGAAGAGTTTGTTATTTGTCGCTCCATTGGCTGCTGGTAAGAATCAAGAAATATGTTTGTAGTAGCACGTAGTTCACCTTGTGCGCAGAGGTATTAGTGCTATGAGCTTATACTAAGCTTCTTGACGGTGCAGTATGAAGTTTAGTAGAGTATGTTGGCTACTCCTGAGGAGTGAAAGTAAATACTGCTTTTGGTCATAGGTTTTATTTACATGCCTAGGAAAAATTACTTAAGAACAGTTTAATCCTAGGTTTATTTATTAGATTTTATTTAAAACTATAGGAAAAACAGTAGTATTCTCAGGTAGCTTAATAAAACTTATTCTCATGGAGGCTTCAGAAAACTCTTGCTTCATGGACAGAATTGCTTGAAGTTAGTAGCGTGTAATGCTTACCCATTAATACACATTTTGGAGAAATTTCTTTTTTTCCCCTATTGTTATTGTTATTATCGCTATTATTTTTTAAAAGACAGCAGCAACAGAAAGGACACATCTTCTTTCAGCTTGTAAGATAGATAAAATTAGATGTGAACAGTTCTATTCCACTACTTAATTAATACTGCTGGGATAAATGTGGGAGCATTCTCACAGATTGGGAGATTTTGAAAGCACTCAAGGGAGCAGTCTACTCAAGGGGTTACACATTAATGTTAAGAGTATGTAAGTGAGTGATAGTGTTGATTGTACCGTGAACTGTTATTTTTTTTCATGGCTTTCTCCCTAATTATGCTTATACTAAGATTTGGGACTTTGCTTTTTAAGGACAGGTGTACAAGGTGAGCCCACAACTACTGTTATAAGGGCTTAACTATTGTGCAATCCTTTCTATGACTAGAGGATTACTGTGCACGACAGAAACTAGGATCACTGCTCTAGTTCTCTAGAACCTAACATGGATGTTATACCCTGCTTTCCAACCTGACATGTAAAATACTCATTGCTATATTTTGCTTATAAGGACTAATCTAGGATTTTCTTTATTCCTTATTATTATGTATTATATTTTATTTTTTATTGTATTATTATATTATCTCTTTATTCCTTATTATGAATCTGACTTTTTGTTCTGCACAAATACTGTCTAGTCAGTGCTGCCGTGCTACAGAGAATGAAATCTCAGTTTCCTTGGTACAGAGGAAAAGTGAAATGAAATCTCAGTTTCCTTGGTGGTGAGTTTGTGGTGCCCAAAGAATAGCCAGACTGTAGCCTGTAATTTGTAAGCAATGTTTCTCAATGTAAATCTACACATTTTTTTTTTTTTTCTCAACAGATAAACAATAGGCTTGATTTCTTGACCCAGTTAGTATTTAAAAAAATCTCTACTGTGTTGGCATTATTGTGGTAGAAATTCTGTTGGTAGCAGTACAATTGCCAGAGCTCAAGGAAAAGTTGTACTTTAAACTTGAAACTTTTTTGTTTGAAACAGACTTTGTGTATAATACTAAATTTACCAGTCTCCCAAAATTAAAAGTTTTCATTTAGCCCACAAGAAGTGTATGCTAATTGGGAAAGAAAAGGCCTGAATACCTAAACCTTGCAGTTGTTTCTGTTGAATATCTCACCATTTGCAATGTGCTTTGGATCTTCTGCTAACTGGGGTGGGGGGTGGGGGAAGATCCCTGTCTTAAGCTTATTAGCCCTATCCTTTAGCCTGCCTTGAAATGGCATACAGGTGTCTCTGCCCACTTCTTTTGCAATTGACATGTCATCTGTAGAGGCTCCCTGAAAAATCACAGAGCAGTTGAGATTTTTAAGGAAAACAAACATGGTGACATTATACATTTAAGTAAGAGGTTTGTTTTATGAGCTGTTGATTCTGCATTATTAACTGGATGGTTTCAGGCATTTGATCTTTTTTTTTTTTTTTCCTCAAGTAACATGGTGAGATTGTCCTTGAAGAATTCTATGAGGGAGCAACTTGGGCTATGAAACTGGATTAGCTATATAATATGAAGATTTTTCTATTTGATTATATTAGAAATCAGGCATATTAATAGTAAACTTTGGTAAACTGCACATTGTTAGAAGTCCTTTTTTGACAGTTATATTTTGACCAATTTCTGACCATAGAATTAAAGTGAGTTTTCTATATTGAATCAGTTCAAATATTACTCATGCTAATTAGAACTTTTAGTGATGGGTTACTTTTCTCTTTTCAGTCAAAACAACGTTTATAGTTGTCTTGGATCAAAGGCAACTCCTATAATTTATTATAATGATCAAATGATTTGGATATATTACTTCATACTATATATTTCTTCACTAGAACCAATAAATCTTTACTGTAGCAAGTGTGGCTATCTGCTTTTCTAAGTTATTCTCTTATGTAATTATATTTACTTTTTTGGAGCCACATGATGGGTGTGACTGATGAATACACTTATTGAAGTAAGCATTAAATGCAGTTCAGAGGCTAGCTAAGTAGTCTGAACTGTGTTAATTCCAATGAAAAAATCCTGGCATCAAGCTAATTTACCGGGCTGAGGGTAGCAGGAACAAGCCTGCAATAGCTGAAGATGAGGTTTGTGTTCCTTTATCACTGTTTGACTTTAGCCATGGTAATTTTCAATATTTTAATACTCCTTTCCCTGCCTACCCTATTTCAACTCTTTCTTCTTGTCTTTAACTTCTTGATGCAAACTTAATGTGTTTCAATAGAGAGGAGTGCAGGTCTGCAGAAGACATCCCAGGAGTAGGACCCAAGCTTTTTTGAGGTCTGCCTTGAGTTCACAAGGGACTTGGACAGACTTTTGTCAGGCACAGCAGGATAGCACTGAAGTGTGTCTAAGCCAAGAGAGGTAATTTAAACCATGGTTACCTGTGATTTCTTTGTTTTGGGGGCAAGTTAAAATGCTTTCTGTTTAGAAGGAATGAACCTATCCCTAAATGTTCTGAACTACTTTCATTAGTATGAGCAGAAATGTTGCTGCAAGTCAGTGTGTGATGGAAATGAATGATTTATAGTTTGTTATTGGATTCCTGAGTCTATTTTTATGCTTCTGTACTATTTCCTTTTCACTGTATTCCTATGAAGTTTATTTTTAAAGACCTACCCAGTTTTGGAGATAAAGAATGCTACCGAAAAGTAGTCTTCAAAAAATAGACTCCTAAACACTGGTAACATGAGCTTCAACCTCAGCTGTTTGTTAAAAGAGTGTGAAACTCGGGAAAAATCAGGTCAGACTCAAAAAAGCCCTTTTGAATGGAATTATTTCTTCAAACTCAGTCACAAGTAGCTTGTAACTCTCAATTTTTCTCCCTCTTTTCTGAAGACAGTTAAATGTCATCTTGTCTTTAGCAAGTCCTGTAGCATCTAATGGGGGAACTCAGGGGTCAAGCTCTTCACTGCCATGTAGGTGCACACTCCTCTCCTTGCTTGGGCACTATGTGACTGGCATCCACCTCGCACGTTCATGGGAAATATTGTCATGTGGACAGCCTGCATACTGCTTTTGTGTGATTCAGATGTATTTTCTCTGGCATGAAATACTTATCTTTTAGTCATTTATGGGCATAGCTCAAGCTACGTGATGGGATGGGAGAAAAGTGGCGATCCTTTGGCAGCCCTTGGTGAACAGACCTTTAGAGCAATTAATCTGGCTGATGGTCAGCTCTGTTCCCCAAACTCCTGAACAAGAACATTGGGCCTGATAAATTGCTCTGATGGGCTGCATACAATCTCTTGAGGCTATAGGTGGGATACTTGTTTATTTAGTGTGCCATTTTTGTTGCTGTTGTTCTTAATCCCTGAATTTGGTTAATGGTGAGGTGTCAGCAGATACACTCTTGTGTCTAAGGTCTAGACTTTAAGTGAAACTGAAAATTTTAGCCTCTAGACCAAAAC
Organism: Rhadina sibilatrix; assembly: GCA_013400275.1. Taxonomy (NCBI): domain Eukaryota; kingdom Metazoa; phylum Chordata; class Aves; order Passeriformes; family Phylloscopidae; genus Rhadina; species Rhadina sibilatrix. The sequence goes on from VWYO01009030.1 coordinate 402,694, forward strand.
TTCTATTTGAATACATAGACATTATGGAGAGGTACAAAAAACCTACCAGACCTAAAGTAGTACAACTTCGCTCCTTCTTCAGAGTAGTAGAATAATAGCTTTGCTGCTTTGTCCCCGCAATAGTGAAGTGGAGCTAAACCCTCCTGCCTCATATATGAATGGAAGTATCTGGAGAGCAGCTTAGTCTTGACGCAATACTTGGGCCACAGGTCTGGTTACTGGACTCCTTGGGTGGATGCATAGCCTATCTCCTTTGTGTGAGTTAAACAGTTCTGCAGTTGGGGCACCATTTCAGGTTTTAAATATAATGAGCATTTTTTTCTACTTCACTACTTCTCCACTGCCTAGGGTGTTATATGGTTTGAGTGTTTTTAGGGCAGTGGCATTTAAAACTCCGATCCTAATGAGGGACATTAGGCTCAAGAAATGCATAGAGTTCATCTAAATATAAGGACAAAACCATACAAATGGAGGCTGCTGTGCCATGTGAACAATTTCTTTGGCATGTCAACAATTTTCTGCTGCTCTAATTTCATTACTCAACATTTTTGTTGTTGATGATTTGTAGTCAAGATATGCTAGCATCGAGTTTAAATAGGATGAGAGTAGATACAGGTCATAAACAACTGGCACATTTTGTATTAAATGCTACTTGAAAGATATGAGAGATTGATCACCTGGGAGAATGTTGCAGTGACTTAGTGGGAAGTTTCGATGTTTGGATACCTGAGATAGAATAGATCCAAAATGGTTTATAAAATATTTTGTTAGCTGTGATGCTCAGGTACAGTGTTTTGTGGATTTTTTTATGCTTCCTTGATTTTATTTGCCTTTTCGTTGTTTAGCTAGGGTTTTTTGTTTGTTTGGTTTGGTTTTTTTTTTTTTTTTTTTTATTCAGGGAGTAATGTTTTGTGTTCATTAGGGGCTTTTCTGTTGTTGGTTTCGGTTGTAGGGTTTTTTGGTTTCTTTTGTTTGGTTGGTTTGTTTGGGTTTTTTGTTTGGTTCTTTTTGGGTTTTTTTTGTTTTTTTTTTTTTTGTGGTTTTTTTGGTTTTGCTTTTTTCTTGGTTCACTAGACAGTTCTACTGATCAACTGGCACTATTCATAATGTATAAAGCTAAATATGTGTTCAAACAATATGACTTGGACATAAACATGAGACATAAAATTTATTTTTTTTAAATATTTCACATATGTCTTTTTAGCTAGCACAAATTAAAGTACTAAATTAAAAAAAAAAGTCTGTCTTCAACAATCTGATATTACTCTACCTTTAGCATGGTTGGGTTGTGGAATAAATTTAAACTGTAAGTAGAAACATTTCTCTACTGCAAAGTGAGCAGAGTAATTAATGGAAGTAGGCAATGTAGTATGGGGTTTGTGCCTAGATTCTGACCTAATTTGACTGTAATGTAAACTCCACTGAATTCCAGGATCCAGTTATAATGAAGATAAAAAATGGCGGGGTGTTTGATCAAAACTGTTGGGATTTAAAGGTGGACAATGAAGTTTTTTTCCTATTGTAATGGAAATGTTTTTGGGGGGGGGGAAGATTTGGTTTGTTGCGATTTTTTTTTTTTCAATATACACAAAAAAAAAAGCAGGAGTTCAGCTGCAGCACCTGGTGGATAACAAAAAGATCCTTCTGGAGTGCTATCTTCTCCAAGCCGTACTAGGAAATGTTATAATTGATCATTCTTCAATTTTCTGGAAGTATTAGAATGATCTATCACAAAATAGGCAAGAAAATACGAAGGATATACTTGGCTGTTAGTCATCTGATGCTAAAATACCTGACAGTGTTTACTGTAAGTAGTGGAAGACTTTATTTAAATAGTATTAGGATAAGGCTTCTTTTTGGAAACCAAAGCATAATGCAGTTATTTTAAAAAATACTACATCTCAGTGTTTTGTGTTCCAAAAATACGTGTAAATGTCTTTCTCTGTCATCGTGATGATCTACTAGAAAAACAAAGACTGTCATGCTCCAAAAAAGCATATTCCTTCTGTGTTTTTCATTAGAATATACAGTGCATGTTTCTGTTTAATAATAAGTTAATTTCCTGCCAATACCAGTTGCAGGCATTCATATAGGTTCTTTTATAGATATAATGGCAATTTCCTTCCTTTTTTTTGTAGAGAGAAATGTTAAATAGTCAAAAATATGTGGAAGCATTTCAGAAACATTGAGTCAGGGCAATCCTTTGTGGTGACAGGGGTAAAATTTTCAGATTGTCCAGCACCAACACTTACACTGAAAATTGTTGGGGAGTTTATAGTTTTCCCTGTGATGGTTGATATGAGATGATGTCTCTGAATACAAGATTCTTCATATTTTCTGCTTAAACCTTTTAATGTATTTATATTTAAATTTTAGTTTTGTTCCCCTTCCAAAGTTTTCAATACTGGTGCATCCAATGACACCAAATCACATTTGAGTTTCCCAGCTGTTTGTGAGATTTCTGGCTGACTTCATTTTTACACTGGGAAAATTGGAATCAAAGGAAGTAAGCATTGAGAGGCTTGGGAAAATCTACAAGGCAATGAGTGTTCCAAGCACTTTCAGCAAACTACTAAAGCAAATTTAACTACAGCTTTAAGGTCAATGAAAATTGAAAGACACTAGGTCCTTGGTTCCTGATCAGCTGTTCTTCTTCCTTTCAGAGGTGTTACACAAATCACCTCCACAGTTCATTAGGACATGACTTAGGCTAATAAATTTGTTCCCCACCATAGTTATGTTTTCTGCTCTTTCATTTTGTCATAATATAAGTAAAAGCTTTAAGAGTCGTGCACACCAGTGCTTAAGAATCATATATATGCATACTTACATTTAAATACATATACATACATATATATATACACACACGTTTGCATGTGTAAAGCTTTTAGGCAGGACACGGGTGGGTTTATTTGGCATAATTTTGGCATCCATTTATTTAAGAACGGGTTTTGTAATTTCTGTTTCTTTAATAACCTTGTATTCACTTTTCTCCTACTTTGTGCACTTTTATACCCATCTAGTGACAGAACATAGAATGGAGTGCTCTTCTTGCCTCTTTTCCCCTCCCATCACATGATTCAGACTGCAAAATGAGCAGAGTGGATAGTGGACTGGCTCTTATAACTTATCTCCCCTTTGTTTTTTTCTTTCCAAATAATTTGTGCTGCTCTTGGCACTGCTAGAGCTATGGACTAGAATTCATTGTGTTTTGTGGCAGGTGGAGCTTTTACTTGGTCATATTCCAGGGCTCCGTAAGGCAACCCAAAATCTCTTGTATTATTCCAGTAAAATTCTGATTGACTGGCTCTGCAACATAGTAGTAAAACAAGGTAGATTTCTCCTCCAAGTTTTGCTTTTGCTCGCAGCAGGTCAATATGGTGACTCAGTGGGATTTGGGACAAGCAGCATTATTTACACTGATGACAACATGCTGCTTCCCTGATAAATGTCAAATAGTGTGAATTTGGCAGGCTATACAATGTCCTCCCAGAAGAACAGATTGTTTTCTTAGGAAGGATTGGTAAGGATAAAAACCACAGTGGTAGATTTTAATAGTAAGATGTTACTAAATTACCATATAAACAATTTTGTTGTTGCAGCTAAACTGTAAATGATGTCAGACTTTGGTTTCTCTAAGCCTTCCAATTTTTGCATAAATTTTGGCTTGGGTTAATTCAGTTTTCCCAGTTTGGGAAGCCCATGCTCTCATATAATACATTACTAACTCTCTCTATATTAATTTACCTGTGTGTCATTGAAGTTTTGGTAGTGCTGCCATGAAAGATGTTGATTGTATCCTTGGAAAATTGATAGAAAAGCATAAAGGTGTTTATTGACCATTCACTTTTGACTTCATTCTACTAACACCTCATTGTTACATGCTGATTATTCTAATAAACAATTAAAATTATTTGGAATTTTAAAACTGCTTTCATTGTGGTGCCCTTTTCAGGATTTTTTTTTTTCTTAGAGAGATTAAGTATGCAAAATGATAATTAGACACCTGAAAGGCTTAATTACTAAATTTTCCTGGGTAGGCATGTACAGAACTGACTTGCTGCTTCTTAAGGGTTTACCATGCATCTTAGGTGGATACCTACCCTGTTTCAACTCAGTGGCCAGCATGCCTATTAGATACAGACTTCCACAAATCCCACATGGGAGTCTAAGTTGACTTGAGTCCTGCCTTTTCAATACTGGAGGATTAGATTAGTAGCCAGACTGCTATAGATAGTCCTTGGCATGTTAAGTTCTATTGAAGCTGCTCTTGTTATGTTAAATAATTTAAAGGGGGCCATGGAGAAGGAGGGGAATTGATTCTGGAGACAGCTTGTCTGTGCATGCACTGCAATGGGAGGGCAAGATAAAGTGTGGAGAAAGCAACATCTCTATCAAGGAAGGATGATCACTTGTCCTAGAATATCCAGGGGCCTGGTGGGGAAACACTTGAGATGTGAAAAGCCTGTGTTGATATCCCTGTGACAGTCAGGGCAGATCTGGGAAGTGGTCTCCTATCACCAAACCCATGTTCCCGTCCTGGTTGCTGGGTTACAGTAGAGGAGGACAGAGTCTTCTCTTGAGTGCCTTTTTACAGTGTGACTTAGCTGCCTTGCCTCAGCAAAGAGCTCAGAGCTGGAAGCACTGGATACAGTTGGGTGGCTCCTTCTGCAAAGGCATGTAATTTAGGCTGTGATCCTACCCGGGGCATTTCTCTCCAGCTTTGACAGCTGCTTGCTGGATGTCAAAGTGTTAGCTCTCTCTCACTAGAACTGGTACCAGATGGTGGTGTTGTGACTTGTAAATTCTGCTGTGCATTTATCCCTGGGAAAAAAAGCAGCTACTGCTTTAAGTATTGTACTACTTCAGGCCTGGAGAGAGATAGCATTTTAGTGTGGCAAAGATCTGTTGTGAACTAGAAAATGTATTGACCTGAGCAGTGGGCTCTCCGCTTCAGTAAACAACAGTGCAAAAGCAGCCCTGGGATCTTGCACAGTGATGCTGTGAAGCTCTGCCACAGGGTGAGTGTGACACAGGTCTTCAGAAGTGTATATTCAACCTCACAACTGCTGAGCTATTTTCCAAGGAGTCCTGAGGAAGATTAGAATACATCTCAATTATATTGCCAATACATAGTTCTAGTTTTATATGTGCCTTTTTTTTTAGGAGTTAATGATGGCTGTGCTTCCTAGTGATCAGAGGGCCTAAGAAGGGGATTTTCCATGCTAAGTACTACTGGTACTCTGTTAGCTCAGGCAGTAAGAGCTGCTTATTTTAGATTCACATCTCAAAAGGATGTGTCCATCATAAAAACTGTGAAAAAATTTAAAATTAAAGAGACTGATTTAAAGTTGCTATGTAGAGCACTAACAGGCTACAGAAAAACGCTCTTGAGTTGCGTGAAACAGCTGACTGTACAATGCTGTACCAACACAAGAGTTTCTCACAGCTTGCAGTGCTCTCACTGCTTTTGTTTTTAAATACAGTCCTAAGGATTAAGTTCCCTAATGTTCCGGTAATCACTTTTATCATTGCTGCATTCTCCCCAGGACTTGGCTTGTGACTTTTAAATTATGTTCTTTTTTGTTTTACAGATTCTAGGTTGGCCTTATCATAGGAAATACGCAGTGTGGTTGTTACCAGCTCTCTTTGTTCTGTAACAAGATGACTAACTTTGTCAGTTCAGTACTGCATATTGCTGTGCTGATGATCCCCTTCCCTTGAACCTCAGCTCAGCTGCTGCACGCTACTTCACTTCATGCTAAATTTGCAATCTTGACTTCATTGAAGTGCAAAATTGCCTTGCTTGTCAAAAACTGGTAATACATACAAAACAATCCAGTACTTATTTTTTTTGGCTCAAGTTGAGGCTTACATAGACTTAGAAATAGTTTCAGAATTTCCACATTATGTGAGCAGCTGTTTATGGTGTACAAACCATGTTAAATATTGAAGAATTTAGATCGACTCATATTTGTGCATCATTTTAGTTCTGTAGTAAACAGCAGTATCCATCAAAGTTGAGCTTAAATGGAAAAGCAAATGATGTGTGAGTTGAGTTTTGGCAGTAGATTTTTGTGGGGGTTTTGTGTTTGTTCTATACATTCTGTCATAGAGGCTGACCATCAAATTTACTCCACAAATCTGCCAGAGTATTTAACAATAAATTGTATAGATTTATCCTGACCTATGCTAACATCATCTTTCATTGTATTATTCGTGGTTAATTGCATTTGAATCCACTGGTCAAGGGAGGGATACAGCATTAATTACCACATTTTACACACGCTTGTGAGGAGGTTGGTTTAGATGTCCTGTCTTCATGCCAAATGAAATGGACTTTCTGTTCTAGTACTAGCGAAAGGGCATCTTGCATCAGGACATTACACATAGGAAGAATTTGTACTCAATGATTCTTCCCCTAATTTAGTTATTTTAAAGATAGAACACATGAGAAATAATACGTGATACTTCAAGTAAAATCTCTATGCCTTTTAAAGAAGTAAATACATAAAAAACTTTTTGCATATTGCATGCTATGTGAAAAAATTTGTCTGACTGAATCTGAACCTCCTGTCCTATTCTAGTCTCCTTCCTCCTCAGTGAAGTATGCTTATGTGTAGGAAGGGAGTTTTCTAAACCTGTTTTACTGAGTAAGGTTTTTGTTTTGTTTTCTTTTTTTTAAGTTATATTTGCTAAGAAAATATCCATTTGGTTAGGAAGAGTGATTATCAATCTCTTCTGAAAAAGATTGTAGTCCGCATTTTTCCATATTTGGTCAATTCCTTGGCTTTACTACACTCACCTATCTACCTCTGGCATGATCAAAGTTTTGGTGATAAATGTTTGAACTCCCATCAAGGCTGGAATTTAGTTTCCATCATTGCTGATCCTGGCTGTTAAAAATAAGATAGACATTAGTGTATCCCAGCCAACCACAGAGCTTTAGCCAGTGAAGATGTCTAACAATTAGGACAATATATGCATTCTCAGAGCTCTGGAGAACTTGGTTTATGCACAGACAGGAATTGTGCACTCAAATCACCCAAAATTTTGAAGCTTATCCATAGTGTTTCTGCCAATGAAGGTTCAGAGGCTGAATTCTCCTGACAGGATCTATAGCAAGAAGATTTCCTCTTGAAGGAGGATATATCAGAGCAAAGTACTTACGACTTCTGATTTGGTGGTGGTTATAATCGAAGTTTCTGGTGTGTGTAGAATTGGACCAATTGGTTGGACTTACCAGATCGATAGGCTATTTCAAAGGAAAGGTGAGGCATCATTTACCTAAGCAGATTTTTTTTTTTTTTTTATAGACAGACAGTCTTTATCAGATCTATTAAGCCTTGTTTGTTTTGGCACTGCATGGTGTAATAGACTGGATGTTATGAAAGTTTCCAGGCTCTCATTTTGCTTTCTTGAGCTACACAATTTTAAGTGTCTCCCAAAACTCTTACTGAAATATCTCCAGAAAATCAGAACCTTTCTCAATCTAGAGTAAGAGTGTGAAAAATTTGCACTCCTGTGGAGCCCCGTCTGGGCTAGTACGGCAGTCCTGTTGGCTCAGAACAACTGAGTGGTTTTCTGACTTGCCCTCATAAAAGAATTCTTACTTGGATAATCCCTTCCTTTCTTGGCTTGCATTTTCATTTGGCTTCTATTAGATTTTTGTGTTGTATTTCTTGGTTTTGTGCCTATGATGGGTTGACCCTGGCTGAACACCAGCTGCCCACCAAAGCTGCTCTACCACTCCTCTCCTAAAATGCACAAGGTCGAGAAAATATAACAAAAGGCTCATGGGTCAAGATAAGGACAGAGAGAGATCTCTCAGCAGTTACTATCATGGGCAAAACAGACTTGGGGAAAATTAGTTTTAATTTAGTACTAGTCAAAGCATAGTAGGGTAATGAGAAAATAATGAAATCTTAAAACATCTTCACTGCAGCCTTCTTCCTGTGCTTAATTTTACTCCTGAATTAATCTCCTGCCCTATAGTGGTTCAGGGGATTGGGAAATGGTAGTTACAGTCAGTTCATTACAAGTTATCTCTGCCACTCCTTCCTCCTCAGGGGGAAGAATCTTCACACTCGTCTTGCTCCAGTGTGAGGTCCCTCCTGGGGGAGACAGTCCTCCATGAACTTATCCAATGTGAGTCCTTCTCAGGCTCTGCTGTTTGTCATGAGCTGCTCCAGTGTGGGTCCCTTCCATGGAGTGCAGTCCTTCAAAAACAGGCTGCTCCACACACTCTGATATGGGGACCTCTGCGGGCTGCAGGTGTGTGTTTGTCAGACACGGGAAGTTTTTGGCAGCTTCTTGCAGAAGCCACCCCTGTGGCCCTTCTGCCATGCAAACCTTGCCATGCAAATCTAATCAGTGCTTTCAAACTAAAAGGCAGTATTTTTTGTTTCTTCCTGTTTTTTAAAAAAGATAAAGTGAAATAATTTTGGGAAGTAGTGGGTACTTTGCATGCATTTATAATTTTGCTGGTCAGATTGTCATTATCACATTATCCTTTTACTAGGGGTATGTACCATAACTGAAATGACTGTGAAATGTCTTCCTAATACAAACTGAGTGTTGTATTTTACTATGTATTACAACAGAATTTGGTTCATTAAGGCTTGCCATAGCATCAGGCTTGTTCGATCTTTTTATTAGTGACCTTGTCACTAATCTTCAGATGATGTAGAGCTGTGAGATAGCTTCTGTACGGAGGAGAAATAGACTAATGTAGGAAGAAGTGAGTTATCTTTGCAATGCTGAATAGAGAAATACATAAGGGCTCTGTGTATATAACCAGTAGTAAGAATTTTTGCTAGAAACTTGTCCAGTTGTCCAGTTATCAACTGGAAAAGTCAACAAGGAGGGATACCTGAGTGCTTTGAATGAGGAGAGTGAGCTATTGTCATGATATTAGCTTGAGGAAAACAAGTGCAAGAAAAGGATAAATGAGGGGCTGTGATGGTCAATGTTCTGATGAGGCCACCCTGACAAGGAGAGTGCATTCTGCTCAGCTTTAATAGGGCATGGATCTGGGTGCTCCATGGAGCATCCTTATTTCAGTATCTTATATATCAGTAAAGAGCAAGATTCTGCTTGTGGTCACAAATCCAAACTATTACAGTGATACTGAGCAAGAACAACTGGGTTTCTGTGATACATCATCTGTGGAACATGTTAGAAATGCCATTTCTGATTTCCATGCTCTGAGTGACTGGAAGGTGGTTTCCAGAGAGTTATCAAAAAAATGTAGCCATATTTTTGGTGCTTGTTATGCTGTGTTATTTTATGATCAGATAATATTATGTATTTGGGCTTTATGTGTACATTTATGTGTATGTTATGAAAAAAATGTGTTTCTCTCTAAACTTAAGGTTTCTGAAGTTTTTTGTGTCAATAACAAGAAAGCAAATGCTCAGTAGGCTTTTACACAGATACCCATTTTGACCATTTGAAATAGTATAGATAATTTTATTTAGAATAGAGATTGTAATAGAAAATAAGTAGTGAATCCAGTAGCAACAGGTCCGATTTGGTCATTTAGATGACAGTTGAAGGGAGGGGGAAGATGAGGTGTTATGCAAATGTATTGATGGAAACAAATTCCTACAAAAGAGATGGAGATGACTGGAATGTAAAGAGTCTGACCCACCTTTCTTACCTGTGCCTGTAGCTGATGGTGCACAAAAGGGAAGTATACTGAGATGGTCACTGAAAACAGGTGACTGTGCAAGTGAGCAAATAATAAATAATAAATAGTGCTTTTTTAAATAGAGCAAATAGAAAATAAATAAAATAGTGCCTCTGTAAATTAATTGCACCTAATTTGTTTCGCTCTTTGGACTGTTCTTTATGGTTGCATGTGGAGCAACTGAAGATGTAGTAATTCTGTTCTCCAGCAGCAGCACTTCTAAGCTACTTGTCTAATGTAGGCAGGGAACAGGAAGAAATTGAGACATGTATTGGTTCCATTGCAGATCTACTTTGCAACCCCTGTCCCAGCCCATGGATCTTTGCTTCCCAGGCACTTGCTTGAGAGCTTTACAGTGGGTGACACATACTTGAGCAAAGCCAGGTTGTCCAAGGATCTGCATGTAAAAGATAAAACTCACCTTCTCTCATTGACTAGTGCCAGCTTCTCCGTGGCACAGAGATACTGTCTTGGGCAGTGAACATTAGCTTTCAAGCCTTCAAGTGACATGCAGCACCCTACCAAGTCCCTAGTAAATGCACCTCTGTCCTGATTGTACTTTATAATTTCAATTTAGCAGTCTTGAAAGCAGCTTTACTATTCCTGGATCATTGACAACCCAAGTAGGAAAGTATCCGATTTGCACACGTGAGTGTACTTCTGCACTTCCCAAAGTGTTTCTTTCAGGAAAACCAGTTTCCTCTGGTGTTTCTTCCAGTCCTCTTCTTTGGATTGCAGATGCAGAACAATAAATAAAAGGGATTGACATGCTTCTGTTCAGGAAGGAAAACTGAAATTTAAGAGGAATTCTTTGATATATCAACTGTGAGCTGGCAAACACATCAGCCATAAAGCTGTGACAGTTTCAGATAAATTCAGGCCAACAGTATTGCCAGTGACAGAGTTGTACTGCAATTATCAGTATTAGGGACCAACATTCTGGTCATGATGGAAATACTATAAAGTGATTTTTTTAAAAATTTTTTTAGGTTCTGTTTCAGCTTCAGTTTCTCTATTTCCATGAGCAGAATAGTGAAGCAAAACTGGTGCAGCAGATAGAAACAGTGTCACTCTAGTGTACTATAGTACCTTGAATAACACCTAACCTGCTCTCTGCTACTGCTCTGTCACTTGGCTGGAGAGAACTGCTGTTGGGCAAAGGAGGAAAGACATCACTGCCTGCTCTCACCCTTTGATTTTGTGCTATGAGCTTTGGCAGGGTTCTCTGGGAAGGTTGGAGGAAAGGGGAGCCAAAGGCACAGTTGATATGGTGCAGGGCAATGCTTGGGAATGGTATCATGAGAGAGTGTAAAACATAGGATTTTTTTATGTATAACATCCTGTTTCATCCTGTCTGTATTTAGACCTGTGTACCCTATCTGTCCTCAAGTCTTTGTCTTCTGGAAAGCAGTTAGTTTCTTAATTAGAAGATATTCACATATTACATCCAAAGTATTACATGCTTTACATCATATTTAGGTGCAGGGCTGAGTGTTAGAATTCTTTAGATACCTTTCCAGAAGGAAGTTCAGGAGATGTTAGTCTTCCTCTTAAGTCTGCCCTTAAGAAGAAAGGCAAGAGGCCAAGTCCCACTCCCAAAAGTGGGAATATTAAACTCTGATGAATTTCCTATTCCTGTACTTCCTTTTCTGTATTTTGGTTTCTCATGCAGCCTAATAAGTACTGTTTGGTTGAAGAATATCTTTCAGGAAGATATCCAGGCTTGCCTGAAGATACCGAGTGATGGAGAATTCACCACTTCTCTTACTTAATGAATGGAGAGGAGTAGTTGATGAAAGACTAATTTATTCCCTGGTTCAGTTGTGCCTGGCAAATTTATTGCCTGTGTTTGATGTGAAAAAGCACTGGCTTTATTTCTGAAAGAGCAGCAATGCGGTAACTGGGTTTGCTGAATACTTGCGGTTTAACAGCCTCTTCTGTAGAAGACTAGAGTTCTTAGTATATGGTAGTTATTTTTCTGGAGATATAAAGCATAAATAAACTTTCATGGCTGGTAAGTTGCATCTAGAGTTTTTTTTATATCATCCGAGAAACAGAATTGAGAGACAGTAGAGAATCTTGTTTTGAGCTTGAGCCTGGAAAAAGCTGTGGGAGAATCCTTAGCTTCATGGCATTCAGTTTGCATAGGTACTGGATCACATGGAGGGTGATGCATTTAGATGTCTTCACACTGATATTCCAGCCACAGGTAAAACAAACTCTGGTTTGTTACTTTATATGCTATTAAATGTATTTTCATGAGTTTTTGGTATCTTTGTTCTTCAGGATCAAGCTGCTGGTTATATTAGTGAGTATTCCTCGGATAGTGCTTGATTATATTTTCCATTGCTTTTGTTTGAGTGGGTTTTTTTTAAGAATGACAAGTATTTTTTTGTAACTTTGCAGAGTACAGACGCCAATTCAAATGTGAGGAAAAGAACAAATGCCACAGTACAGTCTGAAGCTGATGGTGGGAGCCGAATTGACACAAGGCACAGCTCTGTCCAGCCTCCCTCTGTAGCTCAGGGGTCTTCTGACATTACACCCCACTCCCTTTCTGCATCAAGTCCCAACCCTTTCACACGAATCAACGCATCAGAGACATTATCTTCTGCAAGAGCCACCCCTCCTGCTCCTCCTTCTACCCCAATTTTAACTGGATTTGTATCCCAGCATGCCACAGCTGGATCCCCTTCCATTCAGCACTTGCTTGGATCTAGACTGGAGCAGATTCAGACCACCACACCTAATACATTAGGAGCATCTGCAAAGCCATCTGCTGTCATACCACCTCCTCCCCCCGCCTCCCACTCTGGCACGAGTAAGATAGACAAATATGCACGCATTTTATTTCCTGTTACCTTCGGAGCATTTAACATGGTCTACTGGGTGGTCTATCTATCCAAGGATACCATGGAGAAATCGGAAAGTCTAATGTAGTTTTGCTGCTATGTAGTAGTTCCTAAATTATACTCACATTTGATGCAGAGTTTCTTCTTTTGAAACTATTTAAAAAGGTCAGTAATTCTTATTTATAAAAGCTGTGTGCTACTTTCCCATTCTAAAGGCTGGAGTTAGTGGGGATAATTAGTTAACTCTTAACAGAGTGATGGGTAACAGTAACGGGTCTTCCTTCCTGCAGCCAGCAATGAGCCAACATTAGCTTGAGACAAACTACTCTGGCTGCACAGAACTTGCATTTGGGAGGAGCATGCACCTGAAAAAAAATCAGAAGCAGAGGTGCACAGCTGTGCAGTGGAACACATCTGACTGCTAGGAATATGTATGTTGGCTGTTACAAATGCCTGAGGCACCCAGCACTGCTGTCTGGACACAGCATTGCATTCTCTGAGTGTGAGGTCTATGTCCCGAATATTTTGACCGTGGTTGCTAGAAAAGGACTTTCCCTGCTCAATTAAAATTGACAGAATGGGGGGAAGAAAATCAATAGCAGCAAAAGGGAAGAGAGTCCAGCCTGGGAGAGTGCAACTCCAGGAAAGTTATGCAAAGGAGTTGTAGAGCTCCGTATATTTTTACTAAGCATTATTTTGCATTGTAACCTGGGAAATTCTCACACCAAACTAAGAATGAGTGAACCTTGTAAAATCTGAAATCTGATGTAATTCTCAAAATTGGATTTTCTTGTTTGGTAAGGTGATCTTAAGTGGGTGATTCTTCTTTGACCTTGCTGACCAGCTTGAGAGGATTTATTCCTAAATTACATCAATTGTAGTAGATGAGGACCAGACCACAATGTTCAACTTTTTATTTGAATTCTATGCTTTTTCTTTGGATGCTTTGGGGTTTGGGTTTTGGTTTGTTTTTGTGGTGTTTTGTGTTTTTTTTTTCCCCCTACTTTTCAGTTATACTCCTGATTTCCTTTAAACACATATTCTATTGCCTCCACCCCTCCCCCCCTTATATAATTTTGTGTCAAGTTAAATTTTCAAAACTGTTTTAAAAGCAGTTTCAAAATTAAGCAAAAAAAGCCCCATTTCCTGTGCACAGATGAGTGTGGCATGTCACTGAGTGAATGAAAGACAGTCTTTTTGAGAAGGATTGCTGCGATATAAATAAGCAAGTAAACTTTCTAGGTGGATCCCAGGCTAAAAAAGTTAATTTATGATCCATTTGTTTACTTTAAACTGTGGCATAGATAGGTGCTTTTCTCACCAAATTGCAGTATGCAAGCAGGCAACGTTATTAAAGAATTGAATAGTTAAACCTGATAGAAATCCTGATCATAAATGTTATTTTCCCTAGAATGGGTAGGAAACATATTGCCAGTAAGAACAAGAAATGTTTGTACAGATCTGTCTGGCTTTGACTAACAAATGGTTAGTGTTTCTGTGCAGATGACAAGTGAAAATCAAAGGCCAAATTCTCAGCTATGATCTGGCTGTGCCTTTAAAGGGTCTGGGCTTATCCTTGGCTTCAGTTGGTTGAATAGCAGATTGGTAGCCTCTTGTCAAAGTCTTACACTGCAGGGCAGATCAGGTGAGTGTTGAGTGGTTCTGTGCCCAGGTAATGATCAAGGGACTTTGGAGACGACAAGCTGCTGGCAATAAAAGGCATGTATAATACTGCCCTAGACTATGCTGGGACTAGAGTCAGGGTAAAAAGATCCTATAATGGTGAAATATGACTGTGCCTCTGTCTCTCCAAGCCTTTTAGCCAGCTCATGGCTGAGATTCTGACCTTTAACTCATGGGACCTGGGAGATACCTGGCAAGAGATGCTACAGTGTGTAGTATGGATCCCAGACGGTTCTTTCATGTGTAATAGTGAACTGTAGATGATAGAATGCAATGGGATTGTCTTAGGTAACTTTATTATAATGGAATGATATAAACAATTGCCTTAGTCTTTCTTTTACTTAAGGGATGCTCTCAAAAGGCCAGGTATGGTTCTTTCCCTGTTCATCTTTTACATCTAGAAGATGCCTGAGATTACAGCCCTCATTAGAAAAACTCTATGTGGCATATCACAGAACTGGAAATGGAGCACCTGTGCAAGATGTCTAAATGCAGTAATTTGTATCTTTGGATGTACTGCTGGTTGCTGTTTCCTCTCCAATTAGGTCACATTGTTACAAATTATTAGAATAGAAGATAGTATGCAAGAAATTATTTATTGGTTAAGCCAGAATAAACAAAGCTAAACCTCTGACAATTATAATTGCACAAATGATAAAATACTCCTAGCATTTAGAATGGTGATCTGCTGTGTGGAGAAACTAGTATTTGCACCAAAAGTTACTGAAGTTACTCTTTGCTTTCCTCTGTGATGAAAACCAAGGATGTTTTCTCACATGCAGAGCTTTAAATAATTCATTAGAAACAATTGTCTGTTCCTTCCACCCATCCTTGTATACTGATTTTATAATCAGCTTTTTCTAGTGCATTGTTCAGTGAGATCAACAATAGTTCAGGCTAAGATTGATCTAAATGTGCTGCTTGAATTCATTTATAGTTTCTGTTTAATTTTAAAGGCTTATAAGGAGGAAAAAGCATTGCAAAAATAATAAATTCCAAACATTATTTCTGTGCTTCCATTTTGGAGAAATTTTTAAAGATACCGCAGAAAAAGTTACCTATTTTAAATCTGCCAGTGTATTTCTGAAGTACCTTCCAACACTTCTATGCTTAATTCAAAATGAAGTACATTTAAAAAAATTGTTTTAAGTCTAGGACTAATTATTGAACTGCACTACATTTTTATGTTGCGGCATATGAAGAAATTACCATAATTATCTTTCCAAAGTACATGTGGACAATGTAAATAGGAATTTATTGTTAACAGTTGTTCTTCATTATTTTTAATTTCCCTGGATGATCAGAAACAGTAAAACAACAAAGAGCCTGCAATATATTCAGTGACACCATAACTTGGAAGCACAAAAGGAGGAGTATGCTAAATATAGCAGCTCAAATGTTCAAAACTAAAATCCTAAGTGAGAACATTGCAGGTGTCATTTCAGTGACCAAATAGCTTATCAGAGAGGAGCTTCAGTGTGATGAACTCTACAAGAGTTGTATTTTTTGGTTTTTGTTTTTTTTTTTCTATTGGCATTTTTGAATAATCTTTTTTTTTTTTTTTAACAGTATCATAGTGGTTTAAAACTAACCTAACACTTCAGATAAGTTTACATCTGTCTACAGGAAAGAAAACTGGATAGAAAGATAAAAATCTTTACAAGGAAACAGATAATTCTCCACTGACATTTCCTTGGAGACAGAGGCAGCAAAATTCCCACACATTGCAGTAATGCATCCCTGACCACTAATGCAGTCATTTGAGAAAAAACAGTTAAAAACTTGGTTCAGGAAGATTGCCTTCATAGGAACTGAAGTGTGGTTTGTAGTCAATTGTGAGCCTACTATTAACAGGTTTCACTGCAATTATGAAAATAATGAAGATGAGAAAGGTAGCAAACTTAGACCCCAGCCCTTCAAGGTGATTTGAACTCTTAGAGCTCACCAGAGGTACTGGAATCTATTTTTCCTCCTGTTAAAATGGACTTGTCTCCATCAAATGGATATTGGTAGTGCATTTTTTCTCCCGTGTGTCTTTGAAGGGGAAAAAAGTAGACTTTTTAAATTGTTTAGTTACCCACTCTACATTACCCTTTGATCAGGCAAGTAAACTGGATGATAATTGGATAAAAGATGTAAATAGTTTAATGAGGAATGTGATTAGAGCTCTTCTGTTAACAGGAGCTAAGAGTTACTGATTACAGGGTGTTCAAGTGTAGCCTTTGGCATCTCATCATCATCATCATTCAGAATGGACCTTACAAAAAATAGCACCAAGTAAATGTGTTTAATAGGATTTAACCAGTATTTCTACAAAAATTGAATGAACTCAGCTTTTTGATATGCCCAGAATTCCATGTTCTTCCACTGTATTGTGTACCTCTTGTATGTCATTTGGCCTCAGTGTGCCTTAATGATGGAGCTCATTGTCTGCATGCCATGTGAGAACGTCAGGGTATCTATTTATCTATTTATCCAATTTATCCAAAGCCTAACTTCCCATATTCTTTGTTCTGTTAGAAGTGTAGGGAAAGCCAGAATGGAAGAAATGACACACAGGCTTTTAAGAGACACACATTGGCCATCTGGGACATTTTCCCATAGATACTACGGATTTCTTAGGAGAACCTTTTTCAGTGTGCTATAGTACATTTATACATCCAAATCCCAAAAGCTGCCAAGAGGTCTGTTTGGAGAGCAGAGTAGATCATGGACACTCTGCACACTTCTTGTAACTTAAACTTAGAAGATTAAGGAGAAAAGAAATTTTGGTGAGTTGTACCTTGTCTTCCTGGGACTTGCCAAGAGGGCTTGACCGCACTAAAGTAGAAAGGGTTTGTGTGGCCAGCACTGTTATGAATTGCAATACAGACAACGAACAAAACTCACCCTTGGTTTTATTTCATCCTAGTATTGAATAATAGATTAGGAGAAAAGCAGCTGTAGTGTTGAGAAGCCTAGGTTTAGTAAAACATCTGCTGATGATATCGATCAAGCCAAGGATGATCAAAGTTGTAGAAGTCTTACAGAGCTGCAGGGCTGTAGAGCAGTAAGTTTGGAGCAAGTCAGTGCTAAGTGGGGAGAAAAGAAGGTGCTTCCCTTCATACTCTGACAGGAGTAAAGCAATAAAGCATAAGCAGTACAACTCCTCCATTTATATTTGGTAGAACAAAACTGCATAAACAAAATTTCATACTCAATGAAAATCCGAGGGGCAAATAGCATTATGGAGGTCAGTATTAACTACCAGGAATCAACCCCCCAAAAACCAGGAAAAAAATCCATGAAAAAATTTAAATTTAAGTTAAATTACAGTGGCATATTTTAAAATTATTTATTTGTTTGTTCATTTATTTTTTCAAGACCTTGCATTTCTTTCACTGTGTGCTTCCAAGGTGAGTTTGCATTTTTTTAAGAATGGATAAGAGAGATTTTTGAGAGTGGATACTCTACTGGTAACCGCTGACACCAATATGTGTTTTTAATTTACTTCAGTGCACTTTAAAGAGGAAGTTTACTGGAAGGAAAAATGTGCCATTTTGAAAGAGTCTGATATGTGTTAATTTGTACAATCTTCATTTGTAGGCCTCTCCTTAGAGTCAAGATGTAGCTATTTTGGAGAATGTGAGTGTGGTGAGAGTTTCAGCATGTTCTGAGTAAATCAGACTCTGAAAGTAAATTTTTGCCACATCCCAGGCAAGTGAGAGTAGTGCAAAGTACAGTGTACCCTGTAAAGATATTACTTTGCTAATGTTATATTCTGTGTTAACTGGAGGGAATGAAAAATGCAATTATTGTAAAATTGATAGAATTTGCAAAACATACTTTGTTTCCACATGAGTTAGAAATGTGGTAGATATTTATTTCAGAATTGAATAACATTGTCTTCTAGTCTACAACTTACTGCATCTAAAAGTATCTCATAGACTTTCTTATGCTTTTTGTACTATTCCACTGGAAGGGATTAAAAAAAAAAGTTAATATCCATTGCAGTTCACTATATTTTTTGGTTATAATTCTATTTTCATTTTCTTGTGCAAGAGGAATCGAGAGCATGATAGCTTCTTCAAAATAAAAATAACAGCAGCAAAACAAAAGCCTTGGAGATTCCCTCTTTTAGAAAACTTTCCAAACTCCCATCAGTTTTTGAATGCTTTTTAAAAAAAATAGCACAGCTTTAGCACTTTAAAATACTAATGCTGTTGCAGCCTGGATACATATATGCAAACATCCCTTGAAATAATATGATTTCCCTGAATTTTAAGGCGGCTAACTCAAGATGTACTTGCTGATAGTTCTGTATTGAAAGAGTAGCTTTCTGGATGGAAGATGCCATGTGAGGTAGGCATTTTTTTTTATTACAGTCTTCATATAATTATTTTCAAGAAAAAGATCTGAAGGAAGAATGTGGAATTACTGAAGTAATCTTCAAATAGCATGAAGATCTGGGTTATTTCCTGCTGGTCATCTTGCTGTTGTGTCATCATTTGCTTAGTGTTTTTGTGAATGCTGTATCCAGGTTGCTGTTAACTGACATAGCAATCTGTGGATGATCTGATGACATAAAGAAACGCAAAAGGAAATCATTGCTTGTGAATATGTTTTCATCCTTGGAAAAAAAAACATAACTGGAGGTTGGTAGAAGAAACAGATGACAGTATGAAGAACTCAATGGTACTTACTGAGCTCAATACATTGAAAAAGTTGATTGAGTACTGCTTTGTCTTTCATCATGATCTTGTGCTGGTTCATCTCCATGGTAAGTATAACTGCTATGAGGATGGAGGACTCAGAAGTGAAGAACATCTACAAGTATTTCTTCAAAGTTATTTTAAAATACGACATAGCTAACCTTATTACTAACAGTAATGTCACAGTATGCTTTATATTTGCAAGCTTGAAAATCTCCTTTTCTGTTAGGATGCAGGTTGTCAAATGAACTTTTCATAAATAGGTGATTCTGTATGTACATGTATTTAATTTTTTTATTAATTTGTGGCAACATTCTCTATCACCAGATGAGTGTGAAGATTTGAAGTGTTTCAGATAATCAGAGTTCTTGAACAATTAGTTTAAAATACTTGTTTCATAGATACATGCCTTTGCAAATCAATACCAGCAGTGCTTTTGTGCTGAAAATTAATCCACCTGTGAAAAATCCTGGCCTTGAGTACTCAAGCCATGTTTGAAGGTCTGATGAAGCTCACTGGGCAAGGCAGGATTCAGGGCTTGTTTATTCTAAGAGGCTTCTGAATTGGAGCTGGCTTATGTCCTGCCATCTTCTGAAGCAGTCTGCACCAGAGAGACTACAAGCAGAATCCATGGGCTTTTTGCAACCTTTTTTTAAGAGTCCACTATAAAACTGTATTACTGCTGAGTGGAGCACCCTCACCTTCTTTATTGCCTTGCTTTGTGTGTGGGGAAGTATTTCAGTGCTTGAGGGGGAGCAGGCTGAAATAACTTGTCTAGCTAAACCCCCAATTTTTTCTTGTCTCCTTTTGGCTGGTTAGTAGTAGTGGGATCTGTGTGATCTGGCTCCCATCTTAGTGCTGGTACAAAGGAGGGCATGAGGAGCCTGGATTGATGCTCTGAGCTGAGTTAATTCTGGTGTGAAACCACAGTCTGAGGATTCTCATCTTACCTCCACTGTCATTAAAAGTGAGGCTCTCTAAGGCTTTCTCAAACCTCCGGTGCCCCCTGGTCATTTTTCCTCCACAAAGGTGGTTTTGTGAATTATATCAATGACAAATCATGGACAAAAAAAACCAAAACCAAAACCATCCAAACAAAAACACCACAACAGACCAAAATTAAAAAAGAGGCCAGTATTTTTGAAAGAGCCAAAATCAATGAAGTTATTTGAAGAGAAAGAGAAGAGAAGAGAAAACATGAGTATGGATGAAAAATTTCGTTTCTTGCTACCAAGCAGTTATTTTAAGATATGTCCTATAAGAGGTACTAGAAATGCATCTGGCGGCAGGAAACAGCTCAGAAATAATTATTTCTTCATTATAAGTATAATGAGAAAGTAATGAAGAAAAGTGTCTAATGTCCTATTATAAACATTTGTGTTCCATTGAAGCTGTTTTTGAAAATGGTATTTTCATTGTCAGCCAGGAAGAATTAGGAGACAGAATGGGAAGGGAAAAAGAATGAGTTTTATTAAGTATTACTGTTTCCCTTTGTTTTAGAACATTTCTCAACCAAAAATGTAAACAGTAACATTAAAAAAAAAACCAACTTGGGCTCTATATATTTAATTTTCAGTAATGAAGCACTGTGGAATGTTTAGCATTTAACTTGCTTTATGTTTAAGAGGCTAAATAGAATGCTGTCTCTGATTTAATTCAGTTATCAGAAGGGATGTGGGTGAAGAAAACAGCTTTCATTACAGTAACAACCACTGTTTCTAAAGTATCTTTCCTACTAAATCTGAAGACTTCATTCTTGTCCCTGAATTCATGGGAGCTGTTCAGTGCTGACCATTTCTGATAAACTAATAAGTGCTACAGCTTGTGGGCTGCACCTGCATTTAATGTTTCCATGACTGAAAATGAACATCCAGAACTTGGCACTTGAGCAGCATGGATCCCACAAAAGGCAAAGGTGTGTGTGTAGCCCACTGTGGGTGCATGAGAGCTGTTCTGTTGCTCACGTGGGAGAAGATGGGAGTCTGTTGTCAGAAAGAGAGGGTAAGGAGAGTGTGACTGCCTCTTTCAGAGGCTGAGCAGAGCTTATACTGGATTAAGCCACTTAGGAAAATGCCCCCTAAACTCTTTTCCAAATAGACAGCTTAGGAGCAAGCTGAGTGCAATGTGTAATTCGACTCCAACTGTAAATCCTGCACGAGGATCAGCACAGTTAATCTCCCCTAAGGTTTCTGATGCTGTGGTTAGAAGACTGAAGAGATGTGAGGTAGCTCCTGCTGCCAGCTGGAATGCCAAACTGTCCTGTAGTGCATCAGGGTCTTTGGAGTAGTGAGGGTGGGGTGGAAAGAACTTTTTCGGAGTACAAAACAGGGCAGAATGAAAACTTCCTTCAGATCAGCACTGCTCATACGCACTGTAGCAGCACAGAACATCCCAAAGGAGCACCAAGGTGTGTTGCAGTCTTGTCTTCTCCTTGCCTAGCTGCTAAATATTTTGAAATGGTGAGTGGTGGGAATGACAAATCCAGGTCTGGTAATGAAACAGAAGATGCTTAGTGCTGCTGCCTGGTAAGTACCCATAGTCACCTGCCAGCAGCTTGTGGGCCTTCCCAGAGACAGAACTGCATCTCTGACTTTTTTGTAGGTATAATTATTATGTCCCTACCATCTCCCCTGTACCTTAAACATTGGAAAAAGAGGGTTTCTCTTTAATGCTCTATTTTGCTGCATAATTATGCACATTTCTCCATTTTGTTGCATAATTATGAAGAAGAAAAGCTGAATTCTTCTCATTTTTAATTTTTTTTAAAGTGGTTTCCTCACCTGCACACATGGAAATCATAAGCTCCATTGCAAACTTCAGGAAGGTAGGAAACACTAATATGCAAACTTCATCTGTGATAATCTCACAAAGGTAGCTTTTGTTTTTAAATAAAATAATTTGGAGAATATTTAGTTAAACTTTTAAAATTTTAAATACAAAAATATTCTCTGTACTGAAAATGTGAATTTAATTTGTAGACTTTTCACTTAGGAAGGTAAGGTGAAATGTATGTGGGTTTTCTGCTAAGCTAAATCAGGTACTTAGCTGTGGGATATTCAGTAGTCATTTCAGAAATACATGGGTTGTATTTTTTATCCTTTGGAGAATGTGGAGAGGATATATAAACAGAAGGTGGGAAAAGTCTGTGGAGAGGTTTTAAAATGCTACTTCTCTCTTCCTCTCTGGCTATCCTATGCATAAATGAAGTCAGATAAGAAAAGATGAGTGAGCGAGAAAAAGACATTCTTTGATCTTCGCATTCTCAGTTGATCTTACGAAGTATGCAATTAACCAGCTTCCCTGTATACTTCCAAGTTTTCTTTCTGCTATGCCATGGGTGAACTGTGGCAGACCTAGGAATTTTTAGGTTCAGTTCATCAGTCAGTTTAGGAGGGCACTTGGTGCTGGCCTTGCTGAGTTAGGAGCATGTATTTGTAAGTGATGGAGTGATCTGTTCAGCAGGAGAAGGTATCCCAGTTCTGAATAAGAACAGCTGAAGCATTTTACACAGGAGTTGAATTAGGCTTAAGGGCTGCTCATTAGCTGTTTTTAACTTCCCCAGTGAGCAACCTAAACCCACTTTTTGGCATGTTCTGCTACTTCTGCACTGTTTTGATTTGTTCAAGTTCTGTCCTTGACTTTGTTCTCTTGCCTTGTGGCTGAGGTGAGGAGCAGCAGTTTCTGGGGTGTGTGGGATTCCCACACTTTCCCTTTAGCCATGGGGTCTCTATATATGGCATCTCCATCACCAGCTGGACTGCAGAATCTGGGCAGGGAGAGGGTGTGCATCCATTCCAGTGGCAGATAAGCCCTGGCAGTCAAGCAGCAAGGCACAGTTGTGAGTAGAGTTGGAGTCCTAAAGTATGGTGTGTAAGGATTTTTGGGTGGGCTTCAAGATCCAGTGCTAGTGCAGCGGCATAAACCAGCTTTGGCTGCTTGAAATACAGGTCAGTTGTAGAACAGACAAAAGATGTTCAGATTTCTAAGTTTTCTGGATGACTGCTAGCACTGCCAGCCCTGTTGTGCTCTGTGCTGCATCACTAGCAAGCATACAGAGCAGAGACAGTATGTTATCTGCAGGCACAGTATTTAGCTTGCTGGTAGTAAGTAAATAAGGTACCTAGAAGTTGTCTTGAGTACCTTTTTCTCTTCACCTTTATCTACCACTCTTGCACTCTGCCAGTCCTGCCAGTTCTGATATTCCAAACAGCTGGGGCACTTTAGTGAGCTGTTAAAATCAGTCCATCTAACAAATGATGAGGAGCATCCTTTCTCTCACTCTTTCTACTCACAAATTCACAGCTGAGAGGAAGACTGGGAAATATCAACTTTGGTGCTAATTTGAAGTTTAAGACCTGTATCAACTGAGAAACCAGGAAAAAAAAAAAAAAAAAAAAAAAAAGGGGAGGTATATG
>VWYO01009030.1:426040-537234 GCA_013400275.1 Rhadina sibilatrix
AAAGGGCAGTTATATGTGATGTGCAGCAGCAGCTATATCTTGTGTCATTTTAAAGCTGAAAATGAAAAGAAGTAAGAAAAAAATTCAAAAAGAAGATGGTATTTACTGACATTTTGTTTTACTGTAAGCTTTTCTTTTCCTGACAAGCCCTGTCCATTGCAACCAAAACATCTGGGTTTAGGCTTAGACACTGCAAGGAAGAATCCCAGTGAAAAATATGAAGCTTTTGGAAATACTCTTATTTTTTTTTTTTTTCTGTAAAAGCAGTGGCGTGCAGAAAATACACACTTAAAGCAAGCATAGTAAAAATGCTTTTTAAACACCCCCTATTGGAAAATCCTATCTTTTCTGTCAATAACTTACTACTTCTGCAATATGTGGCTGTCCTAGATGCATGTTGCAAGAGTTCCTGTACCATACCAAATTCTGATGTTTATCCCTTTGTATTGGCTCATACATGGGGAAAAACTGAAAGGAAATCAAAGCAAGGGAAGCCTTTGGTTGAATTCTTTTACACTATTCTTGGTGCACATTTTAGTTGCATGGAACAATGTGGCTGGGAAGATTTGAAGAATCAGAGGTTAACTAAATTATTTGGATGATTTGTTCAATGCTGGTCACCTGACTATACTAACAGACTTAAAAGGTGGTTTGATAGCTGTCAACTTGTTTTGCTATTGTGCAGCTTAACTGTTACCTTCCTGTATTATGAACATCTATGTATTTGGAAAATAAATCCATCTTGCAAGAAAGATTGTGCAAAAAAATTGTTCCTATAATACTCCAGTGTATATTGCTGATGTCAAATAAAATACAATTGTGAGAGTTCTTAAACAGTTGTCTTTCTAATTGTGGCCTGAAGCAGAAAGGAGTAAACCTATTTCATATGGACTCTCCTGAAATTATGGCTGTAAGATTGATGCTAGCTAAATGATTCCATCAACCTGTTTTAGATATGAACAGATAAAGGGATGGGTTTCATGAGCAATATGATGAATGTTAATCTACTTTATTATTTATTGAGATGGCAGACCAGTATGCTGATGTATCATTGTCATGATGTATCACACTCTGTCAACAAGGTAAAAGCTAAATGAGTTACGTTGCCTCTCTCACAGCAGCAGAAACAAATAATACACAGACTAGCAATGCCCACTTTATTATCTAATTTATTTTTTATTTCTGTGAGGTAATCTAAGAACACCTCCCTTCTTGCCTTACCTGCAAACAGACCATTTGTCAGCTGCTCTATTTCTTTACATGGCCTAAAGTGGTTTTCTATTATTCTGTGCTTGGGCCTGGCAAAATTTCTGTACATTAGAAACCATAGACTTGTAAAAACTGCATTTCAGCAAAAATTAACTATAGCTTGTGACAAATATGTGTATAGAGGCATGTGTGGAGAAATCATTTTGAGTAGTGGCCCGGACAAAGCAGGGAGTGGGGAACCCAAATTTCTTTTGCTAAGTGTGGCCACGACCATCAAATCTCTTTGGAGGCTGAGCTGAAAGCTGTCAGAATGGCTTACAGTGCTGCAAAGAGCTGTAATTGCTGCTTGCTTCAGGGACAGATGTTGATGCCAAGAAATCTGCTATGTTTGACAACCACAGCTAGATCATAGATTTGGGAGACTACAGCCCTATTTCCTAGCTTCTGTGGCTGTCATTTTTAAGCCTGTAGCACAAATTAGTCATATATGCTGCTGCCACTTAATGCTACATGGCAGGATGCTACCTGCCCCACATCTCACATTTTACTCACATCACTTGCATTGATTAGATGGAGATTTCTGCTGTTAGGTTATAGATGAGGCCTGTTTAGCATCCAAGGAGAGTTTCACTGGATGCTGGGGTCAGGTTTTATGTAATTCCGAACTATGGCTGCAGGTAGCATAAGAGGAATTCAGTCAGCAGGCTGAAAATTATCAGGAACTTTACCTGGGCTGGTGAAAAACACCTCCTAAATTAATTTTTAAGTCTTTGCGTACTGGGTGTGATTACTGCTTCTCAAGAGCACTAGATCCATTTCTGGTAGTTGGGATCATGAGACTTTTGCTGTATATAATTTCAGTCTGAGTTTAAGGGAATTGAGCCTGTGTTTTCTGTCTGAGTGGTCTTACTGTGGGCCCGTGAAATATCTGAGATTGAACTGGGAATAGGTGCTCTCAATTCCCATTAAAATATGTTTACTTTTATATGTAGTACTTAATACTTCTCCTAAGAGAAAAAACACACCTGAGGAGGACTTGGTTGTGGAAGTTAAGTTCTGGCTTTTTGCCTACCACTGCCTTCTGCCCTTTTTACTCCTTGCTTTCTGCAGGGATCAATCTCAAATTTGTATTCTCAAATTTGTGTTTGGATGCTCTTTTGGAACGCCCCTGGAGAAGACACAATTAAGTATGCTGTTACTGGAATAAAAATCGTGGTTTCAAATGCTGAATATCAGTGTTCATCTACTGAACAGCCTCTGACCTGGTATGTATACAAAGGTAAAACCTGCTCAGCCTGTTCAGTGGTCTGAGATGGTAAGACTAAAATTTTCTAGGAAACCAGCTAGATGACAGTTCCAGGTGTAAATGAAGAGGCATCTGGGGAAAGGTTGGATGCGGCTCACGTGACATTTCTTAGCTTATGCTAGCAATTGTCATGTCAGGAGGGCAGCCAGAGACAGGAAGGTGGATCGACTTGAGTGAGCCTGGAGGAAAAACTGGAGAAATTCAAAATACAAGGTGAAGAGCAGTCCCAGTCTGAGTACAGGAAGGAACTGGTAGCCCCTGATGCTATGAGGGGAGGGAAGATGAAGACATGAGTCGATGTGATTAACCCAACAAAATTTAGAGAAATTATAGATCAAAGGCTTGTTTTTCAAATTTGCTGGAGGGTCTTTAAGAGGAATAGAGAACTTACCTGTATCACTGAACTGCTTTAATGCTGATGAAAGCTTTTGGATGGGACTATGTGTCAGCCGTGATGGATAGTGTGAAAGGAAACTTGCTGGAGACCTAGCAGGTGTGAAGCTGTTGGGGCAAATTGCCAAAGGCATAGTGGGATGGGCAATGTGTCCAGATGTACTCACTGTATTTATTGCTATTTTGGCTATTTTTCTTTAATGACTTTTTCTGTTTGTTCTGTGGAGATTTTTACTTTCTTGACTGAGAAAATTTCATTTCAAACTACAGGAAATTCATTAAAAATGCATTGAAGTATTTTCTTTTGCAGATGACAAGAAGCTGAATAAAAAGCTACTCTGAAGTGTCGTTCGCAGCATGGGAGAGCCTGCCAAAATGACACAAACAACTCGGGGCTCCCTGATGTTTTATCTACTCAGGTTTTTTTGGTGTTTAGATTGTTTTTTGTTTGTGGTGGGTTTGGGTTTTTGTTTGTTTGTTTGTTTTTGGTTTTTTATGATTGCAGATGGAGGTGTTGTTATATCCTTCCTTTACAAGGCTAACAATTAGAGCACTTGCCCATAAAAGATGCTGAAATTCTTCTGCCTTCAAGAGAGTCGGGAGTCAGCTGAGTCAGCTTCTAGCTGACAGAAAAAACCTGTGTGTTTAATATGAAGTAACCACAGCCAGTGGGCCATTTTAGCAAAGGAAAAGACCTTTGGGATCCCTTGAAGCATAGTAGGAGGTATTTTGCTTCAGGAATCTGTCCAGGATCTGAAGATGAATGAGGTATATGATCCTGTTTCTGGTTCAGGAGGTAATTTCATACATGTTTTCACAGTTTTTCTGGACCCCTTGTTTGAGGAACCTCTACATGCAGGAAGCCTTAGCACCAGTTAATGTTGTACATGGACTTTGAATAGACATGTTAGAATGCCTACAGATTTGGCCCTGAAGGGAACTGGACTCAGCTGAAGAGGCCCAAATGCTGTGTTGGTTGTATGGACACAACTGCAGCCATAGGAAGGGTATTTTTGCTCAGGGACACAACCATCCTTGGAGTTCCACCCCAGTTTTATGACTAGGTGTTATAATGGTGTTCATATGGGGCTCAAAGAAAGAATTTTTAAAGGTAGAGGTGTCCAGTTGGAAGTTAAATGGGCCTGATTATTTGCACAAGTCTGGGCCTAGCTGAATTATTTTTGCTACTGCAGTATACCAGCCTCTTTTTTTACCATGCATTTGACTTTGATTCCTCTATTTATCCTTCTTAATAACAGTCTTTGCTTTTATAGAAATGAATTACATCTGTCAGTTCAGGCTGGAAGTTGTGCTTGTGTTTTTTCTAAATTTCCAGCTCCTCTGAACAGCATTGCATCTGTGCTATGTGATTCACTGTGAGCTATAAAGCACAGCAATGCTTTGGAGACAGTGTGTGTAAGCTCTGCTTTGTGCATTGACAGCTGAAGGTCAAGAAGCTGGGACGCCTTAGGAATGCAGAAGCAGACCCCTACCAGATTCCCTGGCCATCACAGGGAATGAGATATTTGAGATGTGTTTCCATTCTCTCCATGTGGCTGCAAGCCGTGTCTGAGAACTGGTGCAGCTGGCATTATTTTAAGGCCCTTTTAGAATCTTTTAAATTTATCATATAAGATTACAATAAATATCAGCTTTGGAGACCAAACGTAATAAATTCTATCCCTGAATCTGAGAAAATATTGCAACTGTTTATGAATGTAACAACACAAGTAGGGTAATTGTTAAATCTGCTTAATTTCTCCAGCTGGAAGCCTCTTTTCCTGTGATTTTGAGAGCCTGGGATCCTAACAACATCTTGGGCTTTGATAACTTTCACATTCACCTAGATTAGCTAAGATGTCAATATTGTTGCTTCTAAGTATATTTAGTTATCAATCTTGTGACCACTTACATATGATGACATCTGTCAGGTGTTTTTCAATCAGTTCTTAGATAATAAATGTTTTATCTTGCCCTTATTTTCGTATGTTGATGTCAGTAAGCTGCATTCTAAAATACAAGCAATTAGTCTTCTCTGGGATATGAATAGAATCACATGAAAATAAATGGCCATCAGTTTGATATTGCAAATGGTGATGGGGAGGGAATTTGGTTTAGTATATTCTGAAATTTCTTAAAAATACATATGTCTGTATGCTGAGAAAGATCTGGAAAGAGCTTATCTCTAGTGGATTGCTCAGTTCTTTATCTGAGGTGTCTGTGGGCGAAGCTGGGTAAGTAGGTATATCAAAACCTACATATGAAAATTTTTGTTAATGTGCTGGATATACCTTTTAAGTGCTTAGGCATTGAGTGCTCTCTCTGCTGGAATGCAAAACCAGTGCATATAAATGCTACCAGTAAGGAAGAAATACGCTCTCATCAGAGGGAAAAATTGAGAATGTGTGCTAGAAACATGAGATCTGCAGAGTTTGCTGGGAAAAAAACCATGCTGTTAGCAACAACCCACCTAGTGTTTTTAGCCTGGAGAAAACATATCTCACTGTAAACCTGAGTGAAGCCCAAAGAAGTGGTCGAGGAAAGATTAGGATATACTGTCATCTCAGTTTTCCTTTGAGCCACCTCCAGACAGTTCTCTTTAGCATCCTAATCTTTGAAATCCCTTTCTGAGACACTGTAACTCTCAGATAAACATAGGATAAGGAGTCAGGGATCCCAGAGGAGGACAACCAACAGCCTCACCTTTGAACTTCTGGATTGCAAACCCTGGGCTAAAACCAGCACATTTTAGGTGCTGGTTCCTTCTGCTGAAATTCAACGTCCATACCTATAGTAAAGTTTGAACTTAAGCCCAAGGAGATGCTATGTCATACAGATACCATGGAGAAGGCCATTCTGCCTACATTTTTTTTCTAGGAAAAGAGAGGAGGAGAGGAAGGCAAGTAACAGGGACATGAAGCTGGACCATGGATGGGAGGAAAAGACAACTCTCTTCTCAGGTAATATTGGCATAATTTGAACAATATAAAAAATGGTTCTCCAAGGGGTCACTGTTTTCATGTCTTTTTCTTGAACAAGTATTCCATGCAAGTCTTGAAAAAACATTTAAGTTTGATCATGTAGGAACATGTACTGGACTCCAAATTAGATCTTTGGTTACCTATCTAGTCTCTATCCCTGCACATGCTCTGGTCTGGTTGTTGAATCATATGAGAAGAAATGACCTGTGGCAGTGACAGGTTACAAGTTCTTAAAGTGAGAGCAGAGGGAATGAGCCTGAGAATTTTTTTTTTTTTTTTTATTTTATTTTTTTTTTTTTGTGTGTGTGTGTCATGCAGCTTGATTCACTGTTTCTTTATTCACATGAAAGTCAAATTCATTGAGGAAATTAAATAGTGTGAACACCTCTTACTTCTGTTATCATAGTAGCAGGGTGCTAAATGGAGCAAATCAACCAAATCATTACTTAATCAGGTACTTAATTCATTGTCATGGATTTTTCCCCTTGAGGATTCATTATGTCCTTGTAAATGCATTGCTGTTGCACTCACCTATAACCATTATTTAGGGTTTTTTCACTATTTAGTTCATACATATCACATTAATGTCTTTAAATTTGGATGAAATCACAAGTTCTTAATTCAGATTACAAATTTCTTTGTGCTGTGTTACTAACATGTTTATTTAAAGAGTTTTGTAGGTTGAGTTGTATAAAATAAAGAATTTTGCAAGAGTCATGAAGAAACTTACAAGAGAAGTACAGAAGATATTTTCTACTCTGTGTGCTGAAACTACTGGAGAGTGAGGTACAGATTCCAACAACAGCCAAAGTACAGTGTACAAAGTACAAGGCCACCAAATTTAATCTCAAGTCCTGGGGTTTTGGCTTTTTTTTTTTTTTTTTTTTTTTTTTTTTTTTTTTTTTTTTTTTTTTTTTTTTTTTTTTTTTTTTTTTTTTTTTTTTTTTGTTTTGTTTTGTTTTGTTTGTTTGTTTTTGTTTTTGTTTAGGCTTTGTTCCATGTTCTGTTTCTGTCCTTGGCTATTTAGTTCCTGCTTTTCTTTGTCCGGTGTTCCACCCCAATCTCTCTTTGTAACTGATTTGCTCAACTAACCTAGTAATTGACTTCAGTGGAACTTGAGGACATGCTCAAGTGCTCTCCTGAAGAAGGATGCTCTAATTAATCAGACTGAAATTGTCTGTGAAGTAAATAACATTTATGAAGAGTTTTCTGAGTTATGAATAAATGTAAGAACAATTTGTTTATGTTAGTTTTGTCACAAAGCACTTTATTAATAAATTGTTCAGGCAACTAGATAAACCTCTCAGATACCTGCTGTGGAAGAGAAATAACCCCACTTACATATTAATTTAGAAGCCTTTGCTGGCACCCGTCAGTGCAGTAGCTATACTCTGCAGTCCTGAGCTTGGGCAGTGAAACTCCTCACTGTGTGACAAACTGGCTGGACTGCTGGGCCCAGAGATGGTGGTGAGTGATGTTACTTCCAGCTGGCAGCTGGTTGCTAACAGTGTTCCTCAGCAATCGGTGTTTTGGCCGGTTCCATTGAATATCTTTAGTGACAGTTTGGATGAGGAGATTGAGAGCATTCTCAGTAAGTTCACAAACAACACCAGGTTGGTTGGAGGTGTTGATCTGCTGGAAGGTAGGAAGGCTCTGCAGAAGGATCTGGACAGGCTGGACTGATGGGATGAGGCCAATTGTATGAGGTTCAACAAGGCCATGTGTCAGGTCCTGCACCCGGGTCACACCAACGCCAGGCGGTGCTACAGGCTGGGAGAAGAGTGGCTGGTAAGTTGCTCAGCTAAGAAGGACCAGAAGATGCTGGTTGATAGCAGCTGAAAATGAGTCAGTTGTGCCCAGGCGGCCAAGAAGGCCAGTGGCATCCTGGCCTGGATCAGCAATAGTGTGACCGTGGGAAATGATTGTCCCCGTGTACTTGGCCCTGGTGGGGCCACACCTCAAGTGCTGTGTTCAGTTCTGGACTCTTCCCTTCAAAAAAGATATTGAGGTGCTGGAGTGAGTCTGGAGATGGGCAATGGAGCTGGTGAAGGGTCTGGAGCACAAGTCCTGTGAGGAGTGGCTGAGGGAGCTACCTGACAGGAAGTTGTAGTGAGGTGGGGATTGGTTTTTTTGCAGTGTCTCAAGTGGAAAGATAAGAGGAAATGACATTAAGTTGCCCTAGGGGAGGTTCAGATTAGATTTTTTTTTTTTCCTTTTCATTGAAAGAGTGGATATTGAAGCAAGTTCCCCAAGTAGATGGTGGAGGTCATAACTGGAGTTGCTCAAGAGTCATCTGAATGTGACACTTGGATTGTGGTTTAGTGGTGATTATGGTGGTGCTGGGTTGAGGGTTGGACTAGAATATTTTGAAGGTCTCTTCCAACTTTGGTGATTCTGTGAAAGACATAATTTTACTTAATTTTTGATTTTGTTTCTTCTTCACTCTGTCCATGTTAGAAGTTAAGCACCTAGCTAGTCTTTGGGGTGGTTTTGATTTGCATCAGCTAGCCAAGTGGTTTCTGGACACAAGTGGGAGTTCCTGATGGGACTTTTCTCAATACATGGTTGCCTTCACTCGGGGGGCAAAAGGAGTAAATGACCTCACTTTTTTCAGTGCCAGCTGGCCTAAGCAGCAGTCACAGTCCTGGGCAGGTTTAACCTAGTAGCATGGATGCACCAGGCTGCAGCGGGGTGGAGAAAAGTCCTTGTGTTCCTTAAAGGACTATGGAAGGATGCAGCAAACTTTTTTTGTTGGAAGTAAAATTTTTAAAAGCAGTTGCAGAGGGATACCCCACAGGGTTATAATAATCCTTGCTGGAAGTCAAATTTAAGTACCATTACTGGCATTGTGTGCCATTAATCCTTGTATTTCAAAATGCAATTGCATGTATTATTACAATTTGGTTCTTTACAAATGCTTTCCATAGTCTAGCAAATAAGCCTAACACAATCCTTCAGTTTGAGATAAAGCTATTTAATGTTTCAGATATCTCAGATGATCTTGCTGCTGCTGTCATATGTGAATTTCACAGCCTCTGACCACATCCAAGCAGCTCTCTACAAGCAATTCACTTGAGACATCCCACAGCATATTCCACCCAGACTAAGACATGGTGATAGTTCATGAATCATTAACCACATGGCTGATGTGCACATAATCTAGATAAACTCTGCACTCCATAGTGTTTCAGGTCTGACATTAAAACAGTCCTGACTCTTCCATGCTGGTGGCTGATTTTGCAGCCTTCCTGCAGATCTTGCAGATCACTTAAGTCCATGTCATAGTCATTAAAGATAAAGGAAGCTCTGGAGTTCTTTGAAGCTGAAATGTGTCATAGAGCTTACTTTGACCAAGAGAGATGTCATAAAAGATGACATTATCATAGATTTTTGTTTTCTTTGGTGTTAAAATTAAGCTTGAAAACAAGAGTGATTGAAAAAGAAATCCTTAAAACACCTAAGATTTTCAAATTTTCAATGAAAATCTTGGAAAATTTGTCCCATTCTGATGGAAAAAGGCAGATTAATATTGCAATATAGCAAGTAGTGATATGCATGCCCCATTTTAATGCTCTTGATCAAACGAAAGAATTTCAAGTGAGGGGTTGCATCAGATTGCAGACTTGCAAGTGATAGAGAGATAGAGAAATATAGCATTCTAAATATAAGAAAAGGAAGATGATCAAATCAAGGACAATTTTTGTTTTACTTTGCTGACTATCTGCACAGGTCTATGGCCCTGTACTGCAGATGCAGGAAGGGTATGTACCCTGCTTGCCTTGAAAAGCAAAGGGAGAATGGGAGAGTTCAGGTACTGAAGAGTGATTCCTGACCCAGATGAAGAGCTTGAGGGTAACTCAGTGGTTTTTTTTTTTTTCTCTCTGGCAGGCACTGGGTCTGATTTGTAGTCTTAAGCAATAGGATTGTTCAAGCCACCATGATCTATATGTTTATCACCTGTAAAGGAATGATTTCTTTTACAAAAATAATTTTATTTTTGTAATAGAATAATTAATTAAATTATTGAATGTCTGTGCTGGTATTGCCACACTGAACCAAAGTTTAGCCATGTAACCTTACAGAAGTTTAAGGCTCATATGCTTGGCTGAGTCAAAAGCTCAGGTGAATGTGGGATTAAACATGTAGAAACAATGCATATTTATAGATCAATTGCCAGATTTTGACCTGCAAAGAACTATTCAGTATAATGACACTGATATTTCCAGAAACACTATATTTAAAGGCTAATTCCAGAGAAGTATCAGGCCCAAAACTTAGGACAAGTTTTACGTTTTGAGGATTTCAACATACGGGTACATCTGAGGTATGGGGTACTGCATGTATCAATACTTGCTACTAATAAGAGAAGAGAATTGAAGTTAGGAGAAGTTACTGATAAATGTAGAATGGCATTTTGGCTAAATTATGGCATTCTTAAATAAGGCTGTAAAAAAGAGTTTATCAGATTTAATAGCAAAGAAATTAGCTTTCTGGAGAAATAGAGTGTCTTGGTAAGTCAAGTTGAAGAGAATTTTTTATATACAAGAAAATGATTAAAACTATGGAATAAATCAGGAAATTATCAAGGAATGTGATGCAAAATGAAAAAGTGGGGCCAAAAGACCTACCTCAGCTAGAGAAAACGTTCCTAGCTTGAACTGAATAGCAAGCATATCTATAACATACTATTGCAGCAGATTGAAAAATATGTTAGATGCCATCTGGAAAGTTGCAGTGATTGCACTTTTTAAAAATTTCCTTCTAACAAGAAGCAATTTTGCAATCTCAGCTGTGGCAGAAATTATCAAGATGAAATGCTTCTTTACCTTTACTTAAATGATACATTATGCAAATTGAAAACAGCAGTTTAAGGAAACAATTACATAAAGTGAATAGTTTCTATGATCCTCAAACAGGAAATTGTAAGGGATAAAAAAAGCAAACCCTAAATGCTCTTGACTTCAAGCTAGTAAAGAAAAAGAACCTCTATACCTTTCTTCATTTCAGAAATTTTAATTGCTGGTATAGACAGTCCTTGTAACACATCCCTGTTGGAGGCCTTTAAACAGCTAAGAGCAAGTAAGTGAAGTAATACACCTGATGAAAACTTGAAATGTGAAGGTAATATCCCTGGAGAGCTATAAGGGTAGTAAACAGTTTACCTGCAGGGCAGAACTGAAAGTAGATTCTTACTCTGACCTAAATTCCTGCACCCCTTCAGATTTATCAGTTTTTATGGGATTCATGGCTCTTTGCTGGTGGTGTCAAACAGCCCAGTGCTTCCTGTCCCATGTCCACCAGTGAGTGGTTTTTACTAGAAGTTTATTTATGTCAGGCTTTAAAGCTGA
This sequence comes from Rhadina sibilatrix, assembly GCA_013400275.1. NCBI lineage: Eukaryota > Metazoa > Chordata > Aves > Passeriformes > Phylloscopidae > Rhadina > Rhadina sibilatrix. The sequence goes on from VWYO01009030.1 coordinate 437,278, forward strand.
GAAGATGGTCAGTGTTTCTATGTCTGGGGAAAAGCAGAGACATTCATATGATGACAATACTGTGTCCCACTTCACTAATTCAACTTCACTGTGTATTTCAGTGATTTTAATTGTGTGCTTCCATCTTGTTGAATTTATGTGCTCTCTTGATTACCTATATGTAGAAGATTGCCTTTAGCCTTCTGCATTCTGTCCAGCAGCTCAAACTCATGGGTTGACACATGAGGGATACATTTGACATTGGGAAAAATCTTCTAGCTGCTATTGTATTCAAGCACAGGCATGTCTATGGGATTTTTTGAGTCTTTGTTATTTCTTTTTCTATTTAAAAACCCTGTATCAGAAATGTTTCAATACTGTTGGTCCTGTCTTGAATATGTGTATAGATTAGCTGATCTCTTACGGTCCACACTTCAAGAAAAATAAGGTGTAGTTCCTTTATTAAGGGAAAAAAAAATTGTGTTTTTTTTAATTGTTATTTTGATTAATACTTTTGTGAATATAACTCCTTGTGTTTCTTAAGAGTTTGCATCTTTATTACAAGGCCTCCTGCAACAGCCTTTGTCATGTAGAGTAATTTGGTGACTGACAGTTAATCTGCCTAGGTTTTTCTAATTCCATTCAAACTCCTGGTCTATATATTCATTTTTCTTAGGTAAAAATAAAGAGGCTACATTTGTATGTGAAATGATTAAAATATTAATTAAAAAAATGTAGTTTTTACAGATTTTTCTCTTAGACTATTATGTTCTTCATCTTTTTAGTTTTTAACTGTGCTGCAGCTCAGCTTTACCTTGTTGAATTAGTATGTATAATGTAGGGGCAAGTGGTGAGATCCAATCTGTGTTCCACCTAGGCAATTCCAGTCATGTCCTATCTTCTTTTCTGATGGTGCAGCTGAAAGGTCCTGCTCTTCTCTTTTTGCCAGCCCTCCACCCTGCATGACTTTCTGAATAAATATTTCAGCAGTGCAATGATGGAATGGGTTGTGGTATAAAGCAGATATGATGTCAAAGAGGCAAAAGTTGCCGATGAATTAATTGAAGCCATGTGTGACAGTAAAAAGTAGACTATCAATAATATGATTGCTCCAGAATGGGGAATAAACCTGCACCCTGTTAGCTCAAAGAAGGGTAGCTGTGATGTACTGGAGTCATGGCTGATTAATTACTTAATTACCACTGATTACTATTGCTGTCATCACTACTGATATCATTGTATATTGGGATAAGGGACAAGAAGAGGCTGGGTGCATTAGTATCATGTACTCCTGGAAATATGTATCGTTGGTGCAAAAATGTTATATACTTTTAGCTGGGATGTGTTTATTATTTAGGGTGTATTTGTATTTTTTTTTATTTAGGGTTAGGTGTTAGATCTTAATTGCCAGTGAAAGTGGAGTTTACTAGATAGTTCTTTGTCTGTAGTCACATGTTCTTCTGGCTTCTCTGTTTTCTAATATTATAATTCACTGCTGAACATATGGTTGAACATAAATTTGTATCAAGACATAGTGTGGTAAGCACTGAAAATGTGAAAAAAGTTCTGATAATACAAAACATCCTGAGATTAAACTGACATGTTTCAGTTCACTTTACATTTTGTGAAAACAAAAGTAGGTCTATAATTAAGATGTCCAATTCTCCGACTAAACTATGAGATACCATGAATGAAGGAAACAACTGAAGATAAATGGAAATAAGAAGCTTAGACACTGATTTGAAGGTGATGTCTGGGATTTACTTAAGGACAAAAAAGTAAAAATTGGGAAATTTAAGATTCAAATATTGTATAAAACAGTTCTGTATCTTTCTAAATTAGTGAACTTTTCAGGTTTTTGGGAAGAATTTAGATTGCCTTCAAGCAGTCAAAGAAAGCCTGAAGATTTGAGTTAAATGCCTTAGAGATCAGGAAATGAGTAGGTGAAGAAAATTACAGTCAACCTCAGCCACAGTTAAAACGAAGGGCCCTTTGCTCAGTAAAGAGGAGATAATGGCATTTGTTGTATAAAAATAGTATTGGGATGGAGAAATATTACACAGAAACAACATAGCAATAATAATAGAGGGTTGTACTGAAATAATATACAAATAGACAAGCAAAGTCTTGAGAATGAATATCTACCCATCAGAGATTGAAATAACAGTCTGTTTAATAGAACTTTGATTTCTGAGTCAAAACTTGTGGGTGATGATAATGGAGAAAGCATGATTAAGGATGATGTGACAGCTTAGTGAAACAAGAAACAGGCAGAGTTGCTTCATGCAAAACTAGAGGAGGTAAAAAATAAAGAAGCGTTAAAAAGATTAACTCGGTGAGCAAGAGTAAGAAGGAAAAGAAATGAGAAAATAGGTCCATTAAGTTTTAAGGAGGTAATGGGTCAGAAAAGAACAGCTGAGAATTCAGAATCTCTTAAAAAGAAAATAAGGATGTTGAACTCAAAAAAAACCCCAACTCCCAGTTAAAATAAGAACATGATGTTTTTCATTTCTAAATTAGTTTAGATGCTGTATTCAACAAAATGTTAGAGACATACACACTTAAAATTGAATGTACAGGTAAGCAAAAATTGCTTTTATATTCCCCACTTCAGAGTGAGAAGCTGTGTAGTTGTACTAGGATCATGTTGTACCTGCCCTGAAAGCTCTGCATGTTGCAAAGGTGATCTGTTGCTGAAAAGCTTCTCTCTGGGACATGTTTCAATGCAAGTAGCATTCGCCGAGTGTCTGGTCCTGAGTGAATTATGGGCATTATAAAACCTGTTAAAACAGTCTCTGTTCAAGACTTTGGTGGATGAATGACTAATTTGGCATCCTCTTGAGACTTGGGTGGGAGCTAGATGCTGAATTAAGCAGGCTGAAGCAGACATGCAGAAGAGCAGAAGGCTGTCAGTGAGGATTTTGGGTATTTTTAAAGGGATTTGAGTACTTCCTCAGTTTGAAGATTTCTGAATGCAATTATATGGGAGAAAATTGGGTTGATAAATTCTGCTGTGGAGCCTGCCTACCTCTTCTAGATAACATGTAGCTGTTAGCTCAGATAATTTTCAATACATAAAGAGCTGTTAACCTGAGCTCCTATCATTCACTTAAAAACAACCAACCATAGTGATTAATTGCAATATTTTTCAGCACACTTCATTTTATTAGTGAAAGAGATTTGATAAATTTGTATCAAGACATAGTGTCTGGGGCCTTGAGGAACATAATTAGTTTAACCATGACCATTAACCATTAACCAGATCTATGTCTGCCATGTAGCTATAACCCCAGGGACCCTGTCTCAATCATATTTGGAATGGTCCACAGGAAGAGATAGATTTTGAGAAAAAAACCTTATGATCATTTCACTGTTTGTTTGTTTTTATATTATTTAGTTTTTCTACATTCTTCTATAATCTATTCCTCATCCTTTCTTTTCAGTACTGTGCAGAGATTTTTCCCCTCTGCCATGCCAATCCTTTGTCTTTCAATGTGTGTCTCTAGTGCTCTCATCAGCCTGTTCATTCACTTGTCCCTGTGTCTTTTTCCCCCCTTACAGTCTGGTGACATGTAAGCTGATCACAGAAATCTTTACGTTCCTTTGTTCGAAGCACCTTGGCACAGTTCATTTCTTCTTTCTGCCTGACAATTGTGTTCATGGCTTTGTCATCCCAGTAAGTGGGAGTACAAGAACTGGTTTTTTTAAGGCATCCTTTCTGAACGCACGCACTGGATAGTTTTGTTGAATGCTGTTCTGTCACGACGTTCAAAGCAAACATCTACTGCAATGCAGCTGTTTGAGCTGTGCCTGCACTTGGTACTATTTTTGTTTGCAGTTCAACATATTTTCTTAAACCTCTTTTAGTAAACTCAGATACATGCTGCAGGCTGATAGCTGTTCAGAGAAAAGCATAATCCCTAGGAGCTGCCTGCCTTGGCAAACATGTACATGCTTTTCAATATGTCAACAGGCAATTATTCTAGCAGTGTTTATTCCCTCAGTTCCCGCAACGCAGCCCAACAATTGAGTATTTTTTTCATACACCCTCACTTAAAAAATCAGATGAGTGCCCAGAATTGTGAATTTGTCATCTGTGGATTCATGCAGTCACAGCTCAGATGATTTAGTTATTCAACCTTTTATACTCTTTTAGAATTATATTAGAATACATATATTTCAGGACTAGGATTATGCAATTTATATTAGTCATATGATAATAACTATGAATGTGAGTCCCATATTTTCAAAACCCAGATATTGAAATTCTGCAGAGACTCTTGATTAGCTCATTTTTTTCCAATTTCCCTGCCACAGTGCATTCCTGCCTCAGTAAAACAGCTTACCTCCACAACATCAGGAGAAAAGCTACTTCTCTGCTGTTTTTCCCAATCAAGATACTTTCAGATTATTGGATCTTGCTCTGTGCATCCCAGGGCCTCAGTTGTTACCATCCTTCAAAGTTGTGGCTTATTTGGTAATTAACTTGTTACTGTACGGCTCATGCAGCATACAAGTTGTTCCGATTTTTATGTAGAATGGTCTGCTGATTTGAGAATGGCTTAAAATATTTTACTTTGGGAATATTTTAATTTTTTTTCATTAAAATACTTTAAAAAGCTGAAGATGTTTTTCATGTCTTAGCCAATTTAGAAACATTAGAGTCCCCATCTCTTTCAAAGAATGGAACCTGCTACAATGGACTTTTTTCACATCACGTCTTGAACTCTTTTTCTGAAAGATGAAGAAGAAAAGTGATTGTTGCAGTGTTTAGAATACTTTAATTGTGTGATAACAAATACATACTGCTGTCTGGCATAGAATAATTGGATGCTTGAGATCTGGATATATTCCCTACCACTGGCATTATCCCCTTGGTGGGAAGAAGTGTTGAAGAAGGAACAGTGGAGGTAGGACCTGGGCCAGGAGCCTTACATAATCCAGGCCTGAGCACATGGAAAGTCTCTTTGCCAGAAGAATTTCTGCCTAACAGCTTTGAAGTAATACTACTGCAACAGAAGCATGCCACTTTTGAACGTGGCTATTTCAATAGATTTGACTGTATTGGAAAGTTCTTGTATCTCTTATATAAGAACACAAACATCTAGTTTTTCTCTTTGTTTTTCCCTTAGTATTCACAGTTTGCTCTGGGCACTTGCAGCATTTAGGAAGAATATCAGTCTGATTTGTTGCCTGCAAGAGAGTCTAATTAAAACAAGAGAGCAGGATGGGAACTGATGACACATAGTGCAGCTGAGCTGCTCCCAAAGCTGAACATGGCAGCTGTGGTTTTCGTCATTTGCAAAGCCTCAGCCAACACGTTGGCCCACAGAGTTAAAATAAATGTCTAATTATGTTGTTTAATTATTTCAGTTCCAAATTCCTGCTTGAGAAGGACTGCAAAAGATGTGAGAGAAGCACTGAGATCGCCATTATCATGTCTGTGGCTCTGTGGCTTCCTGGTAAATCAGAAAATCAGAAATCACGATGCTTTCTCTTAGTCAGATTCCTCCCTTCCCTGTGCCTGTGGTCAGGCAGCAGAGGAAGGAGTGTGTGTGCTTGAACCAGTCTCCAGCCCTCTCTCTCCCCTCTCCTGTCACTTGGCACTGACTCACAGCACTGTTTTTCAACATGATGCTAATTAGCTGCTGAGTAGTGAGATACTGTGAACTCTGAGAGAAAAGACAGAAAAAGACTTCAAAGATGTTTACCATTTTTCCTTTTTTTTTTTTTTTTTTTAATTTTGACAGTAATAAAAAAAAATTCTTATCACTGCTGTCTGGATCCAGCAATTTCTTGTATGCAGGAAGACAATGCTCCAGGTTATTCTAGGGTGAGGAGGTTATGACTTTGTTCTTTGCTTTCCATGGAGTGGGCCAAAGAGAGGGAGCAAATATGGATTGCTGTGCTAAATCTGGTGGCTATAATTGGACAGGGTGGTACTAGTGTGCCACGCAGAGGAAAATTGACACAGAAAGAGAGACTCAGATTCCTGCATCAGAGCAACCTCTTGGGGAGGTCTTGTTAGATCTAAGTCCAGTTTGGGGCACTGACATCTTTTCATGCACAGCTTAAGCAAATGCTCTTGGTCAAAGAGATGAGGACCATTAGGTCTTTCAGAATCTCTGTTTTTTTAGCCCATATTCACAAATTACTTGCCAGTAAATTGGTTGATACTATCTCGATTAAAGGGTCCACTGTCTTTAGATTCAGGCTGCCTATCAGTTAAGTTGTTTGTGAAGCAAATGTTCATCAAAATTGCCTTTATCCAGAACCCTGGAAATAAAGTGACTTTTCACACACAAATGGTTCCCATTGGTCATGCATATTTAATTAGGTGGTGGCCCACTTCTGCCATACTGTGTTATTCTTAATTTGCCATTCTTCAAATAGCTTAATAAGAGATGAATGTTGAATACATTGTCAAAGCATAGGGGAAAACATCTTTTAGAAAGACTTCTGTTTTTTTATCTAAGTCTATCTGTCTTTTATTTTCCTGATGTTAAAAGTCTCACCTCCCCCAGTTTGGAAAACTCTGTACAACATAGAGCCAATATAGTCAGTGCCCCTCTTGCTATTAATTTGTGTGATCAAGGAGACCTCTGAACTGCTCAGGGAACACTTTGAGTCAACAGTCTGCATTCATCAGACTCATGATTAACACACAAATATATTGTGACTGTAGCTGATGTACTTGGTTAGTTATCTTGAGATCATTGTTTCATTCTCCCACAAACTGAGTTTCATATTTCTTGTAACTATGCCAAGACCTCTTTGTTTTCACATGTAACAAATAAGAGAGGAAAATAAAAACTAGAGCTCCAAGAAGTCTTTTCTGTATCCAGAGTTTTGGCTTTTTTTGGTTGATGAACATTTTGCATTCCAAAGGGATTTACTGTAATAACCGTTGTTAATTATTGCAAAGAAAAACTGGCTGAAGAGAAAAAAGATTTGTCTCCACAGTTTAGTTTGTATAGATCAGTTTGCTGCTGATCCTTCTTCAGCAAAGGGAATATTAATACTATGAACAATGACTGCACACCACAGTCAATTGAAAAGCCAGTTGATTTCTTAATACTTCTTTTGGAGCATGTGGTCAGTCAGTGATATTCTCCTTTTCCAGTCAAGGTATTCTGATTTCAATTCTCAGTTTCCTTTCCAAACTGATGTTTTTTGTAAGTAGAAAATTTCAAAAATACTTTCTGGAAAGTCTAAGTAGAAGGAAACATTGGTTTAAGTTTTTTTTTATTCTAGTCTGATCCTGTGAAGACTTCAAATGTGATGACTGCATCGAAATCTTGGTGCTCATCTAAGAGTTGTAGGAATTTAAATGAAAGATTTTTATTTATCTTAAAGTGGTGACAGCATAAATTGGAATTTGACAAAATGCACAATTGGGAGCAAAATTAAATTAAAATTTTTCAGCTGCCCTTGCGTCTCTAAAACTTGTCAGTCACCTTCCTTGTTTCTCTTTTTGCATGTGCACATTTGAGTAGTATTTTATTCTCATATGTATTTCAGAATTTATTCATGTCTATTTGTTTAAAACTGTACAATCCATGAATGTGTAAATTGTTGTTAGCCTTTAAGCAGATACCAGCCACAATTCCTTTTAATCTTGAGCATTATTTTCATATAATTCAAAGTAAATCTAAAATAGTGTTTCATTTTCTGCACCTTTGAGCATTACACTTCTACAAAAGAAGTGAAAACTGTTTTTGTAGTTTTTTGGTGAGGGAGAATTACTTAAGGAATATTAAAATATACCATGATTACTCCTGCTAATTAAAATCCCTGATCTGATACCAGGTAATAAGAAGTTAAAGGAGACTAAAATCAATGTTAACTGTACTTGTCCAAATGTGAATCTTCTCCTGAGTGTGCAAAGGAAGGTAATTTATCAACACACTCCATGCTGGACCTCTGCTGGTGTGACCACTTCACATCTTGGTTGGTGAGGATGCACTCTCTTACTTTTAAAGGCTTACATTTACCACTGCCAGTTGTAAAGCAGGACTTTACAGCAACATGAGGCCAGCGTGGTAGGATGTGATGCTGCAACACACAACTAGTGCTCAGAAGACCAGGTGTCTTTTGCAGCTCATCTCTCTGCTCTATGCAGATGCATTACTTATCAGATGCAATGAGCATGAGGCCTCTAGACCTCATTTCATTGTGTCACAGCACCCAGAAAGGCAAACATGCTTCCCAGTGACAGCAATCTTCTTTCAGCTGTGCATGTGTGTGCAAGAGAGGACTACAATTAATATTGCACAATGTATGCTTTGAAAAAATACTTCATCAAAACTGTGTCAGCTTTAAATTTTTAAGTTTAATATTATCCTGGATGTTCAAACACTTTAAGTAATGGATATATCCAGGTTCTTGCAATTCTAGAGGAGTAAAATTTTGAGAGCATGTCAATGGTGCATCCCGTGAGCATCAAAAGAGCAACAGATGTGATTTCCAAGGCAAGTATATAATTAAGCTAGCAAAAGGGACATTGAAACCTGTTATGTTAAGGACAGCTTTCCATATCACAATCCATGCTTGGAAAATGTTGTGGATCATTTTTTTTTTCTTTTGAAAAGGCTGCAGTAAAATGGGAATGGAGGAAGGAGGACAAAACCAGAATGTAGTATATTCAGACTTCTTTTCTGCCAGCCTGTTAGTGCTTGTAACCTTTATGCAGCTTTTATGCTGTTAAAATAGAATTGAAAGAAAATCCCTCTCTTACTTTTCAATGAAAAATTTAAAAGACTGAAATGGATACATTCCTGCAAGATTTTCTTGTCCAGAACATCTCTGGAGTTTTCTGGTACTTAAGTGAAACATTTAGGTGTCCTACATTGTTTCTTTTCCAGTTTTCAGTATTCCCCTGATGGGGATGGTCACTGGCTCCCTGACTCATCATGCCATCCAGTTGTTGTATCTCTTTCAACTTGAAGTGTATGTTTACATAGCTAAATCGAGTGCTCTGTAAGTTAAATGCTCTACTAAAATCCAGGCGGGAGGCTGCCATTGGTGGATGCAGACTTTTTCCTACAAATCTATTGCCCTCTCCAATGAGAAATGGCCATAGATCTCCCATCTTCTACATTCCTTATTTATCCACAGAGGGAGGTAGGCTGATCTCAGCTTTAACTTTCAACTTAAACTCACATGAGAGCAGCTTTAGATATTTCTGTTCTAAGTTTCTAAACTACACTGCAGTATTTTTGAGTGCTGATGTGGCAGCTGCAAGACATGAGTTATATCACTGTGAAGGCTGGGCAACTTCACGGTGGGGACACCAGTAGCTGCTTGGGTCTAGATACAAAAGGGGCTTACTTGCCTTTTGGGCTTTGCAGCACCTAACTTGAGTCTAGAAATGAGGAAGAACTCTTAAAGATATCAACCTTCTTGGATAAAGAGTAAGTCGGTTATAGCAGCAAACTTTAGAAGTGTTACTACCCTGACTTCTACCTTATTGTAATGGTAGCCAGAATTAAATGCATGAAATTTGGGCAAAATTTGAACATAATTAGTAATATTCCCAGTATGTTTTCTAAATGCATGACTGAGTGAAATCCTAGCTAATTATTTTCATTTTTTTTTCTCATAATTAAATGCTTTTGGATATTTTTTACTTGGAAACAGTTTTTATTCTTTAATACTCATTAAAGACCATGACCAAGGTGCACAGTGTAGCTTTGAAGAGTCTCAAAAGTTTTTGCTTTCAAGATTCAGAGCATCAAAATTATGATCTGGCTAAAATTATACATAAGCCTTCTTCAGAATATTTGCTTTTATGATCTCCTAGTTTGCATTTCTCCAGTATTATTTGTTATTTAGAATACAGCTTATCTTGTTTTGTTTTGATGCTGAATTCCATGTTACAGTAACAATAACATGCTCCAGGTAATTCATTTCCAGTCGAGCTTCACTCTGCTCTAATGCTTAAGAAACCATTTGGCTTTCTGTCTTGTACCTTTTAATGCCTCCTGCAGTCAGCAATAACCATTCAAGAAATTCACTGCTTGTCATGGCCTTTTGGTTTAAATTAAAAAACTAAATTTGGAAACTCTACATGCTCTGCTATCAGTTTTTCTAGTGTAAAGCTGTCCTACTAAGGGAAATTGCCAATGGACTTCACCACCCCTGAAAAAAAAATCAGCATTAACAGAGTAGAAACAGAGTAGGAGAATATTTTGGCTGTGTCATCTTGGTGAAATATAGTGTGGATATAATTGTGAAACCTGCCAAGTCTTCTAAAAAATCCAAACTATTTTTAAAGCAACTTCTCCCTTGGGGGATTGAATGCACCATAGAGACCCTGAGGTGGCATGTGACATGGCAGCAGCAGGCAGAGATATACAGGTCAGGAGGCACTACAGGAATATCAGCAAAGCAGCATGCCTGTGCCAATGCAGTTACTGCCTGCCTTTCTTCCTGTTTGGAGTGTCCAGCTTGTGCTGCATGATAATCATGCCTCTCAGAGATAGCTTTTGTGGAGTCTGTCTAATGGCTGTGATGTAAACACAGCAATTCAAGAGCATCCTAAGTCACCACAGCATTTTGCCTTCAGGACAGCCCTCAAGCCCCTTTTTGCTTGACTCAGTCTACTCATATGGTACCTAAAATCCTGAGGAGACTGAGAGTCAACAGAGCAAATTTTCAGCCTCAGAAGGGATGCCATCCACAGGAACCTTGACAATTTTTATAAGTGGGCCTGTGTTCGAGACCAAGTGCGAGGTCCTGCATCTGGGTTAGGGTAATCCCAAACACCAGTACAGACTGGATGGAGAATGGATCAAGAGCAGTGCTATGGAAAAATACTTGGGGTGTTGGACAAGAAGCTTGACATGAGCCACCAATGTGTGCTTGGATCCCAGAAGGCCAACCTACAGCTGAAGCAGCAGGGCCAGCAGGTTGAAGGAAGTCATTCTGCTCCTCTACTCCACTCACATGAGACCCCACCTGGATTTCCGCATTCAACTCTGGAGCACCTAACGTAGGCAAGTCATGGACCTACTGGTATGAGTCCACAGAAGGGACATGAGGATGCCCAGTGGACTGGAATACTTCTTCCCCTATGAGGACAGGCTAACAGAGTTGGGGTTGTTCAGCCTGGAGAAGTCTCTACAGAGACTGTACAGCAACCTTCCAGTAGCTACAGGAGAGCTAGAGAGGGACCTTTTGCAAGGGCATTTAGTGATGGGACAAGAGGGAATAGCTTCAGTCAATAGGAGGGAGTATTTACATTAGTGTTAGAGAGAAATTTTTTACCCAGAATGTATTTAAGCAATGGAACAGGTCCCAGAGTTGTGGATGAACCATTCCTGGAAACATCTGAACCAGGCTGGGTGAGGCTTTGAGCAACCTGGTCTAGAGGAAGGTGTCCCTTCTCATTGCAGGGCAGCTGGAACTAGGCAGTCTTTAAGATCCCTTCCAACCGAAACCTTGCTATGTTTCTGTGAAAGTGTCACATCCAGCAGTGAGCATTAAAGGTCTCATTTGTCCTATGAGAAATTTCTCATTTCTCCTGTATCTGTCATTGGGAAGGAATATGACCCAATCTGTACTACAGAGGAAAGCGGATTAGTAAAATCACGTAACGAAGGATAGACACAGTTGATATGTAGAGTGGCAATCAAGTCTGTAAGAGCTCCTGCCACAACCCCAGCGCTGTGAAGTGACTCTAGATGGCTCAGATCAGTGAGGTGCTAAATCTGGATTATTACACTTGTGTATCTGCCTGGTTTATCAATGTTTACACTTGGCAGATCAGCTTCTGATCAATCTGAAGGGCAATTTCCCTTACAGCATCCTACCAAATACTATCTACGCATAAATTTATGTACAAAACTGAAAATCTAGGCATTTTTAGGGTTCACTTAAGGGATAGGATGGGATCCCTTGTAATAATGTGGTAGAAGCCTGTATTGGGAAAAGAAGTTGGTTTGCATGTAAAGGTTCAGTCATAACCATTGGGATGAGGGAAGTCTGGATTAAATATTTTCAGTAGATCTGTCCTGTCCCAGGGGGATGCCCTCAAGGGGCACAGAACATTGGGTAAGTTGTGACCTCTTAAAGCTGTGCCCTAGTGCAGGTACACAATGTTAAAGTTTTATGGATGCCAGAGAGAAGAGTACAGTTTTTTCCTTAGTATATCTACCTAGTGTTTTCAAGCAGATACCAGCTTTGTTTCTTCAGGTGTCTTGCTGACTCTAGGATAATCAGTAATCTGAAAGGCAGGATTTCTTTAGGCTGGATCCACTGCCACTCCAAAGCAACTAGAGAATATCCAACCTGCTGATAGAGCAAGCACCTCTTAAATAAGGGCACCCAGCTTTGATGTGCCTGGAGAAGGCTTTGGATTCTAGTCAGCAACTTCCAACTGTTTCTGGGCTTGTAGCTGTTCTCCTTCATCTATGTCACAGAAATCATACCAAGTTTGGATTGATCACAGCATGATCAAAGCCATCCTGTGACAATAAGCAATTGGATCTTCCCTTTTTTCTGTTCCTGGCTAGACCACTATAGAGCTTTTCAGTGTTTATAGATATATAATTCAGTTATTTATCTCCAGGTCACATCCTGGAATACAATTCTGTGTATTGACTGCAAATTGGTTTTTGCTCATTGTGTAACTCTAACTTTTTTAAAAAGGTTATTGCAGAATTATATTTGAAAGCCTTGTCTCTTCACTTAGTGTTAGCTCATACACTGTATCACTTTTTTCTCTTTTGTGATCAGTTTAGCATGAAAAGCTGTTCCATATTTAGCAGGCATTTCCGTTTGCAAGTTTTTTTTTTCTTTTTAATCTTAATCTTTTTGTAAAACAGCATAAATCTTAATATGTAAAGGATTAATATGTGCTTGTCTTTTCAGATGGTCTGAGCACTAACATCCATAAATAGCCCAATTTCCCTCCTGAGTTGATAAGTAGTCAAATACTTCCACTAAGGACATTTTTACTTTATCATCCAGAATGTGAACAAATTTAAATTTAACTGGCAATTATTGGTGATGAATGGAAGTAAAATATATGAGTGTTTTTCTAATTTAGTTTGCTTAATCTCATCTTCAGTGCTGCTAAGTAATTGCTTGAGAAACCATCAAGGCAAAAGGCTCATAACAGGCTCATAGACTCTTATAGCTGTGGCATAAACCAATTTATGTTGCGTCAGCATCATCCACCAAGAGATTCTAGCCTCTGATCCCAGGAGTTTTAAAATTCCTTTTAAGTGCTTTAAGGTTCTCTAAAGAATATAAAAATTTAAATTCAACCTCACTGTGGAATTTCTGTGTTCAGCAGCTAAACTGTCACTATGGGACATCTCCTAAAAATCATGCTTAATTCCAAATATACACATATCCTATGAGATTTTATCTCATTTATTTTAGTTACATACTCTGAAGGCTCAGTATCTCTGCAATCATTGAAGTCATCTCCTGATCTTCAGTTCATTTGGTCATGTTGCTTTTTTATTCTGATGTTTGGCAAATATAGCAAGTTCTTCCAGGGTCCAGGGGACCCGTTTCTTTAGTTCCAAGAAAGATACTTGTGGAGCCAAACCTCAAAATTCAAAATGTGACAGTAGATAAGAGTCGAGTGTCTACCACCTGGTATTCTAGGTATGGTACAGATAATTGCAAATAAAACCAGGACTGGTAAATATTTGTACCAGCCAAACCCAGCCTGGAGTGAGAGTATGTTGTGCCAGGCTGTACTCTACTAATTGGGTAAAGAGACAACATTTGGGGGTCCAGCTGATACAACAACTTTTCAGAGCTTTAATAAGCAAGTTAAAAAAATACTTGGTTCTCTTAATTCTATTACATTCTAAAATGCATTCAGGTATAAGAACGTGGTCAGACGTTCAAGACGTCCCCAAGATCATCTTGGGGAATGATCATCTGATTTTGGTTACTTATATTGAGGAAAGATGAACTTGAAACATAGCTGATGCACAGTAAGACCACTAGAGTAGTTAGAGTGGTGAGTAGCCCTTCTTGTATATAGAAGCTCTGCTTGTGTAACCCCATCAGATTAGGGCTAAAAGATGACAGCTGACTGATACTCTAATTAGTATCTAATATATTGGAGATTCAGTATCAGGTGAAGAAGAAGGTGACTGACTGATGATTGGTTTGGTTCACTTTATCTTCAGTTTGATAACTTTTCATTCTTTTTTTCATAATTCTAATTCAATCGCTCTTCTTAAGATCACTTATGCAGAAGCCAAAATGTAGATTGGCTTTCTATATATTTATCTGAATACAGAAAGCAGACAAGTAGCCTGTAAATAATAGTATTATTTATTTACTTTTTCCTTGAAATACATATGATGCCGAAGTTTTAGCTTTCATGTTTTTCAGATTCTATGTGGCCTAGGGGTTTAGTTTTGAGCGTCATATTGTTAGTCAGCTCTCTTCACAGGGTAGGTAGACAAAACAAATCCTTTTCCTGCTGGAGACCAAGGACAACAGATACAAGTTTTCAGGCCTAAAAGCATAAACAACAGTGGGCTGAAGAAAGAAAACAAGAAGGATGAGACCTCACAACCTGAAGCTGTAACTGGACAATTAAACCCCAATATGCAAATGGACCAAAACTTTAAAAAGTGTGAGACTTTGTGACTGGTCGTCCATTTTGTGACCATTCTAAGTCTACCTTGGGTGTAGCCCTGGCCAGGCTCCTGTCCTGCCCAAGGTGTACCCTTAAAGGCCTTTCAATAAATATCTACTTTATTCTCTAGCTCTGTCCAGTCTGTGTCCCAGGTCAGCCTTCCCAAATGTCCAGGGTTGATGTTACAATGTCTAAAATCGTCTGTATGGTTTATGTTAGATCTAAGAGTAAACAAAGAGAAAGTGCACAGTTTGTTTTCAAGAATCTCACAAACTGGCATTGAAATCACATAAAGTTGATTTCTTACTCCATTGTGAAAGAAAAAAGTCAAATGGATTTTAAACACTATTACATTACAGTTTGAAGCTTGTTTGTCCTCACATCGAGCAGATGTAAATGGTATAGGAGACTACTTGTGAAAAGCCAGGTGTTCATACTTTTCTTGTTCCAGAGAAGAAATACTCTGATCTCCTTTTGATTATTTTATACCTTGGAAATCAACATTCCTCTAAACATCAGAGCACGAATAAAAATCTGTTGTTTTCTCTACTTGGTAAATACGTTTTTCAGACTTGAAATAATATGACTATCATGAAATTAGTCATTTATTGCTCCTGCATTTCCAAGCTAATTAAAATTAGTCAAATATGCTGCAATAGACAGTGTTAGGATTCCTTCTGAAACTGTATTATTCTAATGTGCACTACTCTCAATCTCTTTTCATACCATTTGACAGTGGCATATCATTAATATTCATGCCTTTAATTTGGTGTCATGGCTCAGGAACAATACTTTCCAATTTAGTGCTTCCACTGAGACTTTTCAAACCATGCATGTCTCATTTGCTCTCCCCCTCTCCCTGTAGTGGGATGGAAAGGAGAATTGAAAGCAATAAAGTGAAAATCATAAGTTGAAATAAGAACAATTTACTGGAAACAGGAATGAGATAAGAAACTGAAGAGTGGGAACAGAAATACTGATCAGAAAGTGTACAAGATAGGCCAATGATTCCCATGTGCTTGTTCAGAACCAGTGTCACTCAGCAGGCTTATTCGATCAGATGGGATTCGATCGATTCGATCTCTCTCCCCAGAAGAGACTCCTTTACCCCCATACCCAGCAATGACATGGGGTGGAAGAGAACAACCTTTGGCTCCTGGTCATGCCCCCTCCTGGATGCTGCAAAGATTAACCATGTCCTGGCTGAAACCAAGACATTTGGTTAAAATACACAGTCATGTTGTATTGCCCAGAAGGATACAGGACTATCCTGATGGATAGATGCACATCTACATTCCCAGCTACATGTGTTTCTTTTCTAAGTTTTGCTGATGCATCTCCATTCTGAGCACTTAGCTTTCTTCCTGAGTTTGCATCATCCATGACTTCTTGAGAATCTGGATGAAATGAGTCAGGATTTTTCAGGGAGATTAAGATAAGATCTAGTAAGGCAGCTACATTAAAACAGCAATGAAGAATATCCCTGCTCTGGCAATCTCTTAAATCAGGAAGGCTACAACATTCATGCAGCAGCTGTAACTAGGTCACAAAATATTCCTTAGTTTTCCTTTAAAGGTAAATTAGAAGTTCCATGGTTTAAACAAAATCCATGTCACTGATTTGAGCTTCACCATGATCTGCACGTGAGGTGGAGCAGGGCTTAACCTCTGCCCTCTCTAGAGGTGACTACAACTCTCTTTTAAACCCTTCTACAGAGGAGGCAAAGATTTTCTGACCTAAAGTAGTTTCCTGTCTAGAATCTCCAAATTTTAAGAAAAACACACAACTGGAATGTGGGGGTGGACAGGTGATGGAATTTTCATCTCAGAAATTTTCAGAAGTTTCAGAAAATCTCAGAATTTTCATTTCTCCTTAAGACAGAGGTAATCTCTAAATCCTTTAGCCAAATCTCCTGGGATGTGTAGGTGCAGGTGTTATTTGCCTTCACATAAACCACAGAAAACTCACTTTCAACACTGTGTTTTAACAGTGAGATGGTGTATAGTGTATTGGTTTAAGTGAATACTCCAGTTGTGGTCTGATGTAAAAAGTCATCTGAGGAGAGAATATCTATGGTCACTTGGACTGACAGTCCAGTAGTGACCAAGCAATTTCCTTACAGCAGGAGCTGTCTTCCAGAAGATTGCTAATGGTAAAGAAAAATACCGTTTTATTTACTATATAGGTGTTAAGATTCTTTAGATTAATTAATTAAAAGGCAGTTTGGAGAATTGATAGACCTCTGTGTAGAAGGTAAAGTTGTTTTCACTTATTTGAAACAGAACTTAATTGCTATTAAACTGTGATAAAATTAAAAGGATATTTCACAAAAGGGCCAATGAAAGAAAAAGGAAGCTTTGAAGATTCTGTAAATTTTTTCTGCCAGAAAAATAAAACCATTTAGAAAAATACTGCATATGTATGAAGGCAACTGTGTATTCACAAGCTGAGGCTTGACCAAGAGCATTGTGTGAAGGTATTGAGTCAATATAGGAATGACAGTAGCTGATTTTGAGTCTAGCCAAGCACAAATGGACTTAATGGCTTTTTTGTTAGTAATTTTCTCATCCTTTCAGAGCCATTGAAGAGGTAGTTATGAAGCCATCTTTATTATACTAGCATCTTTATTATACTAGGCCTAAATTTTATAATATTGTGCATAGCCTCTTGCTGTATTTGAGATTGCCAAAAATAAAGACATAAGATCCTAAAATACAACTTAATAGCTGCCCAATTTATTACCGTTTTGTACTATGTTGACATTACAGAAACATGACCTTGCAGAACACCCAGATGGCAATAAGATCAAGAACAATCAAATACAGAGTTCTGATAAACTCTGTATTACGGTTTCTACTGGCTTTGTATAAAGATGTATATGTCTATGCAAAAAAAACCAAAACAAAAAATCCCCAACCCCAAACAACCTCACATAGTAAGTTTTAAATTTAAATTGCTTCTCACTGATAAAAACCCCCTTTTTTGGTTTCCTTTCTTTCTTCGGAGTTTGGAGCAGTTAATCTAATACTGTGGTATTTAATGAAATCAGGCTAATATTGGTATAGCCTTTTCTAGCAAAAATAGATATTCCAGCAAATATTAGTGCTAGTTAGGATTTCAGTTTTGAATAGAAAATGAAACTCTTTATCTCAGACTTTTCATTTAGCAAATAATGGCTATATTAACTGTATACTCAGTATCATTCCCATTTTTATAACCTTATCTAACACATTAGAGGAGTGGAGTTGCTATAGCGCTTTTCTGTTTCTATCCTTCCACACCTCAAATGGTAAATGTCAGGGTCTCAGTTTTTAGCTGCTCTCCATGTTTGAAATCTCTAGCAAGGAGATGATAAATTGAGAAGGATCATGAGATGCTCGTTTATGTGCTGAGGTCTGCTGGCAATACAGCTGCTGCTCTGTGGTACAGTCACCTTTGGTAGGCGCTCGCTGGGTTTGCTTGCTTTACAGTTCCCAAGACCTTACTCTTCTATTTACAAGGGAAGTGAACATACCCAGAGGGCATGTTCTAGTCAAATCTGCTTTCACTCCACTTTATTGTTACTAGCATTTGATTACTTACATATTTTAGCTGGTTTGTTTTTTCAATTTGAATATAGAGTGTTCCATTTCAAGAAGTTGCTCTCTGCGGACTTTTGCAGAGATAATTTTGAGCTCTTTATTGGTATTGCTGAGATTATAGATTTTCAAATAGCAGTGTCATAGGATTTCCTGATAAGCTGTCCTACCCTGAAGCTGGATGTCGCTTCTTCCTGGCCCTTAGGTATGGGAATAAGCTGAGAAGATTCACCTGATTTTAATGAGGGTGGCCTTAGGTGGAGCAAACCCTGTTCCTGTTGATTTCTGCTCTCTGAGGTTTTTAGGATAGTATTTCTTCCTGGTTTTCCCCACAAGATGTTTTCTGATGAAAAAGCATGTGAGGACAAAGGGGATCTGCAGCTTGATTCACCATTACTTCAGGCTTCACAAATGCCCAGACTGAGAATTTGCAGATGGGGAAGTTACCTGATTTTTCAAAAATTACTGTTCTTATTGTGAGCTAACTATGATGCTGCCAGCCTTTGTTACTGCCCCATTGTCTCAGTGGGTAGAAGTGGCACAAGGGAGGAGGTCAATCCATCTTTCAGTAAGTCAGACTCTCAACCCACTGGCAGAGGAGTGTGAAGATTGCTGCTGTCTGAAATGTGTGACCTTTGCTGTAGCTATCAGCTGTGCGAGCAGTCCTTTCACCAGGGCGGGCAGGAAGGAGAAAGGTCTGCATGTGGCTCTGACGTGTTACTCTGCCAGCCTGTCTATGGGGCCATTTGAACTGTGAGCAGTTTTTGCTGTCCCCAGCTGCCTGCTATTAAGTGCAGTTGCCTGTTTGCTGGTCCCTGTGATTAAACAGCACTGTTTGATTTAGTGCCATCTAATGCTTATCTTGGTAACAAAGACATACAGGACAATAGAAGATTAAATTAAATTATCTGCAAACACAGTGACCCACTTTCTATTTTAAACAGAGCAGAAGTGTTTAATATATACAATTTGTTCATTTGCCTCACAGAAGAATGTGTTGGGAAGTAATGCTCATGCTTTGCATAATACTCTAACAAGAAAAAGCTAATGTGATATGACAAATTATATGTAGAACTGCAATGATAAAATAAATTGATCTTCTGGAGATTATTTTAATTGTTGCTTTTTGTCTTTCATATGCAAATAGATGAGTGCTGGTCTTATAAACTATTTTCCAGCTAAGAGGGTGACTTATTAACTGCCTTTTTAGTAATATTCACAAAGTGTCATTCCCAGTGCAGGAAATATGTATAGGGAGGATCTAGCCCGCATGACTCTGTTCATTCCAGTTTAGACTTCATATTCATACATATACATACTTGAAATTCAGAGAAACAGGTAAAATAGCAGCTAAAATTTCGACCTTGCTGTATGATAGAATGATGCCACCTACTTTAGCAACAGGTTCACTGTCTGTGTCAATTTGTATGGAACATAATTACTCTTGTTTTAAATAATTGCAGCTAACAGTGCAGACTTTTGAACAACAGGGAGCATGTTCAAATAACCTTTTCATGAACTAATGGTGCTATAATTTTCCTAGAAGTTCTTTTCTTTTTCTGCTTATGCAACTGTCTATCACTCTTTGGCTAATATGCACATATCATATGCTTGTCTGATTAATTCTTTTTTCCCTCTTTTCTTGATTTACTAAAATGAAAGGTCTTAGCTAACAAGGACAAGGACAAAGGACAACTATTGCCTTAGTTGTCTCCTGCTTATACAGTGTTTCTTTCTCATCAGCTACTTTTTCACTTCTTACTGTTGTGTAAGTAGACCATTAAAAATGAAAAAAAAAAATACTAGGGAAAAACCGTAAAGGGTTTCCTCAACTCCTATCAGCATTTATGGTATCTTTAATGTATGTTTAATATATGTATTTTGCTGGTCCAAGGCAAACCACTCACCAGTTAAACTGCAAGCCTCCAAACTAAACTGACTAATCTTAAGTTTACCTTCAACAATATTAATATATATACTAGTTATGCATTATACTGAGCCAGTGGGTTGTTTTTTTTTTTTTTCAAAAACCAGGGAGACTGAAAGTAGAGAGAAAAGAAAGGCTATTTTGTCTGTGTCCTGTCCTGAAACTGTTCTGTGATGCTGTTCCCAAAGGACGTTAAAATCCCTTTAGACTGCAGTGACTTTCTGCAATGACAGTTGAGTCATATTTTTGTCAGGTTTTATGGTGTCATTTTTTATATCTAAGAACTAGCATGCTAAATTTAAGTTTATCCTTCCAAATAATAAAAGAATTGTTGACAACAGTCAGAAACTTTTGCTAAATTGATAACCATACTTCTCCTGTCTCAAATATGAAATAATGAACCTATTTTATTTTATCTTGATTTTCAGAATGTCAGTAAATGTTGCCCATTGTTGAAACCAATGAAACCCATTTTTTATGTCTTGTATTCCCTGGTGCAGATGGATTGAAATCACAACACAATCTTTACCTTGACATTTGCACATCTTTACTTCTTTCTCTGGCCACCTATATTAACAAGACTTAGTATCTTCATGAAACTAGGAAAAAAATACAGTGTAATTAAGAATATTAAGTTAAGATTTAAAGTAGGGATAAAAAATATTTAAGGTGTATTTAATATTAAAGACATTTCTTAACATCTTTATGGTATTTACAACAGCACATTCAACTTTGTCATATTTATCTGATAAATGGCAATGACTGCAAAAGAGGAAGAGCTCTCAAGCATACAGACAAACACAGATATTCACACAGACATGAATCCACGGTGACTTTAAACCTCGTTTCCTTGAGGCAAAGACCAAGTAGGGGCAATTTCAGCTCGTCAGTTAAATGGAGGAAAATCTATGATGAAGCTTAATAGAGCCCTTGTTCTTCAACATTAAGTCTGCCTATAATTTAACCTGAAAATTATGAAAGTTGTAGCTTACAGGAATAATAGATGTACCCAGTATTCAGGGTATTAACACCAATTTTTCTTATTGGTTATTTTTTAGCTTGAGCTTACGCTCAGTAAAACATGCTGTCAAATCTGACTAATGCCACTGATGTTTATCATTTATAGTGCAGAAGGACAAAAACAGAAAAGATAAAATATTGAATTTACTTAGTGATATTAAATGATCAGTAGCTGATTATTGTAATAATCATTCTTCAGACAACTCTTACCCATGAGTTAGGGTATTTGATAACAGACTCCTCAACCTCCTGGGGGAGTGTCCCACACATTAGAGATATAAAATATACTGTGAAATTTGATAGCTCTAAATTTCCCTTCTTGGTCCTTGTGTAAAAGAGCACTTGCTCTGGGTACTGAGATCAGATCAGCAGATCTACTGGATCACCAGGTAAGATTTTGACATGATAAGACTTGGTTTCAGAAACCCAGCTGTGCCTAAAAAAGGAATTTGGCAACTATGTTTACGGCCCTGAGTTTTGTCCTTTTTGCCTGAAGGAAAGATCTAAATAGATCTGGGAAGGGAGGTACTGAAGGCAGCTGGCAGATATTTTGAGAAGCAGAGCATCCTAACTGTTGGATGTGAGCCCTTCAATCCCTTCCTAGATTTGGGTCACAATTCATCTCCTAGTGCTATAAGACATAATTTCAGAGGGGGGAAAGTTACTGTTTGTGCATATAGAGCCTGTGGGATTCTTTCATCTTAGAAGCTACTAAGTTTTGGGGCCTTGTAGCAAGCTGTTCATTAAATACTTGCAAATTCATGTTCTTTATTCCCCATCTCTGATATTCAATTTACTGACAGGTGGAAATGGAAGTGTAGCATATATAACTGTTTAGAAGCCCTTTAGGGTTTCTGCTAGCTGTGGGTAGATGGGCACTGGTTTCTGCTGCCATGGCATGGCAGATTACTGCCCATTATTAAACTCAGCAGGGTTTGGAATTAGCTAGTTAAGGAGTCTTTTGGTCCAAAGGGTTAATATTGCTATATCTGCCTTCTCCTTGGAAATAAATGCTGTCTGGTGTGGGTGAAGAGAAAAAATGAGCAAAATATGGATGTCTTGGTCAGAGAAAAGTGATTAGTTCCTCATTAAAGAGACAGAGAGAGAGACACTGTAACTATAGTAACCACTGCATATATGATCCTCTACCCACCTCATTGTAACCCACATGCTTACAACAAAGATTTCAAGCTGCTGTTACTAGTTTGTACAGCCATTCCTCTAACTTAAGAGTCACATAATAAATGCTTTTCAAATATCCATATATATATATGTGTGTGTGTTTTTATATTTACACATGTCCACAGACTCAGAGAAACTGAGTTTCCTTGTGATTAGCTAAACAGATGGATAAAACCACCAGTATAAATACCCATCAGTGGTATTTGGAATATTTTTTTCTTGCTGACTAATGGAAAATAAATGCTGTAATGACTCAGGAACCACATCACCATTTAAGATTACTCATACCTGTGCATATATTTTTATTTTCTGAGCTATTACATGCTTAATTTCAGCTGCTTCATTCTAATAAAATACCATTAACATTTAAAATTTGAGCATGTCTCAGAAATCCTGCCTATATCAAAGTACGTTTCTGATGTCTCTCAAATCAACAATGCCATTAACCTGTTCCACTGCACTCTGCACCTGGCCATCCGCATTAATGCATGATACTGCTCACCTACTTGGAATGAAATGACTAACATTTAGCCCACTGATATGATCAAGCATAAATCTGAAAAAGACTAATTGCTGGCAAATGTTCTCCCTTTGAAGGAGGCTGTGGCAAGGTTTACAATATTCATCCTCCTCAATCTGGCCAAAGTATCCTGTTTTGTACTAAATTTAAAGGGTAAATGTGAGTTAAACCTAATGCCTTAGCAGCTATTTCCAAATCCTGTATTTTATAGACTTTCAGCTAGAAAATCTGAGAGGTTCTAGTCAGCAGAAATGAACACCTTTGGTTTGAAACTGATATTGCTAAACAGCAAGTCCTTCCATTTATTTCTGATAATGAAACCACTTAGCTGTAATAATTCTATCAGCATTAAGGGGACCAAATTTCAGTCGAAGCCTACCAAGAAAGTCTTTGCTCATGTGAGGGGATACTATAGCGACTGAAATGCCAGAGAGGATCAAATACATTTCTAAACAATTTCTTTTTACAACAGAGGATCTTACAATGTTTAGTCTTACAGTCATGAGTATACTTCCAGTCACTGAAATGCAGGGGTTTTTATGGGTCACAAGACCTATTCTGATAGCTTTTTTTAAAAATCTTCTAGATGGTTCAGTAAAAAGTGTTAATCTTTCACTGTTCTCAAACAAGCCCCTGCATGTTTTCTGCCTGCCTTTATCTTTTAGAATGAAAAAAATCTCTTCACCTCAGTGAAATATCTCCACTAGCCTGAATACCAAGGCAAAATTACACTGAAATGTGAGCTCCACTGAAATTCCTTCTGTTTCCAATAAGGTGCAGATTTCCTTCTTTCCTGAAGAAAAATCAGGCTCTTGAGGGTAAGGACCTTCCTGACCCACTTCCCCGGCATGGGTTTCAAGGCACCCTTTGTAGCTATAGGGCCATGCAGTGAGTTACCTGGCCCTCACAGTGAACACTGGCTATGGTGATTCCTGCTACATTCAGTTTGCTTTTCTTGCATACCTCCTGACCTGGCAGCATGTGGAGGCTGAAGTTTCATATCCACAATGTTCAGCACATCCAGACATTTGCAGACTGTAGTGGATAACTGATACAGCTATCACAGAGAAAAACCTGTATATGTGAAATCTGCCTCGTCACACCAGGGCTCCTCTGTTTTAGACTAAGCTGCTTTTGGTTTCCTCCTGGGCACATTGCATAACTTCTTCCCCAGATATGCTTCTTGCCTAGGTGTGCAAGAAACAGCAGCAGTTCTGAGCAGGAGGGCATTGACAGGTGAAAAACAGGGAGCCCTGTATTATCTGTCCTTAAAAGCTACTTCAGAAAAGGTTGTGAAAGAATGTGTGTGGTCTGTAATTACTTCTTGTCAGAGTATGTCAGAAACAAAGAAGCTCTGGAAATGTATTGCCTTAGGTTCTTGCTGTCAGTAACATAGAAAGCAGGAATTTATGACACAGCTCTAATTTGTTGTTTAGAATATAGGTAATTTTAAACCTGTCAGCCTTAGCATCTGGGAGAGCTTTAAAGTTTTTGTTACTCTATAAATGTAGTGGTATTTTCAAGTGTATCATGATGTACTAGCAGATACACCTTTTTTCACTTTTACCTTTGGAAATGGAAAAATACTTCCTGGGATATTTCAGAACACAGAACATCCCTTAATTTCTGCAATTTTGCAATCAATGCTTATTTCTTTTTCATACTACATGAATTTTCTCATTAATTTCTTCCCCTTTCAGATCAGTCAATGGACAAGTAAACAGAATGTCTTTTTGTCTTCGTGAAGTAGTATGGTAAAATACCTTTTTTTTACAATATTCTGGCAGAACTTTAAATTATCCATGTCCCACCTGATGTCAAAAACTGTTTTATATTTGTGCAACTTCAGTCTCTGAAAACAGGGAATCAGAGTAGTGTTCATTACGATTATATGCATGTACAAAATGAACACTTGGAGCAAAGTTATGAGATCAGCTAGTTGAGCCTGACATTTAGCTACATCTCTAGAGCTGAATTATACCATCTTTTTTCCATTAAAGATGAAAGTCTGCTGAATTTCAAACCTAGTTTTATTGTCTGTATTCCACAATGTAATTAGATTTAAAGATCATAATATAGCTTTTCCTGTCATTTACAGGGAATGATGGAGCAAGAAATGGAAAAATCATGCAGCTGAAGAGATGCTTTGAGATTGGTATTAGCAGCAGAATTTTAGGGGTTTTTGATGGCAGGTTGGTTTATATGCCACTGAGCCTGCTGGGAACATATGGGGTCCACCTGTCTCAAAGTGGAAAAAGAATTTTACCTCAAGAGTTAGCAGAGGTTGTTGAGAGAGCTTTAAACTACGGAGGAGGCTCCAGAAGGAACCTTATCACTCTACGGCTACCTTAGAACAGGAGGTAGTGAGGTGAGGGTTGGTCTCCCCTTCGAGGTAGCAAGTGTCAGGATGAGAGCAAATGGGCTCAAGCTGTGACCAGGAGTGGGTCAGGTTGTCCTGGTTTAGGGCAAATTTGGGAGGAAACATCCGAAGGCGGTACCTCTGGAAAACAAAACCCAAACGGCCCCTTCCCCCAGCCAGTCCGGGAAAAAAAAAATTCCTTGGAGAGAAAGTAGAAAAAACTAGTTATTTAACAAACAAGATGCCCACAGGCACAAAGAATTAATAATATGAAACAAAACTCTGGCTGCTCCGCAGAGAGATGGCAAACTGAGGCAGTCCTTGCCGTGGGTGCAGCTCAGCTCACTCAGTCTCTCACCAGCCCCACTCCCTCCGCAGGGCCAGGCCCGGCGGCCGCAGGTGCAGCCCTCGCTGCTCCTCTGGGCTTTTCAGGCCAGAGCAGATTTAAACAGCTCCAGGGAAAAGGAAAAAAAAACAAACAAACAAAAAACCACAAAAACAAAAACAGTCCGGGGATATTCTCTGCCTCAGCTTGCTAAAACTAACTAAGAGCACAGGAGATCTCTGCCCCACCGCTGTCGGTGCCTCAGACGAACGCCGCAGCCAGGCCGTGTGGGAGTCAGGCAGTTTTCTCAGAACAACTGCGCGCTGCTTTTTCTCCCCCGTCGCTCCCAGAACCATTTTAAAGGTACAGAACTTAATGTACAGCACATACAGAACAGACGATTGGGGATACAAACGTCATAAAGTCACCCTATGACATAGGTATTATGTTTTTTTTTTTTTTTTATGGAAAGGGCTACAAAGCATTGGAATAGGTTGCCTGAGGAAGTGCTGCAGTCACCATCCCTGTTAGTGTTAAAAAATGTGTGGATATGGCACTTGAGGACATTAGTGGTGAACACGGTGGTGTTATTAGGCTGAAGGTTGGGCTTGATGATCTTAAGGTCTTTCTCAACTGCGTTCATGTTCTAACTTGCTAATTACGTCAAATTATATTCAGAAATAAAATCATTTTGTTTTCCAGTCTCATTTTCTATGAATTTCCTTTCTATTGTTTCAGATTGTTTAGGTGTTTTGTTTTATTTTATTGTAGCGAATATTAATTTGTTTGGGTGGTTTTGTTTGTTTGTTTTGTTTATTTGTTGCTGCAAGCTATGGTCCCCAGTTACATGCTTGCACTGGGTACTCTTTTGTTCATTGTCAGACTAAACAGCATAGGGTGTGCTTGCTGAGAGAGGTGTGAGCTGTGAGTTCGCCCTTGGTCCTGGTACAGTCAGCTTCACAAGCTGAAAACAATATAAGTGTAACTTTATGATTTACAGAGTGACAAACTGCAGTGATACAATTCACACTGCTGTGTACAGCATCTTGAGACCTGTAAATGTCTGGCTGGATGAGTATTCAGAAAATGGATGGTGGATGAATGAGTGGATGGAACAATGGATTAACTGGAAATAGGCACAGAAATCATCCACAAACTGAGTGAAGGAGAGCTAACACTGTGCTGACTGGACAAATTCTGACTGGCACCTGAACACCAGTGGGAAGCGGGGGTTTTGACATTGCTGCCCCACAAACCAAATGTAAATGCTGGAGATTCCACCTCTGACCTCTCCTAAAGAAAAGTAAGTTTGGAAGGGCATTAATGATTTTAAAATTTAAGAATATTTTAAACCAGCTACATAGTGCCACCATATTTCTGAGAGGTACAAAATCTCTGAGTAATGCAAAACTTGGACTATTGACTGCCATTTTTGTAGAGGTTTATTAATGTGCAGAGATGATGTCACCTTTTGGAGGGTGTATTGTATTTGATTCAGGTCAATAATCACTACAAGTAGTTAGTCTTGGTAGCTTATGTGAAATAAACTGGTTGTCTCAATTTCCAAAATATATGTGGCACAATAAAAGAGAAAATAGGAAACTAATGTTTTTTATAGTTGTAACTTAAAACCTCGATCCAGGTTTCCTTAGCTTAAATGTTTCATTCAGCAGGATGTATAAAGAAGACTTGTCCTTAGTTTCACTTCAGTCAAGCACAATCCAGCCTCTAGTCCTTTATTTCTTTTCACCTCCAACCTCTTCTTACAATACTCTTTCAAAAAGCAGTTAGTAAGCTCTAAAATAACCATCACATTCAGATGGGAACAAGAACCTAATAGTGTCTTGTGTTTAAAGTACTATTCAGGAATCCCATTTACACTGTAGTATGTAACTGTCTAGGTCTTGAGGTGAATCTTGGCAATAACTCTTTACCCAAGTTACAATATTTCTCCAGATCTGTTTTCAAGCATATTTTATGCTAGTTTGGGGTTCTTGGTGAAGAATTCATCAACTAAGAACATCTTTTTATTGTTTTACTTTCCTCATGCTTCAGTGTTGTCAGAGAACTTGAGCAGCTATGAAGTACTCCAATTTTGGTCATTGCCCTGGAAGCTATTTTCAGCCTCAGATGATATTTCTGGTCCATTTACCCCACTGGGGTGTTCTGTTTGCCATGGCTGCAGCTTGGCTGCATTTCATAACTGTGACTGATCTCTACCACACTGGCTACTTTGCCATGTGGGAGGTAGCACCATTCACAAGGCAGACACCAAATGCTGAGCTGTGTATTTCCACAGTGCTTTCAGTATCTGTTCTTTCCTCTCCCGTCCTGAAAGGTGGCATAACTTTCAGTGCTCCCAATATTTTCAGCCAAACATGACAAAAGGGTAGAGATCTCAAAGACATGAAATTGGTCCCAATTTTGTAGATGGCTGGTGAGAGGGGAGAAAATTAGTTTTCTCTCGACAGGAATTCTGGACCTTCTGAGCTCCAGACTTCTACCTTCTCTTTGGTTCACTTATCACCCAGGACAATGTGGGATAGAAATCATATAAACATGGGCTGCTTCTTTCTCCATGAACAGGAAAATAGATTTCAGTTTTCCTGTTCAGAAATGATTTGTTCTCCATGCGTAGCCTTTTGTATTAAACTAATAACTGCTTGGCAAAGTGTAATCCAGAGTGAATTTTCTGATAACTTTTTTTCTGAAGTCATGGAAATGTTCAGCCTAGATTGGCATAACAGTGAACAACTGCTAGCACCAATGAGGCAGTGCCACAGGGAGCCTTGAAAAATACAGATTGCACAGCATGAAATCAGAATATACTAGGAGAACAAAAAACATTCACATCTGAAAAGAGGCTAAAATGGAACAAAATTGAATTTAAATAGAAAATATGAAGACTTAGAACTGGGATGGGTCTATTTTAGAGGAGAAAATAAAATGAAGAATTTTCATGTGAGGTACTGTAAAGGTGGCAGAGGTTTATTGAAAAATGCTCTTGAATTTTAGTAGTGAAACTATTGAGGCTGCAGGCCATGAGTCTACAATAATGACAGAAAACTTGAAAATATACAGCAAAATTCACAGATGCACCATTCCTAACTGGCTGAAGTAAATGTTGCCCTAACCAAAGTAGAAGCATATGTACTGTTTACCTGCATATACTCTGAAAAAAAATATTTATATGTATTTTACACATTTTTTTTCAGAAATATGCATTTTGGGCCAAGTCACTAAACTGCA
This sequence comes from Rhadina sibilatrix, assembly GCA_013400275.1. Lineage (NCBI taxonomy): Eukaryota > Metazoa > Chordata > Aves > Passeriformes > Phylloscopidae > Rhadina > Rhadina sibilatrix. The sequence continues at coordinate 466,031 of VWYO01009030.1, forward strand.
TAGGTGCACAAGGCATTCAAGCTAGAGGAAAAAAGGGGAGTTTAAATCCAAGGTGGTAGAAATGCCAAAAGGGAAATCAGGATCTGCCATTTCATTCTTTGCGCCAGTCTTTTTGAACCATGGTGTGTAAAGTCTCAATTTGGGAGGCAACATACTGGGACTGTACTCACAAAACTGAACTCTACTGAACTTGTGTGTGCTGTGAAGTCAAAGAACTTGACTATGGAATTAAGTCAGTAAATGCAAACATAATGTTTTACACAAGAGAAGGAATCATTATTTTCCAAGAGCATAAAGTTTTTATTATTTTGGTTCTTCTTTAATATTCTGTTTGTCTGCAATCTGAGTTGGCTTCAGGCATATGTTCCTCTGATAATTTCTGTATGAAAAGATTTGCATCATTTCACACATTAAAAAAACTGAAAAATAATTTTAGGCCACAGTTAGGCCACTCTAGCTTTACTTGCAGATTATTTTTAAAGTTAATTTGGTATGGTATGATCTAAAGCATACAATGTTTTGCTCCATGATATAAAATGTTTAATTACTTCTATAACAATCTAGTTAGTTTTGAAGTAAGAAGGAATAACTTTCAAAAATGTTCTCTTCTTCACAGAAAGAAAATGAAAAAAGGTTTGCAGAGAAACATTCAAATAATCATGAACATAGAAAGCACATCCTATGGAGGTTCAGATATGTTAAAATATAAGGAACCAGACAAAGTGGAAGAATAGTAAAATATCAGGTAACAGGGTGAACTATAAATTGACAGAATGAGCAACTGGAAGATGAACTATATAAAATACACTATGAATGGTGACATTCCTGTATGTCCCAGATTAGCTTTGTTAAAATTTTCATGCTGTAAGAGATGTACTAATAGAAAATAATCATGATAGAAAGAAGAAAACCTAGAAGGTGGTTTTTTTTCTTTATTTTAAAACAAATTTAATAATATTAAATAAGTATGAAAAAACTATGCAACAGTTCAACATGAATCATTGCAGCCTTTTGGATAGTAATGGATTAATGACAGTGCACAGCAACATTATGTCTTAACATTAGCACTACCACATTCTGTTTAAGATGTTTATAAACAGGTAATAAAAACATTTGAGCATCAAATATTCTAAGGTTTTAGTAAAGGCAAGTCCTGCTTTCCAAGACGCTTCCAAATACTGTTTTTTCAGGCGAGGTTCCTGGTTCAGTTACACAAAAGCAGCCTAAGCTTTAGGACATGTAACAGTGAACTTTTTCAACAGCACTGAGCAGTACAATAGTTATATTTTGCAAAGAGTAATATATGTGTATGTATATATGTGTATGAAAATGAAATAATTTTACAGATTGAATTATCAAATAGTAAAAAAATCCCAACTTGTTTAAGAATTTATGTGGCAGGATCAGTGAACCTGTTCAGATAAACATGAAACATGTTTTAGTGGACTTTTATATAAATGTCTATTTTAAGTTATCTGATGGTTTTAATGTGGAAATGTATGCCTTAAAGGAAACCAGGAGGTCCCTTGGATACCTAAGGGTGCTATAGTCTCCTATATTTGCATACACTGTCATGGTGTACTGTAAGAAGCAGGAATTGCATTCACTCTAAGTTTATTTCATTTGTTTGCTTGCAACTGGCTCAGGGTCCTCCTTTTCTATGGAAATACAAGCATATCCATCCTATTTAATTCCTGTGAACGGTGCTAAAATGGTCATGATTTTTCTTTATATAATTGCACCATAGTACAGGTTAAAATTTGTTTAACTGAATCACTTGCATTCTTAATAATATCCCCATTTAAAATGATAATAGAGGTTAATAATACTTCCTAATCACACCTTTATAATCACAGTCATAATTTTAAGAATTTTAAAATAAGTGTGGTCAGTAATGCAGTGATGAAGCACAGTATTGTTTCTCATCATTTATAGCTGCAAATTTTACCTACAACTGATGCTTCTGACTAGACTACAACTGCAGCATCCACACCTGATGGAAACAGCTTCTCACAACAGATTTCTGCTTCCATAGCCCTTAAACATTCCCCACACCATGCACTCATATGGCCTCTGCTTGTGTTTGTCAGAGTAGCAAACGAATTATTCTCATCTGATTTAAAGCATGGCACATAAATGAGCCATGACAGGAGTGGGGATTATTTCCAGTAGAAGAGAAATTAATGTATCAGTAGTTCAGTGTTTTACTGTTATTTACTGGAGGAAAGTGAAAGTCCTACCAAAATTCTAAATAACCAGCAACACTAAAAAACAGTGGTTAAATGGTGCTGGCAGTTCTTGTTTTGACATGTTCTGTATTTAACTTCCTTCTACAAGCAACAGCCTTAGATTGCCATAAAAAGATTATTTAGAAAGCATCTAAATAATTTTCTCTTTTGCATATGGATATTTTCTAGCACTGCAACAATCACAGGACCTGAGTAATGTGTCTTTATTAATAACAGCTTAATGAGCTACTCTCTCAGGAAACTAATTAGTCAGTCTCTGGGTTACAGTCATTTTTTTTAAAAAAAACCCCATTGATAAATCTTTTTTGTGGTGTTTCTTTGGGTAGATATTAGATGATGATGCCAGATTCAGTGCTGCACTCTTTTGCTAATGATTGCATTGGATCAAGGAGGACATTAAAAATTACAAACTTGTCAGAAGCAAGAAAGTAAGTAGCTGAACCAATGCTTGAACTGTAATTAAAAAGAGCCCTGTAGCTAACAAGAAAATTGTGATAAACGAAGCAAGAAATTGCTTGTTATCTGTTGTGCCATCTACTCTAACATTAATATTTTTAGAATAAAAGAGTCATGAAAATCTTCTGTCATGTTTACAGTTGCAAAGCTTAACAGCCATTATCATTATGAACAAGGCTGAGGCTTTGGATGGGCAAACTGACTAAGGGAAAAAAAGCATAGTTGGTAATTATCCTTATCTGTCTCTGATCCAAAACAAAATCATCTTTCATTGCTAATCTATTAATGACTTTGGCGTTTACCTGCTGCCAGTAGCTTTTGATTCTCCTGTTGCTATCTGACCAGCAAGTGATTATGAATGTTAGTACTGTGCATTGCTTTGAATATATACTTAGTTTGTTTTAGCTTAAAAACAGATTTAGGCTGGGAGCTGCTTCTCTCTTAATACAGCAGGCTTTTTGATAACTGCAGACTGACCAGGCTGAAACTTCTGCTTACATTTGTCTTTTTGAATTCTTATGAAAGCTAATCAAGAAATTATAGTCCTAGTAATTCTTAATTTGATTGTTAGGTAGTGAATTATACCATGGCTATATGATGAAATTAATCTCAGTAGTATGTTGAAAAACACAACTCTGAACCTTAGGCTTGTTGGTATTACCAGCAGTGAGCTATAGAGATGAGTGAATGTTCATTCAGGCTTTGTGAAAGCAAAGTTGCTTTGGCAGTGAGCTCTGACTGAAAAAAACCACTGGGGTGATTTTTAGGCTTGCTGTGTCAGCAGCCTGCTTGTGGTGTCGTGTATTCTATCCTGCATCCTTAACAGTGACTACTGCTCAACGCCAGTCCCTGTGCCTCCTGCTCTGCCCTGGCCAGGCCTGAGCCCCAGGACCTGCTCCCAGGCCTGTGGACAACTGTGGGCATGGCTCCCTCCTCCCATCCCTCTGAGGTGGTGGTGGTGTCTGGCTGCTCAGGCTGGGTGCTCAGAAAGCAAGCTCCCATCTGCAGACTTCTCTCACTCCTCCTGGTTTGGTGTGCTGAGTCCTCTTATCTCAGAGCTTCTCTCAAGTGAGTTGTAATCCTGCAAGGCAGCTCCAAAACCTCTGCAAGTCTCTCTTGTGCGCGTGTGTGTGTTTGTGTGTGCGTTCAGTATGCTGAACATCTGAATGCAATATTTTACCTTATTAGGAGTGAGCCTTGATCTCTTCCTATGATCAGACACTGAAAATCTGTGTGGCCTTGATGTTATAATTTTCCGACAAAACCCACAGAAAAGTATTTTCATCTCCTTTGTTCTTTGCTGAAAGCATTTAAGTATATTTTATCTGAAAACTTTCTAGTGTGTAACTACCAAGACAATCAATTGTCATGAGAAAGCTCTGAGATATGAGTGACTAATTACTAGAGGCACTGATGTGTTTTGAATTATTTATTTTGTAAGTAATAGGATTTACTTATAAAAAGGGTAAGAGTAACATAGCATTTAGTATAAACCTCAAGGCACTATTAATAAGGTGAATTTCCTTAATGGATTTAGAGATAAATATTTTTATTCATCTGTTTGTTTTAAACATGTAACAAAATAAATGATGATAAATGCATCAGAATCTTTATGTTTAGCTAGATTACTTGTATCATCATACTAACAGAGATTCCTAGTGATGGGTGATGCAGATAGCATACTGTTTTCCCTAATCATGATTTTTTTAAGCACAGCTCTCAGCAATGATCTTGCTGAGAAAGGATGTAAAAAAATAAAATTTTAAAACTACTTAAGAAGGTGATCTCTGCCACCATCAATTGACCTGGCAAGACATCTTCAACATCAAATTTGCACTTAAAAAATTAAAGTTGTTATTTCTTGCCAGACTTCCCTTCTCCACTAGAATTCCTCTGGAAATTTACATGAGAAATTCCTGAGAAGCTATAGTGACAATATTCTGCAGCCACAGTATAATTCCTGTTATTCTTTAATACACTTCAGGGTTTTGTAAAGTCAATGGCATGTGTTGTTACTGATTTAGTTCACCCCTCTACCCTGGCTGGCAGTTTCCTACTTTACCCCTTCCCTCCTTGGAAAATAAGCAGTATTCTAGAAAAAAAATAAAAATCTGCTGAGTGAAACATTTAGAGGATATGGAAAAAAAAAAAGAAATGAAAAAGTAAGAATGAAGAATAAGAAGCCATGATTTTTAGTGTAGTGTTTTGAATGATCATTTGACCATAGCTGATGCATACCTGTGCTGGGAAGAGACACCAGTCAGCAGAAAAACTCATAGGAAAAGCCAGTAGTTTAAATTTGAAACTGAGCAAAACTAAGTTTGAAATGAAATCAGTGAGGCCATTTGTGGCCCAATGGTTGCAGTTCAAAAAGATATTATAGTCTTCACAGCAACTACAAGGTGACATGCAGTGGCCTATTTATGCTAATGTATGTCACTACAGAGACTTATACCATTCTGAGTGTGAAATTCTATTGAAATTAGCAAATAATACCAAGGGTTCCTGAATTGAACACTTAAGGTTGTTTTATACTATGCTTGTGCTGTTCCATGGATAAACAAATGCTCAAATTATGCTATATTTTGCCATATAACAATTGATGGACTCTTCCAAAATAGAGCAATCTGCAAAATAAAACCATTTCTGTCATAATTGTGCTTTGTTTTCCTTAAACATTGTGACAGTGTAATTTATCTCTTAAGTGCCAATGTCCAGGAAAAAAAAAATCTGTTTGCTAATCTCTTTAGTTCCGGGGTTTAATGTGATGTTAATAATCAAGCCCACAACTTGCACAGATTTAGCAAAGGCATGAATCACAGCACAATTATATCTCAGTGAATTGAGGAATTTGTAAGCAAGCCAAAGTACTTAGCAGTTCCTGCTGTAAAAGTAGTATAAGAATATGGTACAGTGTTTCCAGATGCAGTTCTATTACAAGCTGCAGCAAGAAAAGTCAAGGGGAAAATTTCATATTTTTGTGTGAAAGCAAAGAAGAAGCTGTTCGTGCGAGAGTGGTCTTAGTAGCCACAAAATAGTTTCAATTGAGGCAAGAACAATAGAAGTGTAATTATTAAATATAGAAACCCAGGAAATTCTTGTCTAAAACTCCCCTGTAGTGATGCACATTTGAAGGGTGCTTTATCCAGATAGCACAGCAATTTTTGGTTGTCCCATCTCACTACTGCCTGGCTTTTTATTGCTGAAGGAATATTTACCGCCTCCAAGGATTGGCAGTGCCCTGGGAGCTTGTGCAGGCTCCTGTCCCACTTGAGGGAAAGGGATAGGCAGAGGGGGTGTGAGGAGATGCTGTTATACCCTTTATTTTTGCATTAAGGTAAGGTAACTTTTATAGGAAACAAGGCGTGAGGACCTGGGGAGGCTGTCTAGTCTGGCACAGCTGAAATAACTTGGCCAGTGCTTTACAACTAAATGATGAGATCTGTTTTGGCTTTCCAGGTTAAAGAAGGGAATGGAGATTGCCCTGTGCCTCAGTTGCCATAGAAGGGCTCTGGCCTCCAGAGTTAAGCAGGGAAAGTCTGATGTATACAGTTCTTCTGGCCCAAGCAGTACCAGTTATGTATAAATAGCTCCTGACAGATGTTTGTGTGATGTGGTCTCAAAAACTGCTAGCACTGGAGATCACTCTATTTCTAGGAAAACTATCTTAGGAAAGCTATCACAATGCTTAAGGCTGGAAATACATCTCTCTTGATCTCCAGACCAAATCCTGCAGGTGCAGTATAAGTCTGTTGTTCCTTGACCTTTCTCCAATGGACACAGAAACAGATTGATCTATTCTCCTTACAAGAAGATTTTGCACATCAGAAGAATGCTCAGTCTCCCTCTAGCTTTCTTCTCTCCAAACTAAGTAGTTGCAATTAATTCAGTTGTTCTCTATAGGATATTTTGTAGCCCTCTGATAATTTTTCTTGTCTTCCTCTAGGTTCTCTCCAGCTGGTCCATAGATTTCTTGAAACTGATGCTCTGTGGGAAGCAGCAGTGCTGAACAGAACTAGTTGGATGCCTTGCCTACAGCCCCTTTTTCTATGTATGCATCAGACACAAAGACAGCTTTTAGATTGACGTTGTTGGGTACTTAAGTTAATTATTAGGTCAATAGACTTTCTTCTTGTGTTTGGGCACCTAATCCCATCTAAGCAAAAATAGAAAATACTTTTTTTCCCCAAAAAAAACCAATAATTTCAAAAATTTATTGAGACTGATTTTGAATTTCAAGAATTGTTTTAAAAAGTCACCCAAACTTCAGAGGAAAATGTCAGTCTGTTATACCTGTTGAGTTAAAGTATACACTCTGCCTTCCCATATGTTTACAGATCAAGTACTCTACAGCACTGACATATCCATACCATAATTATGGGCAATGAAAGCAATAACTCTACCACTGTTAACCACCTTTACCATAAAATCATTTAGGTTAGAAAAAGACTTTAAAATCATTGAGTAAACCTAACTTAAATCCTTTATACTTTGCTCCTGCACAACTGTTTTATTATATCCTGTATTATTATACTCTGATATTAGAGGGGTTTTAATACAAAGGCCCTCTTCTGATTAATCTTTTAGATCCTAATTGTTGAACTGCACTGAGAAGCCAGATGTAGTCAAAATATTTAGAATAATTCTTAAGCAGGTTTGAATATTCTGGACTAAACTCTGTCATCTCTTTCCTACAAATCTTCATCTGTATGTTAGTAAAATACCTTCTTCCAACTGAGGAGATGTGACCTTTTTTCTTGCTCTTGTCTCTGGACTATTATTTTACTTTGACTGTTTGATAAAACTTCCAACAGAGCTATATTTTGTCTGTCACTTTCTCTTTGTGTATGTTCTTTCTTACTTCCTTGAGTTTCCTGCTCTGTTTACTTCTGTCTCTATAATTCATTGCAGTCTTTTTGATAGTCTTTCAAATTTTAGGAAGCATCAGCATATTTTCTCTCTTTTGTTCAGTGACAGTTTGTCTGCAGCTGAAGTCAGATGGTGTCTTTTCATTGCTGGTAATATTCCTGTTACATTGATTTCTGTTGTCACTATTTCTTAGCAGGTAGGCCACTGATTGGAACACTGTAATAAACTGCCACCATGAGGCATCAGCTAAGTCATAATGCAGTAATGTTGATGTTGGAAATAATATTCGTTGCATGATGAATCAGAGAAACCTAGAAGCTTTTCTAAGACTGTAAGTCACATCCCATATGCATTGTAGTTTGTTGAGCTGTACACAATGATAACCAGAATCATTCTGTAATAGTGTTAGGGTGGCTGTCGGTTCTTTTCTTTTTTCTGTTTAAGGTAAGATGGTGTCTGTATTCTTCCTTCCTTTGATGCCTAAGAGCTTTCTAGTAGTGGAGTTTCTGTGTGTATTTAAGTTAGCAGAAAAAATTATCCTCTTCTCATCTATGCTATGTGTACTGCCAGTAAAAGAAGCAAATAAAAATTTAGAGGAGTAAAATGGTTACAGCAGTAACTTGGACATAACTAAGGACAAATTAATTAGGCTTTAGTACCTCAGGCCACTTTGTAACAAGACTTTTTAATTTTCAGTGCAGAATTCATAGTTCAGCAGAGTATCTCTACTGCTTAGACACATCTTTGCAGTGTGAGTGGTACATACAGTATAGATGGTACCTACATGCAAACACAGTTGTAAAGGAGTGGTTTTCCAAAGTCTTCCCTTTCTGTTGTGCCCTGAGCAGCCTTGCAGCTACTGTGGTTGAGCAGCTGGGTACCAGTCATACACTGAAGCCTCTCTAAGGTCTTCAGATCACTCCACCTCTCCAGCTCCAATGAAGGCACCCTCACTGAACTCTAAGCACCCAAAGACTTACATGGGATCAATAAAAGCCTTAAGTCATGTGGAAGTGTGTTTCATATTAGTTGTTTTATCTGTAGTTTTTTTCCATGATAATCCAGTGTTTATTTTAATTTTAACTCAAAAGGTAAGGGGGTGGGAAACAGGCAGAAGTACCTTTCTGGCTCTGTAGGATTCCTAAAAGAATAACTCCGAGAGGCATGACTTGCCAGTGTTGAACATTTTCTTAACTCTCAGTTTTAGTTGTTATGACACATTCAACACCACTATTCAGTCTTCCAGGCAAAGCATGCAAAAAACCACAAACAACATATCCAGTGATCTATATAGTTTACAGCAAATAACATCTAAATTGGATACTAGAGTGAATAGACCCTGGCTTGTTGGCAGGGTATTACCTTTTCCCCATATGTAATGTCTCATTTGCTAACAAAACTCTGTAAGAAGGGTTGTAATTGTAATTAAATGAAATAGCCATGAATGATGTAAAATAGAAGTGTGATACAAATATGTAAAGCAGAAACACTTGTCATTGCTTTTGTTCTTTTAATTCTTCCCAAAGATGTCATAACCCATCAGACTGTGGCCATTTGTCTGATTTGAAAATCTTTCCTTTCAACAAAAAGTGAAATGTTTCCATGGAGATCAGCCAGAGATAGCCAAATGACGAACTTCTTGGCTGTACTTTCACTTTGGTTTCTATGGTTTCCAGACAAGGAGGGGGTAACGTGAAGTCACTGAGCTCTTTCTTTCTTTCTTTCTTTCNAGTAACGTGAAGTCACTGAGCTTGCTCGCTCTTTCTTTCTTTCTTTCTTTCTTTCTTTCTTTCTTTCTTTCTTTTTTTTTCTTTCTTTCTCTCTCCCGTTCTCTCTTTTTTCTTTCTCTCTCTTTCTCTTCCTTTCTGTCTTCTCTCTCTCTCCCCACCTTATATTTTTGCATATTAAAGGTTATTGTAAAACAAGTTGTTTGGGCCCACAACAAGAAAGGGTAATTGTTGTCATCTTGGTCCTTGAAAAGCCACAGGCTTGACATAGGTCAATTTTACAGTTTTACATTTGCCCTTATTCTAAGATAAAGTAATAAAGAAAAAGTGATAAGACTTTCTTATCATTCTGAACAAAGTTATAGGGAAAATATGTTTGTAATGACAACATTTACCTTGACTGTGCACACAATGAGAAAATGGTAACAGGGTTGACACCACACATTTCTTTTTAAAGGATACAAAAACGAACAATGAAATACTGTATCTTGGAAATATCTCAAGGCCTTCAGATTAAGAAATACTGCAGGTCTCACTAGCAATACTAAACTGAATGGAGAAATTTAAGTATTAGAGTAGTAAGCATGCCAGCTAATGGATTTCTATGCAGTGTTAAGAGAACTCCATAAAGCAAAAGAAAACTGTCACCTTGACATCTAATTCTCATCCTTCCTCTCACTCTGCACACTAAAGTTGTTTTCATCAAAAAGTGTCACATGGTTGTTTGGAACTGGTAAATGCATCCTTTCCATGCTACTCCAGAGAACACTACAAAGCACACATTCTTCTTCATAAATCAAAAGGGTGATTTCCTCTCCATCCTGCTTCACTGTTTCTTCCTTTCCCAAGCACAGTAACACAAACTTATTTCCACTTCTCAAATTTCTGAGGGCTAATTCAGTTCTCTCCTACCACCTCTGCCATATTTCTGAGAAGGCAGCTTCTGTCTGTTGCCACCAATTGCATCCTTCTTTTTCTGGCTCCCTTGCAGAAACAAATTTACGATATCGTAGAAAGAGTCAAAAGTAAGAATGAAGAAAACAAGATGCAATGCTGTTGCTATTTGGAACTCTCTGAAGTGTGGACTGAGTGAAACATGATGACTTACAAAGGCTCTTATGTCTGTCCAGTAAGTACCACTCTGCAAATTTAACTGTTCATGCTGTCTCCAGACAAGAAACTGATGAAAAATGAAGTATGTCACACAACCTGATGTGATGCCTAAATCCCCTCTTTTCAAAAAAACAACCAAACAAGAAAAAGAGTAGGACCTAGTTTAACAATTTAAGCTACCCCTTTCCATTGAAAGAAAGAACTGGCCATGATCCAACAGCTTTGTGGTTCTAAATCAAAAAAAAAAAAAAAAGGTAAAAACCCTCTAGATAGCAAACATAGGCCACAACACCTATTTAAAATAAGATCGCAGAATATTATTCAGACATAAAATCCCTTTTCTCTAAAAAGCTTTGAAAAGTATTTGAAATCTCTGCAGAAAACAGGTGGTTGGTGGTAGTAGGATAAGAGACCAGAAGGTATCACCAGCTTGACCCACAGCAAATTAGTGAGGGGGCTACAATATCTTAAACATATGTGCAACAGTGGAAGGTGGCAGATGCTGCTGCTTACCCTCCAATTGATTCCTGATCACAGCGTTCAGGGTTCTGCTGGTGAAAGGAGATGAAGAGATGGGAATAAGCCATGTAAAAATGGCACAGGGAAGGGTCATCCCTTCCTCTTACAGCTGTCTCCCCTTAAATTCTTTTGTGTATGACTACAAGACTGCAAACAGCTGCAAGAAGATAAAGCAAGCAGTGGGAATCTGGTACAATTGTTGTCTTAAATACCCCGCAGTGAGATGCAGTTTGCAGAAGCATTGCCAGGGGAATCATACTGAAATTGGTCTGTGTGGTATGAGATCTGATTAATATAAACATCTAAAATATTGATCCTTTACTTCAAGATCACTGTATGAATGGAATTCTTTAGGTAATGAAACTTAATTGTTACATTGATTTAGTAATAAAAAAAATTAATTCACTGATGCCCATTTGTAAAGCTAACAAAACAAGGTTTTCAGCTATGTAACAATTCCTAATGGTGTGCAATACAGAGCAGAACTTATGACTGCCTTGCAGAATGGCGTCTTAACTCTTGTAGAAAAGATTCTTCATGATGGAAAGTATTTCCCCAGAAAGTATAGACTGCATGTTGTTTAGACTGCGCGTGTATTAGCTTTCAGTGAAGACTGTGCATTGTGTTACTCATTGCCATTACTCTGCTTTCCTTTAGTTACATAACCTGTTAAGAATGATAGATAATTTTCAAAGTTTTTACTCATCAAACCAGTATTAGTTGAGGTGTGGTCCATGTGCCAGATGTACTTTACAGCACAATTCCTGCCTTCTGCAGTGTGATTCTGTTGCCATTGCCTGTGTGCATCTAAGAACTGTCTCCTATCTTTGTGTGTGGGAAGGGGCCACAGAGCCAAAATACTGTGGTGTCAGTCAATCAGAACCTGTTCTTATTTTACAGAATTACAGAATTGCTATTGTTGGAAAAGACTTTAAAGATGATCTAGTCCAACTGTAAATCTAACACTGTGAAGTGCACCACAAATCTATGTCCCTGAGTGCCACATCTGTGTGTCTTTTAAATACCTCTAGGGATGGTGACTGCCTCTTCCCTGGCCATCCTGTTCCAATGCTTGACAACATTTTGGGAAGGAATTTTCCCTAACAGTCAAGTCTAAACATCCCCTGGAACAACTTGAGGCTGCTTGCTTTTCTCCTGTCACTTTTTACTCGGAGAAGAGACCAACTCCCACCTGGATACAACTTCCTACCGAGCATTTGTAGAGAGTGATAATATCCCTGAGTCTCCTTTTCTCCAGGGTAAACACCCCCAGCTGCCTCAGCCACTCCTCGCAGGACTTGTGCTCCAGACTCTTCACCAGCTCCATTGCCCTTCCCTGGACTCACTGCAGCCCCTCAATGTCCTCATTGCAGTGAGGGGCCTGAACTGGACACAGGACTTGAGGAGCAGCCTCACCAGTGCCAAGCACAGGGGGACAATCACTGCCATGGTACTGCTGGCCACACTCTTGCTGATACAGGCCAGGATGTCACTGGCCTTCTTGCCCTAACTGGCACATGCTGGCTCCTGCTTTCACACTGTCAACCAGCATCCCCAGGTCCTTTCTGCTGGCAGCTTTCCAGGTCTCTGCATCAGTTTCACTGCTATGACCAATCACATACCTGCTGTGTGAAAAGCAATGCCTCTTTTTAACATGTGCCAGATGTGCATCCTGCAACCTCCATGACCTGCAAGGATGAATAGAGGAGTGAGCTGTTCTGCCTCCTCCCCCATGCCACAGTCCCATGACTGATGCTGCCACACAGCAAGGATGTGACTGCACTTTGACTGGGTACTGGATGTGCAAATAATCGTGACAGGAGAGGGGGTTGCAGCTTCCAGTGCAGCAGAAATAAATCTATGGCCACCCTCTGGCTGCAAGTGTAGGTGTCACTTCCCTCCTCTGCACATTTTTGATAAGTTGAACTAGAATTGCATACCATAAATTATCTTCAACAATCCGTATCTCCTCAGTCATACCTTTCTGCAGTGATCTCTGTTGCTTAGAAAAGGAAAATAAATTAACAAGCATGAAGGTTTTTACCTCTGGTTGTAGCCCTGGGCTATCTCCCTGTTATCAGAACTTCACAGGAAAACTGTTGGTTTTCACCCTTCTGAGGAAATCTTTTCCACTTAAGCTCATGACTCTCCTTTGCCTCTTTTCATCTTGGCAGAAAGTTCTCCCCAACCTGAAGCTTAGCTAAACATGCTTGGGGATGACTGCAAGAATACTTGAGTGTTATTCTGCCAGTATAAAAAAAACCAAGGAAAGACTTCTGTGGCTAGTCTGAATATTTGGCTTTTGAATAAAAGACTGTGAAAAAAAAAAAAAAAAAAAAAAAAAAAACTTTACAATTTGGNAAAAAAAAGAAAAAGCTTTGAGAAAATGAGCTTGATGTCATCTAGCTAAAATTTAAAGACAAGGTGATGTTAACTACATGATTTTGCTTAAAATCCCCAAAGGAATTCTGAGAGAGATTGTGACCAGTGAATACAGAAGAGCCCTTAAAAGCAGGTGGATGATAAAGGTGATAAGGATGATAAATCCATGGTGAACTAGGTTTGTCTTTGTGAATTCCAAACAAAAAAACTTTTCGATGGAAAGGAGAAAGAGGTAAAAAATCAAAACAACAACAACAACACCCCCCAAAAAAACCCCAAACAAACAAACAAACAAAACCACACCACAAAAAAACCCAACAACTTGCCAAAAAAAGAGAGAAAAGAGCTCTTAAACGTGATGGGAGAGCTGTGTGATGTGCTGAGGCACTTCCAGCTTGTCCAGTATATTCCCCAGCCTTGACCACAAAATGAAACTGTTAGATCCCTCCACTAGTCTGGCCATCTCTTTCCAGCTCAACTTACCATACCACTAACAAGCGTACTATGACACTGCTGATAAGAAGCCAGAATTTAATATTGTTTTAACTGCCATTGACACTCGTAGAGCTTTCTGCTGTAGACATGCAGGAAACTGAGAATTCTACTGGATGTGAATGGCACTGTCCCTGTTGGTGACATTAGGACTGATTTTAGGCATCCAGAAGTGACACTGTACACTTTGCATTTTTAACTCAGTCAATATCTGTGCAAGAAACTGCTAATTGTTCCAGAACCTGGGAAGCCTTAAGCAGAAATAATAGGTCAGCTACTGAAAAGAATAGCAAAATATGTTTCCTTCTTTGCAAAATTACTTCTTTAAAGTATATAGCATGGTGCAGGAAATTAAAGGTCTTGAAGTCAATATTCTGAGCCCTTTTTAATATTGAAATTGAACAATGAAATTCAAGATTCTTAATCTGGATGCTTTGAAGAAGGTATATTTTCCTCTTTTACTGGATATTATCTGTTCAAGATAATATATTGAGATATCCCTTTTGTGAAAAAAGTTATTAACAGTCTGCTTTAATAGTTTTGTAGCTTAAAAATTTACATTTATGAGCAGATATATCAAATATCATAGTAAAATCTGTCTCCCAAGCAGTCCCAATACAGTGTGTCCATTTGTTTGGCAGCAGCAAGGCTCAATCATATTCATTCCCATCTCACACATCCTTCAGGGGTCACCAGATCACTTGGCCAGTTTAGACAACTCATCCAACTCAGGTAATTTACATGTGGGCTGGCAAAGAGATGTTTTAATGTGAAGATTTTCACTCTAGAGTATGAGAAATGAATGAAAAGGAGGAACAGACAGGAAAAAGGGATGTTAAGGAATGGTATGAGCTGGGGTGGGGCGGGGGGGAGGTAATGGAAAAAGTAGTATATTGAATTGAATAGATGAAGTGGCAAGCAGGAAGTTAAAAATTTGGTCCAGGCTTAAAGAGTCACAAAGAGGGAGGATGCAGTAGTTTTGAGACACTCCTGAAGGACTCATCTTTGCTAAGGAAAAGTTATTTTTAATACACATTCAAATTTTCATGTAATATAAGTTGCATTGTTCTTCAAAACACACAAACTGGTCAAATTATGTAGTGTGTTGTACCAAAGTTTCACCCCTTGCGAGTTAAAACTTGTGGTTTAATTTAGTGCAAATGGCATCCTAACCTGGTTTGACCACTGCTTTCTCTCATTGTTATACACCTTTTTAGGATTCCAGCCACACCAGTAAAGATCCAAGCAAGCTCAAGTGTAAACTGTATTTTAGTTCCTCTTATTTACCTGTTGCAGATATACTGCAACCATGTCGGGACATCTTATTGAAGGCCATCTCCGTACCTCTGCTTTGTGGCAAATCTACACCGAGCCATTCCCTGCTGAGCCGAGGCTGTTAACCTCTGATTGTGCGGAGTCTGCTGGAAAGCTCGTCCCGTGTTCCCGCCGGGAGCATCTTCCCGGTGCGGCGCTGGGAGAGAAGGAGCTTCTTGCTGCCATCTATTGATGGCACGGCGCAAGGGGCAGCGCCCCGGCCGGTCCGCGCCGCACCGCCCCGCAGCCGCTGCCGACGGACGGGGCCAGCTGGGCTCATTCTCAAGGAATGAATAAGCAGAAAATGGTTTCAGTTTGAGGCAGGGTGAGCTCAGCTTGTGCATAACCCAATCGCAGCCCCGGGTCACGGCGTAGGAAGGTTCAGAGCCTCAGAGATGGGGAGAGAAGGGAGAAAGGCCTCCGGGGCTTTGCCAGAATGAATTTCACAGCGTATTACCGCCAGAGTTAAAAGAACTGACACAGAGATCACAATACTTGTAAAGCAATAATTGTTAGACAGTGTGGAAGCATGAAAATCCCTTAGCAGGGCTGTACAAAAGCCAGCGGACCACGGAGGCTGACTCGGAGAGAGCCAAGAGGAGAGCGCAGGAGCGGCGACACAGCCGCGGGACGCGGTGACAGGAACATCTCCTGACCATGGACAGTGTTTGCAGGGGAGCTCTGAAAACTGCGAGGGAAGCATGGGACCAGAGGTCTTCAATATTGGATATTCCTATCAGTGGGTGGGGAAACTGAGTCAAAAGAGTCAGAATACCAGAATCGTGGAAGTTTGTGTTTTGCTTTTTGTGTGAAGACCTTTGTGGTTGTTGATGCTTAATTCCCTGAATTGATCTCAGTTTTGTTTCCACATGGCTTTTATTTCATGCAGTGACTTTCATACACAGGAAGATTCTGCCTACAGGAGGTTTCTGTAATTTCCCCATACATTTCAGGGAATGGCTACAAGCTGTTTCTCCTATGAGTAGAAGGAATCAAGAGATATTTTATCCCTACTACCTTTGCTCACAAACACCCTCTAAGAGTAAAGGGCCACCAAACTAAATTCAAAGATGTTATACAAATATTATATGTGAGCTGCTTGGTGTTAATTTACTATTCATATAAAAATTCTAAAATTAGAAAGATAATATGGAATAGATGAAAGGAAAAACTCTACCTTTAAAAATTAACCCAAAACCAACACACTGAGGTGTACTTGAGCCGTGTGGTTTTATGTCTTACAGAGATTTTTAGTATTTTTTTTTTCCTGTTGTTTGTGTAATTAAAGATAATTAAAAGATCCTCAGCAACTGCAGTCTGCATCGGGAAAGGTAGCAAGCACATTAATGTAATTTTCATTTTTTCACAGGTCATAGGGGTAAAGCAATATTGGATATTGCACAGATTATCTTTGTGTTGAGTTTACTATCAAAATGGAATGCATGTAGGAAAAAGTATCTCAGAAATAACCCAGGCTTTATTTCTAGAAAATATAATTAATAGATAAGACTAAGAGTATTACTGTCTGCTTATTAAGATCATATGATTCCTCAAAGGCTGAGATTTCCCCCTCAGGACAATAATAACTGCTCCATTGAACCAAGCCAGCTGCTGAAGACAGCACTTGGCCAAGGCACAGTTGCTGATACTCAGGATGCATGGCCTGGTCTGTGTGTCTGCCTGATCTCACAGAGCCCCAGTGTCAGAAACGTCGGCCACCAGAACAACCGCAGCCTCTGAGTCAGTGTGGCTGCTCTCACACAATTGTGTGAGAGCTCTTTGGTAAAGGTGGGAGGGTGCAGTTTGCATCGGCTCAGAGGTGGCCAGGCTTCGTGGCTGCTTCTCCAAATGCCTCAGATCCTCCTTTGCTGGCTGTCCTCACACTTGCACACTCCCCGTGCCAACTGGTACTGCTGGGGCCTGGCCCACTCTCCTGTTCCAAACATGCTGTGTAGGCATGGTGTGTCTTCTTTACTGGGAAACACCTAGGCTGCCTCTGACCAGGTGAAATGAGCAAGGTGCTGCTGAAGTATCTCCTTTCTTGCTGGAATTCCAAGCCTATCAGGAGTAAATTACTCCTGATGATCTGCCTCTCACTGTCCACTCCCAGTGTCACCTTTACCATCAGCCTCCCCGATTTCATAGCTCCTTGTTCAAGTGAGTCAACCACAAAGAATTTCACTTGGGTCCATTTGATTCAAGTCAGGGAGAGCAAGCATCTACTCTGCAGTAACTAAGAGAAATCAAATTTTTAAGACTGATTTTTTGTCAGTCTTTTCATTTAACTTTGCTAAGCTCCTTCCCAAAAGTAAACTTTTTCTGGAAAGCATGGAGAAAGAATGAACGAAATAAAAAAGCATGTGTGTTTCAAAAAATGTGCTCTAGGGGATGTCAGTGACAATCTTAAGGGTTGGAAACCATTTTGAGGAAAACAACAGAATGGGAAGGTTGTGCTGAGAGAACTGAGACCTATGGAGAGGCTTTACAAAATAAATAACATAGGGAGAATGTCAAATTGTTTTTTTTTCATGATGCATTTTTCCACTGAGAAATCTATACATGAGCTTAAGGAACAATGTCAAGGCAATAATGTTTAATGCTGGAAATGTATGTTCTTGCTAATATCTGTATTCCCTTTGATGTTGATGAGGTTACTGAAAGAATGCTGCATTCAGTTCTGAAGTCTATAATTCACAAAAAAAAAAAAAAAAAGTATTGAAGAAGATTCAGGAAAAAAAAAAAAGAGTGGGGGAACAAATAGAAAAGAGGCCTTTAAATAATTCCTAGAGATTTTCAGTCTGTTTCACTTATAAAGGAGAAATTTAAGTGCTGAAAAATCTATTTATAACAGTGAGAACAAACTTTGATAAGAGATGTTCAATATCTGACTTGTGAAAGAAGAAATATTTAAACTTGTAATAAATGAAGCTTCTTATTAAAAAGTAACCATCCATTGCAATGGCTTCTCAGAGTGGAGCAGGTTCCTCAGCTCTAGAAATTTTCTATTGGTATTTGGACACTTATTTAGTTAATTATTGTGTTTGTATTATGTGTTTATTTAGTTTGGCTTTTTTTGTTTTTTGTTTTTTCTATTTACATTACCTGTCAGCATTTTACTCTCAGTCTTAAATGTTGAGCAAATCTTATCAAAATGTAGTATTATTTCAAGATATCAGAAGGTGGTACTGCCCTACTGCTATGTGCTCTCTGCTGAATTTTCAGAAACTTCTGATAGCTTTTGGTGGCCTTTGTTTAATTGTAGTAGACCAGACACCTTACTGCCTGACCACACAAGCATTGTAGATCCACAACATTGGAATCTCTGAGAGCTACAGGATTTGAAATTTTATCTGTGAACTAATTGGAAGTGCCTTAGATGAGGGAAGTAGTATTTGACATTCTGTGTATGTGTCTGTATTCATGTTTTTCATTTGATCCTCATTAATCATTAGTTTCCATGTAGCTCACACTCACACACTGGTTATTTCATCTTCCATAGATCCCTGAGATATGAAGGGGATGGTGAGTGTTGTGTAACAGGCTGTTCCCGATAAGAACTATTTTGTATCAGGTGAATTTTATCTGAAGTCAGTGCAGAGAGCAAGCAGAGGACAGGACATAAAAATGTATATTCAGTGTTGCTAATGCAGTGGAAGTGTAACTGCTTCATGTCAGGACTGGAAAGCTTTTGGGACATTTTTGAATGTTAATTCTTATACTATCTTTCTTAGGGATCTGTATTATCTATTTATAAGGGTGAAGAGGTATCTTTATTTTCCTCTCTGCAGTTGCCACAATACAGGGCAGGAGCAGACAAATATAATTCAATTTTTTTTTGGAACAGAATTTTGCTAGAATGAGAGGATAAAATATTTCCTGTATGACAAATTCTTGAAATCTTACCAGAAATACTCCATTTTTATTATTTAATATTTTTAATTATTCTTGACTTTTTCAATTACATGATCTTAAAAAAAAATATTTGCAAGTGTGAATTTATCCCAAATGTACAGATGGCCTTCACTCACTGTATATAATTCCAGTTTTGCTTCTGGTTTATTTTTAAAAAAAAATATTAATTTGTCAGACTATCTATTTTTCAAAGCACAGATGATTCTTAAGCAGTCTTTAATTCCAGTTAAGAGCAACCTTTCAATAAATTATGGCTTATTACACCATTATATATAGCATTTTACCAGTATATAGCCAAAGTTTTGTGCAATTGTATGAAAGCTTGAAGGCTTGTTTTTTAGAGTAAATATATCTACAGATAAAGTTATAAAATAAGTGAGGACATCTGATGTTACAGCAGCAAGAAAAAATTTTCTATTTTGGTAACACACAAACTACACCGTTTTTATCTCTATCACGAGTTTTTTTCTGTGGTTAATACTTGAATTTTTTTGTCTAGTTTTCAGACAAAAAGATGGATATACTAAACCTTTATGTGCTTTCAGCTCATAAGATATACCATTGTCATCACTTCTGTTTCTGTGGTTGCTGTCTGCTCATTATACTTCTTTCATACAGTATACTTGCTTTATACAAGCATAAGCATAAGCATGACTCAATTTTTTTACCAAGTTATCTCTGTAAGTTGCTGCTACAGCAGTGATGTGTCCTGTATAGTAAGAAGACACTTTTGTTGTATTGTTTGTGTTTTGACCAAAGAGTTTTTAGATTTATAGCCATTTTTAGAATGGTTAAAATCAAACTTCTACTCCATGTTCCATACTTGATATGATTCACAGTGCTATATTGTATACATTCTTGTGTTTATTTAAAAACATTGTTTAAAAAAGGCACAGGATGTGAAGCAATACAAAATGTACAAAACTTCCTTCTGGAATCACTTCCAATCCTTTAGATTGAGTACACTTTGGTTCAGAGCTAAGAGGGTGCTTCCTTTTGGCTTCTGTTAGTAAAAACCAGATTTCATATTGATTTTCTTAACCCGTTTTAGCATTTTGTGTCACCAAGAAAGCAATCAAAATATAAACACGTAAGAAGTTGCTCTTTGAGTGTTAAAGGCATGAAATTCCTCAGAAAGTTTCGCACAACAGAACAGTGGGGCAAAATCAGGATCAAAATAATGGGAATTATATAACAAAATAATCAGTTTTGGCATCAATATTGAAGGCTGTTGATTGATACTTCCAGAAAATAAAACATTTTTTGTTTACTACTGACCTCTTTATTGCTATTTATCACCTTTAGAGACTATGAAAACTGGGATAAATATTGTCACCTATAACAAAAGCAAAAATTTACCTCAGGAAAATACAATGTCCTTATTTAAGCAGGAAAGTCTGATTCATGTATCTTTTCCTCATAGTTTTTTCTTATTCTGTGTATGTGCATGACTCCTGCAGCAAATCAAAAAGCATAAGATTAAGAGGGTGGCATGTCTCAGAGAGGCTATCTGAATTATTTTATGACTATTATGCATCTGTTCAAAATCTACAGACAATGGAGAAGCTATTCATGAGCAGGTAGTAAAATTATGTTTATCATCATAAAAACAGATATAATTTTGATTTCTGGTTTCATTGCTTGTGAATACCTTAAAAATGGTGTAAAGGCTTTGAAATGTTCCTTGAATTATTATTATCCCACTTTGACATAATTTAGCAGAACTATTAAATATGACTTATGAATCAAGTGGCTTGCCCACTGGATTTCATTGTTCATAAAATGCACAGTTTTTTGGAGTTGGATGTTTTTTGCCTTCTCCAAACACCAATGCTGAGTATTAAGACCAAGGTAAGCCAGGTAAGATGCCTGCCATGGAAAGGCAATGCTGGGAAGATTTGGAGGTACTGGGGCTCTGTGGGAGCTATAACCATTAGCTGCAGGCAAATGTAATACATGCACTCGCAGTTACCTGATGAGATTTCAGCAGGCAAGAGCACCAAATTGTTTTCACATGCTATGTCTTTGCAGCACACATGCAACAAAATGGGGTACTTTGTCACCTACTTTAAACTGAGATGTTTCTCTACATGGTAATACTTCTGTTTACTGCATTTGGTGGGCTAATAAAATGCTCATTCCTCAGAAACCACTGGCCTTTGGAACTGCACAATGCTTATTCTGTAGGAAGAACTGGTGTTAGTTGTGTCAGCTTTTACCAATTCACCAGGCAGTAAGGGATGACTTTGGGGTCATTGACCACCAGGAACCACCAAACCTCCCAGGCCAGAAGACTGGATGTGTAAAGGGGAGGGAAGAAAGGTTCATGATTTTGGGGAAATAATTGTCATCTGTTTGTTTATTCTGGGAAAATCAATGAATATATATGTAGTGTGCAGTACATGAACAGGACCTTTTTCTCTACTCAGCATGATTTTTAGAGGAGATAGTCCCTTGTGCATCTGGATAAAGAATGCCTGCTTCTTAATGCTGCATTGTTGTTAAGGAGCCTTTTTATTTTTTGTTCATTTTTGGTAACACTTCCTTTCATTGCGGCAGTTAGAAAACCTAAGTAAGCTAACAGAGGAGATTGAATATGGCAATTTTACATGGCCAAATAATCCACTACTGAAGTCAATGTGAAGGTTTTTTCTTCCACTGCAGCTATTTATGCTAACAGATTTCCTTTGGTAGAATATTATCCTTTGATACACAGGAGTCTGATTTGTCCCAGTGATTTCAAAGCAAGTATGTCTGTCAGGCGGGAGCTGCTAAGTGCACCAGAAGTCTGAGAGCAAATTAAGACAAATGTTCTTTATATCCTCTCTGATTATAAGGATTAATTGTATGTATCCTTTCCTTTATCTCTTACAGTCGTTACCTTGAGGAGTGTTATATGGATTAGCAAAACAGCAGAGTGTCAGAGGAGTGTGCTTTGTTGGTACGTTTTAAAAGTGAAATGCGTACTGTGGTTGTTGCTGTTCTTATCCTGCTTCTCATTTGTGTTGAGATGAAATTAAGCACCCAAGAGCGCTTAGAATTCTCTGATTGCTTGATGCTGGAAGAGGCCATTTCTGCTTCATGCCAGGTGACACCAACATTTTTGGGTTGTGTGTGTGTGGGTTTTTTGGTCTGTCTTTGGGAAAAAAGGGGAAAACCCATTATGATACTGCATGAGGCTTCCTTATAGAGACTAGTCCAAAGCACCTGAGAAAAACACCACTCTGAGATACTTTTAAACTCCTGGAAAGAGTTGCGGAATGGGACATTACACTAGGTAATAATCCATTCTACTTAAAGGAGAGGTAATTATTTACATTGCATAAAAGCAATCAAACATATTGTAAGTGTTAATCATAGACATGGCTGATGAAATTGTGTAAAGGAATAATCAAATGTCCATTACTAATTTGGCTAAAAATCATGCAAACATTCTTTGATATATCTGAGGAACAAAAGACCTTCATTTAGAGACATAGCTATTATTAAATATTGATTATAAATAATAATACAGATGCAAGTGGTTTAAGAGCTAGCCCTGTTCTGAAGTAGAGTAATAGCTCCATCAAATAGGGTATGGTAGGTAGGTTGCCAGTTGTAACAAAGGGAATTGTAAGACATTTATCTATGAAAATTAAACATCTCAAATCTACATGTTTTGACAGCATATACTTGGACCTTTAAAGGCACTCAAATTGTATTTTTACTCCAAACTATGTTTCTTCACCCACGAACCTATGGAGATGTTGAAACAATACAGCTGGGTGATATTAAAAAAACCCCCACCAAACAAGAACCCATCTCCTTCCCAAACACAACATTCAATAATATCTGTGACCTGACCAAGAAGAAAGCAAAACATAAAATGGCTGAGAATATTATAACAATCTTCACCAGAGGCACCAAACCAGAAATCATTTCTTGGTCCACTCCTATCTCCATCAAAACCCAGGAAATGAAAAATGAAGTTAGAAACCTCCAGTTTCAAAGCAACAGGCACTTCATAGGAGGATAACTCAGTTTTTAAAAAGAGGCACTGGAGATGGAACCGCACCAAATTCTGATACCTTAAAATGGAGGCAAAATATTTCCTACAATGGTTTTATACATTCTGTTTCTCTCTCTCATTTTTTATTTTTTTTTAAGGATGCATAACTAAAATGTATATTTTACTTTAGATGATTTTAACATCTGCAGCTACATAAGAGAGCTGGACATGAACTAGCAATTGCATGCTTGCAGCATGCAATTTAGAAGATCAGCCATGACCTGGGCTGCATCAAAAGCAACATGGTGAGCAGGTCAAGAAAAGTGATTCTGCCCCTCTGCTCTGGTGTAATGAGACCCCACCTGCAATACTGCATCCCCAGCTCTGGGGTCCCCAGCACCAGCAGGACACAAACCTGCTGGCGCAAGCCCAGAGGAGGCCACCAAGATGATGAAAAGAATAGAGCACTTCTCCTATAAGGAAATGTTGAGAGAATTGGGATTGTTCAGCCTGGAGAAGGGAAGGCTTTGGAGTTACCTAATTGCAGCTTTTGAGTACCTGAAGGAAGCCCACAAGAAAGATGGAGGGGGATTTTTAATAGGGCATGTAGTGACAGGACAGGAGGGAATGGGTTTAAATCAAAATAGAGTAGGTTTAGATTAGATATTAGGAAAAATACTTTACCCAGGGAGTAGCAAGGCACTTACACAGGTTTCCCAGAAAAGTTGTGGATGCCCCATGCCTGGACATGTCCAAGCATCTGGGATGCTGCCTTCCCTAGGTTTGGCTGGCAGGGGCTTTCTCTTGAAACTGAAGGTAGTGGTGAGGCTTCTGTAAATTAGTTTGGATGTTTCATTATTTACTTGTCTTGGACATTGTTCTTCTGTTTGTTGTCTGTAAAAAATCAGTTTATTTATTCATCTAAGAAGTGTAAAGCTTCTGTAAAAATCAACTGATGAGGCTCTGTCTAGGTGTGTCTGCAGTAAATTACAATGATCCATGACAGTGGTTACCCAAGTTTTAAACCCTCATACATCATTGTGAAGCACTATATTTACTTGTATCCTACATGCAAGTCATAAAGAAATGAAGAATGTGTGCATTTTGTTATTTAGTAAGGTGTAGATCAGCAGTGATAGGAAGGCCAGACAGATGAATGTAGGTAATATAGTGTCTTTCGCTTTGTTTAAGCTCTGTAAACATGGTATGAAACTGGAGCTTTCTCTCTGTCCTTTGTTTAATCACTTACATTTTTATTAGCTGGATGCTTTCTACCACCATTTCATTATTTTTTATTACCCTCCTCACCATTGCAAGAGATTGCCCCGTAGATAACTAGATCAAAATTGCTGTTGGTAAGAAAGGACATTCTTTCAAGTGCTCGTGTTATTGATTTTAGAGAGCAAAGAAAAGTGACTTCTAAAAACAAATTTATTTTTTACATTTTGCAGTAAAAAACAATATTCAGTCACCTTTGATCCTAAGGGCCTAGTCTTTAACTTAGCTGTAGTGTGTCTAAGGAAAGACATCTGGAAATATTTATTGCCTGAGAGACAAGAAAAAATAGGAAAAGTGGTGATCTAGTCAAGAGTAGAAAACATGAATCATAGTGGTTTGGTTTTTCTTTTCCTCAATCTGCTATGAAATAAGAGCAACCAGACAGTGTTATTTAGTCTTTGGATAAACTACTTCTGAGTGACAGTATTCTAGGTAGTTCTGTAAAAGTGACTATGGCTTGAAAAATGTGTGGAAACACTCCATGAATGTCTGTGCATCTCATTTGACATGGAGTAGAAAGTTATCCCAGAATGACTTCACATTCATTACTGCTATTGTTCCGGTTAAGAAAGGTGCATACAAAAAATAGGATTGTCTTTGTAACAAAATATTGTCCATTCTTACCACTTTCAATACTCAATGAAGTATGTTGAATTTATGATTTTTTTTGTTGTTGTTGTTGAAGGTGGTATTTGACATAATTATGGAACTAATCTTTGACTGGTGTGTTTAAGTGTTTTGTAAAAATAAGTCTGCCAATTGTATACAAGCTACTTTACCTTTCATGCCTGTTCAGATGTATTTTAATTTAGGTACATCTAAAGATAAAAGCTTGAAGACATAAACTTCAACATATTGATGCATGTATTTATATTCCTAGATCACTGATGAAGGGCAGTTAATTACTAAACCCAAAAGTCCTGCCTAATTTGAGTCTGAAAATATAAACCATGTTGTGGCAGCAAGTTCTACTCTCTGCTGTGCCTCAGTGTGGGGCTGGAGCTGTCAGGTGTACAGACACTGTGCAAGGGGCTGGAGACCCTTCATAAAGATGTATACTCTAACTAGGAGACAATGAAAGAAATTTTTCATTCATTTTAGAGGAAACCTAAGAAAGGAGGGAAGCTAGGATTTTTTGTGAAACATACAGCATACTTGGTTCTTCAGTGGCTTGAGTAATAGATAGTATTTTGCTTTAACTATTTACTTATGTATTTACTTTTAAATACATAAGTATACCCTTATGTATACCTAATATATAGGATTAATATATATATTAAGGATATGCTTATGCATTTATTTTTAAGTATTACACATAGTCATTTTTTATGACACCAATATTACTGATGATAATTTAAGTAGTAGTACAGCTTGTGAGGTTAATGGGGAGGATACCATCATGGTATCACAGTACAAGGTCGGAATGATTGATTCAGAAGCCTGTATGACTGAACTCTTGACACAATGACATTAGTGGTATGAATTTGGTTTTGGTGCTCCTAGACAGGTGGAGCCCATTTTGAAAAGTGAATGTTTTCATGAGGAGACCTCAAGTTAGGAAAAACAGAAGTATATGGTTTCTCCTGTGAAACTCTGCTGCACTTTGGGTTAAATTGGAGCTTTGCTGTACTGAGTTCCATCAGAAATCTACCTGGTTGACACTGTTGTACACCACAACGACACAGACTTCAACTTCAGAACGCTGAAAATGACTCCTCTATTTTGGGATGTATCTCCTTTTTTATACCATTCTACAGAGACCAATTTGATTGGTGAAACAAAGACAAACCTCTTCAATCACATTGATCAGACCAGAGGGACATCAAGAAGAACTCCCTCCTAGGGAAAGGAATGTAAGCAAAGTTACAGTTACAAAAACATGTCTCTTGTTTACAGAAAACTCTCTGGGAAAAGCATTTCAGAAAACCAAAACATCTCAGGCACGAACCAGGGCTACACCTGGTTCTTTTCACCAGCACACTTAATTTTAAATAAAATATCTGTTATAAATGTCTGTTCACTTTCTCTCCTTTTAAACACCAAAAAAGGAATCCAGAGAAAAATATGCTAAACTAACATCAGGAGTCTGATTAAACTGGGAAAATGCAGAGGTAGGACAAAACAATTCTTATTTTTGTACTGAGTTATTTTACACTGTTTAGATTGCAAGGTTCCTTTCCTGATAGACTGTAACAGCTGCCAAAGTATAACTTTAATGAGGTAAGGACTAGTTTAGCTTTGACTGTAAATGGCTCCTACGTTATGCTCCTCTGCTTAAGTTGTATTCTTAAGATGCATCCTTTCATGTAAAAGAGGTTCAGAGAGTAGAATGAGAAAGAACAGACTTTAAAATGAACACTCTAACAGGAATCTACATTTTGAACTCTTCTGTTGTGCTGGTATTATGGTTGGTGGAAGTCACACTTGAGCATGCTCACAGCAGAAGTATTTTTTGACTAAACAGGACTTTTGTACGAAAATAGGTGCTTTCCCCAGGAGGAGAGACTGACCTAAAAGGACAGCTAAAGAATGAAGCACACAAGTTTTCCTGGAAAAGCTAGAAGTTTCCAAACTTTGACCAAAATATCATCCTTGTGTAAAATCCAACATTTTGGTTATGGCTAGAGGTACAGACTGAATTCATAGATTCACTGGAAAACTTAAGAATGAAATATAAGAATGCATATATATGATCAGAAACTAGGTAGCAATGAATTGAGTCAGAAGGGACTACTGTGCACCATATTTTGTACATTACTCAGAGAGGGAGTTGGAGGGCAAATCAGATTTGGTAGCGAAAGGCTGGAAATGCTCTGAGTGATGAAGATATTCGTCATGAGGATCAAGTCCTGGGTATGTTGTATCAGTACTGACTTATTAAATGTCCTCGTACTATGAAATTTACTTTTGCAGAAGCTTGCTTCAGTACAAGTGTATAGAGAAGTCAGCTAAACCTTTCCAGATATCACAGTGTTTATTCATCTTATTAGATGAGTAAGAAAATCTAGCACTTCCCTGAAATTGAATGGGCTCTGACCCAGTAAATTGTCTTGGATCCAAAAGCCATTTGAATATATAATTTAGGCTATGCTTAAAATCATAGTCTGTTGCCTTATCTGCTTTCTCACCAGAGATTTTTTCTGGGGATTTGTTTTGCTGTTGTCAAAGTAAGCCCTGTCTGTTATGCATTCTTTTGTAGGAAAGGTAGCAAAAATTTCTGTGTGTCTTTACAAGTAGCAGGAATTTGTCCCTTGGAAAGAATTGTAGTAATGACTTAAAAGATATCAAAACTGGAAGCTGAAATTATGCTAAATGTTACTCAGGAATCATGGAATGGCACTGTTGATGTTGTAAAGACAAGTGAAATTGGCTGTTTCCTGTAGTGGCCTCCTCGTCTCCTTTTTCAATTTAAACTTAATAGGCAATATTCAATCCTTACTGAATATAAGAAAAAAAATCAATTTGTTTTTTATCAGGTGATGTTTGTCCATCATATACAACTTAAAACTGACTAGTAACAGACTAGAGCATCCTTCTAGTTGACAGTAAGTGGTATTTATGTTCCTCTGAGAGGAGATTAATCTAGATTATTTCCCGGGGTCTCTTTTAGTCCTTCATGTTCACAGTTCCTAGATGCTGACAGCAAGGGAACATTCAATCAGTTCAACATGAAGTTAAGTAAAAAATACTTCTGTTTTTTTGCAATGCGTAAATAACTCTTATCATGTATTGCCCCAAGATATCATTGTAAACAGATGGCAAACAGGAACCCAAAAAGTCTTAAAATTTTATATGTCTCTTCACAGTATTTACAATTGCATTAGAAATGGGAATTATAGAAGGGATATAAACATTCATACTTCTGCTGTTTATCAGATGGGAAGATGAAAGAAAATTGGTTAGTGTCAAATTTTCTTATTTTAGAAAACCATACATTGTTGTTTATAAGACAAATGGTCAAGGTCTGTATGCTAAATTCTGTGCTCTTTAATTGAGTAATGGCTTTTGTCTAGCAAAAGCTTATGGAATTCATGTTTTTCTGTGTGAGCCTTTTTTCATGCAGTGCTGTGCACTGCAAATTGGAAGACATTAATAATGACAATGCAAGTCCTAAAAAATTCACTGTTTTCATGGGTAGGAAATGATAGCTCTTGCCCATCATTAACCAGCAAACAGTGGTTCCTGTTCAGTATTCTATTCACCACGGAGTAGTTTGACATGCCTTTAAACAGACATTTTGGCATTTTAGGTTTAAAAAATTCTGTGTTGCAGAACAGACATACAGCTGCCTGACTGGCTGTACTTTGAGCACTAGTGTAGTTAGAGGGCAGCTTTTGTGAAGTAAATAAGGAAAAAATACTAACTTTTAAGGTTAGTCTTGTTTGTGATAGAATGAAGAGCTTGTTCCCATAAGTTTAGGAAGACAGAGATTTGTATTGCTGTGATACTGAAGCAGAACTAGCATTCATAGAAGACCTAATTTTTTTTTTTTTTTTCTGTAATGAATGCTTTAAAAAATCTGTTCAGAATGATGCTAATTTATACTACTGGAATGAACAAATTTAGAGGTGATTTGTATGTACACTATTCATAGCACATCTGAGTGCTGCATATGCTGAGCACCAAATTCCACCAAAGACATCAGTGCCTTGCTTCTCAATGAGACTTGCATTAAGGAAAACACACACTGCTGAGAGCAGGATTATTGTTGAGAGAAAATGTGCAGACAAACCGGATGGGCAAAGAACAGATTTTTAACCCAGGGCTTATTGGAAAGAAAAAAGGAACCAGCTGTTTCTTAATATACTACATTATAACAGAATATACAACCTATATTCTGCTGAAATAACTTTATATTTTCTCAAGTGTGCAATATTCCATCAACTTAGTGACTATTCCATGAATCACTCAGGGAATGTGTGAAAATACACCTAGGTTTTGAAGGAGAAAACTTCCACTGTAATTTCAGAAATTCTCTTAAGATCTTAGGAACTGTTTCTGATTCTAAACAAAGTCCTTTTTTTTTTTTTTTTTTTTTTTTTTTTTTTTTTTTTTTTTTCCATTTTTTTTTTTTTTTTGTGTTTTTTTTTTTTTTTTTTTAAGAATCTTCTTTTTTTTTTTTTTTTTTTTTTTTTTTTTTTTTTTTTTTTCCCCAGTATCATATTTTATTTGGAATTCTTTTTTTTTTTTTTAATTATTATTTTCTTGTAGGTAACCTAAAAGGGGTAGAAAGGCAAGGAGATCTGTTGCAAGGATGACATATGCCTCATTGTGTATATGATGACATATGACCAAAATCTAGTTAGAAAGCAAAAAAGTGCTCTGGAGTAATCTAAAGAGGTAATAACACAGATATTTTTAAAGTGGAGAAAAGCACAAGTTTGTGTTGCTTTTTTAAGCTTCTGTAGGAGTACTTCAGCTATAGAAAAAAGTGTCTCAGCTTCAGTGATTATTAGCCCAGAGAGAGCTGTCAGTCACCTTGACTCCCTTGAACTACCCACTACAGAGTCAGTAACAGTAGTTGCCAGTGTTGTTGCCTATAATTTGGGGACCCAAATGGCTTTGGTTTGAAATTAATTTATAGAGTTTTGAATTTATTTTTTTTTTTCAGAAAAATTCCCTCCTTCTGGTTTGAGGTTGGTTGAGAAGAAAGAGGATGTGCACATACACATACTGAAGTGAACAGGTCTCCACAAAATCACACCATGCAAAGCCTTCTATAGCTTTCTGTCTGCAGCATGATCTCTCCTAGATGTGTCAACATAGCATGAAATTACCTTTCACAAATGAAGCAACTGGTTACTGTAAAAAGTGTAGTGAAAGCAGAGTAAGACAAACAGCAGAGAAGAAAGGGAAGTTTCAGGAGGGTCAGGAAAAGCATTCAAAGTAAGGAGAAATCAGAGTGTACCTTCAGGGCTGGAATACATTTTAGCTATTCTAGAAAACACTTTGGCTTCCTGCTGCTTGATTTCTCACCAATAACACTAAATCCCATGCTGTCATTGAGTACTGGAGAATCGGCAAGAGCCTCTTCTCCTTAGTTTGTTCAGGCACCCACACTTCTGCCCATGGCTCCTGAGCACAGTAGGATCAGACATGCTCCTCTTCCCATACAGGTGCTGAACATGTGGCTTTGGGTCCTGCCTTTGAAACTTGCTTCAAGAGAAATAAAAGAAAGGAGACTTGTTTTAGTATCTGGCAGTGCAGAAGGAATGAAGAAATTGTTATTTATTATTAGCTATTTTAATTATAAAAATTGCCTATAGCAGTCACCAGTCTTCTGGCTAGAGTAATCCCTGTGTGATGGGTTTGGTTCATTTCTCTACCTCCATGCACTAACACAGTGCTGTGCTATGTTCAGCACTGTTGACAAAGCACTGGGACTCTGGGACGAATGCAGCTAGAAAAATGTTTTAGGTATTGATGAAAGAACCAAGCATTTCCTTTTGAAACTGAATGTGTTCATTGCTTTGAAGTCCCTGGAAAACACAACTAGGAGAAATTCATCATCATTAGGTTGAGAGGCACCTTTGACAACTGCAGCAAGAAATCACACCAAACTTAAACTGAGATTTTCTAAGCTCACATGGTGAAGTTTAAGTCTGGTGTAGCCAGGGTTTGTGTTTACATTCAAATACAAGTATTTTGTCTTTGTATGTCTTACTTGCTGGTGCTTACTAAAAATATATATCTATCTTTAAAGAACTTGGTCCATCACTTATTTCTGTTGATCATCTCTAGGCAAATAAGGGGTTTTTTTTAGACATATGAAGTTAAAAATAATAAGATTTACAGCATTGCAGAGTACCTGATGACAGATAGTCTCATTGTTGGAGTTATATGGGTGTATTAGTACTGAAAATTCAGTGCTATTAGATCCACTTGCTAAAGAGCCATTACTAAGAAGTAATAATTTAGGTACTCAACACCTGAATTATTGTATTAAGAGAGGAGAAAGAAAATGTGTCATTACTGTAGATGCTAAGAGGTTAATACTAGTAGTAGGGCAGCTCTGCACAGCTTTCTGAAAAGAGAGGGAAAATTTTTCCCTAGAGGGAACAGGAAAACTCTCTAATAATTCTATTCTTTAAATTTGTTGATAGTTATGCATAGTTAATGAAGTTAAGTCAGTAAGAATCTTCTTTCTATTCAGATGAAATAAAGCTCATAATATAATAAGTGCATGACATAATGCTGGCTGAAAAATGTCCAAAAGATTTAGAACCAGCTTCCCACATGTAGTAGGATTTAATAGCTTGTTTCTAAGCATCTTTTCTAGTTCATTATTTCAAAAAATATGCTCTTTTAAACAACAAAAAAAATGTATTTAATCTTAAAATTATAAGGAGTATTTGTTTTGCATAAAGACATAAAGTTAGAAGAGCCATTTTCCATACAGAATTTAATAATTATTCCAGGAATGTAGGAAATTAAAAAAAAACAAATGCTTACAATTCTTAGTTAATTATATACTTTTGTTTTTTATAATATAACTAGCAAACATCCTGATTTTTAACAAGGGCAAGAAAGAGGACCGCAGAAACTACAGGCCTGTCTCAATTCAGTGCCTGGTAAAACTGGGAAAAAGATTATTCAGAGAGGTATTGGAAAAAATCTCTAGGACAACGCAGTCATTTGTCACAGCCTACAGGGCTTCATGAGGGGAAAATTCTGCTTGTCCAACCTAATTTCCTTCTATGACAGGCTAACCCACCTAGCTGATCTAGGAACTCCAGTAGATACAATCTCTTTGGATTTTAGAAAAGCTGTTGTGTCTCACAGTGTCCTTGTAGACAAAGCATCCAGCTCACAGCTGAATAACCTTGGTAGGCACCGGGTGAGCAGCTGGCTGGTGGGTCTGGCACAGAGGGTTAGAGTGAGTGGAGTGACACCAGGCTGGGGTCTGGTCACCAGTGGGATTCCACAGGGCTCCGTCCTCAGCCCAGTGCTCCTCAACATCTTCATTAACAACTTGTACAGAGGACTGGAAGGAATACTGGGTTTGCTGATGACACTAAATTGGGAAGCACTGTTGACTCCCTCAAGGGCAGAGAGGCCCTGCAGAGAGACCTGGACAAATTAGAGAGATGGGCAATGACCAGTCTGTGAGTTTAACAAGGTTGAGTGCTGGATTCTGCACCTGGGGTGGGGCGACCCTGGTTGTGTATAGACTGGGGAATGAGAGGCTGGAAAGCAGTGCCACAGAAAGTGACCTGGGGGTCCTGGTCCATGACAAGTTGAACATGAGTCAGCAGCGCCTTGGCAGCCAGGAGGAACAACCCTGTCCTGGAGTGCATCAGGCACAGCATCACCAGCCAGGCAAGGGAGGGGATTGTACCCTCTGCTCTGCACTGGGGGCAGTTTTGGGTGCCACAATGTAAGAAAGACATTAAACCATTGGGGAGCATCCGAAGGAGGACAACAAGGATGGTGAAGGGTCTGGAGGGAAAGCCTTATGAAGAGTGGCTGAGGTTACTTGGTTTGTTCAGCCTGAAGAAGAGAAGACTGAGGAGAGATCTCATTGCAGTCTACAACTTCCTCACAAGGGGAAGATGAGGGGCAGGAATTGATCTCTTCACCACTGATAGGTGACAGAACTCAAGGAAATAGCATGAAACTTAAGTCAGGGGAGGTTTAGGTTGAATGTTAGGAAAAGGTTCTTCATTCAGAGGGTGGTTGGGAACTGGAACCAACTCTGTCAGGCTTGGTGCTGTGGTCACCCAGAGAAGCAGTCATATCACCAAGGATGACGGAGTTCAAGAAGTGTTTGGACAATACTCTCAGGCACATGGTGTGATTCTTGAGGATGGTTCTATGCAGGGCCAGGATTTGGACTTGATGATCCTTGTGTATCCCTTCTAACACAGTATATTCTGCAATTCTATGTTTATAAATTATATATCATGTGCTTTTATCTAATTTGAAATTCAACAATGTATCTAACTTGTCATCTATTTTAAACTAAGGCAACTTGTGCTTTAATACTTTCAGAAACCTTACTAGTTGACTATGTCAAACTATTGAAAGAATTGGCAAAATAAGCAGAGATAATGATCTCTGTAAATGACCTTGAACTGTGAAGCCATAAATAGACCATAAATGCCATTTTCAAAATATGACATGAAGATTTATTCTCATTATACTGTATGCATGTAACTCCCAGAAGTGATTCAAGCAGAGGGGATATATTCCCAGACTATACCATGAGAACAGAATGGGAAGTGAATTATAGTTTCTGCAGTTATAATACCTTAATAAGATACATGTGACAAACTGATTTATGTGTGGAAAACTTAAAATGCTGACTTGTTCCACTTATCACTTGAATTGCCACACTTTATATTTTCACATTTAATGTTTTTACATAAACCGGTAACATTTTCAGTAATCCATACTGAATCTCTTTAATTGCTGTATGGAAGAAAAACAAAACTGTTACTTCAGAAACAGCTGGTGTGGCACTACACTTCAATTCAAGTTCAAATCTTTCCATTTAGGAACAATGAAATTTGTTTGATGACCATGTAATTGGAATTTGTTCTGGTAACAAGCAATACCTGTCAGGAAAATGCTGTCAGTATCCTAGTGATGTGTGGTACACAAGAACATCCCTTCCTGGCTGCTTTTTGAAGCCCTCAGAATACAACCTTGGTCCAGTGAAAATTTCAAGGCTCTTTTCTTGTTTGTCCTAAAATGTAAGGAGAAATAATGGTGCTGAATTGCTTGGAACAGCTGCACAAAATACGAAGGCACTGCAACAGAGGGGTACAAGGAAGACTGCATGTGAATATAACATGAGCAAGAATAGGAGAAAGGGAAAATACAGTTGTTTTCTTTCTGGACAGCAACTGTGGGTAGGCAGATAATTCAGATACAGTCTATAGGAGTAATTTAACAGAAATGAACAAAAAAATGATGGGTTTTGATTTCTTGGTTCCTCAAAAATTACTGAAAGCTGTGGGAAACAAGTTATTGCAATTTTATGTGTTTGATTTTTGTGCAGGAATGGCCACACATTCTTTAGCAATTTATTTCTTGTATCTTTCCCTGAGTTTGACATTTATGGAGTAAGTAACTTTCCTTCAAATATATTAACTCAATTAATGACTTCCTGCTCTAAGTATATACAAATAAAAACTCACTGACAAGCATGAATCGACTCTAATCCTAATATAATTTTAATTTGAAATGTGAGTTTCAGCACCCAGTAACTTGTTTCCTTGCCAACAGTAACTATGATCTCCTGCTTACAGATTCTGTGTCTGTGTATAGAAATACAATATGTCTTCAGTAACAAAGTAATAAAGAAATCAAAATGGATAGACAGATCAAATTATACTCCACTCTGAACATAGCTAAAGCAATCTGCTCTTATGCAGAAGGCTTTGATTATAACTCTAATTCCTTCTTCACATAGTCTGCCTTCTATATTAATGTGTCAATTCAAGTACTCTTTACTCTTGTCCTACATTTGATTAAAAAAGAAAAAAAATCACATCTGGGCTATATAATTTTAGAATAGGCTCCATTAGTAATGGTGACCTTGACTGACCTTATTTTTTTTTGTTTTAGAAATGTGCATATCACGTAGTCAAATGAGATAAAGACCCATTTTCTAAGAGACCTTAGAAATGAGAACGTAATGTTAGTGAAAAAAGAGTGAGCCTGATCTGAAATCAGTGTGTAACATTCAATCATACAAGAGGGTAGGGAGAACAGGAGACATGTATAATCCAGAAGATGTGGTTAGTGGCATGCAATATTCAAAAACATCTCTGCAAGTAGCATAGATAGAGTATCTTCACTTACTGCACTTCCCCTTACCTTGCAATATATAGGAAAGAATGTGCAGCTCAGTGTAATGATTAGACTGTCTAGAGGGGAGAATGTATATATATGTAAATTATGAGCCAAACCTGCACAACTGCACTGCTCCAATGTGGTAAAAGTTGCAGTGGGACATAGTCTGCTATGCCTTTACAATTACTGATTGAGACACCTGAAATCCTGAGCTTCCCATTAGAGGATGCTAATGATCATAAAAGGTTTTTTGTATGCAAATTCAAATAATTGCTTTCATGATCCTCAGAAAATAAATACTATCCACACATGTGAAGGTGGGGAAGCACATCTTCAAAAGCTGTGAGCAAGATTTTTGTCTGTGGATGCTCATAGGGGAATGGTTGAGGGGGTTGCTTTTGTTTTCCTTCTCTAAAGAGTCTAAACAGACTTCTATGGCCTACAAAGAAAAAGTGCAAACTAGTCCAAAACAGATGTCAGGTCCCAGTTTCCCCAAACTTTCAGCTTTTGTTATTCATTGCTGTAGTGTGTGGATTCCTATGGGATTTAGGCCTTCAAAACATGCTTCTTTACTGATGAGCCCTTCATGCTCTGAAAAAGTTCTGCCTTTTTTTAGTTTTTGAATAATTTTAACCTTAGCAAGAAATGAGTTCATTAATAAATGAAGAGGAGTGAATTAATTATGAATTGAAAATGGCAAAGATTGAGATTCCCTGCAAAATTTCTGTGTCGTATGTGCACACACAAACTAGAAATAAGAGAAGGTATACAGAAATAATTTCAGGGGAGGACAAGGGAGCAAGTGAGGAAAAACTTGAAGAGGCAGAGCCTGGGAGACTTGCTGCTCTGGAAAATTTATGGCATTGTGTTGTATTCAGGGTGAACACTTAACCTTGAAAATGGGAGAAAAAGACACCTGTTTGTACTGATTAGTAAATTAGGAGTAGAGAAGAAAGGGATCAAAGCAGCAAGATAATCATGAGCCTTCCATACATTTAACCTCTGCTTCTAGAATCATAACAGAATTGTAGCAGTAACCATCTCTCTAACATATAAAAAACCATTTTGAACAGGAAGTGTTATGATTCTTATAAAAGTTGTTTTTTATTAAGCATGTTTTGAATTGTTTGTGAGTTTGCAAAAAAATGATTTAGAAGCTTTAGTTATGAATACAGTATGAAGGGTTTTATTGTTAAGTTTAGCAGAGTTTGCACAACTTTAGAAAGGCCTTTTGTTTTAGGATGTATCTTTCTTGTAGTTTGATAGAAGTTTCTAGGAACAACTACAGCCTCTGCCTGGAGACTTTTTTATTGGTTCTTTCTTGTCTCATCCCTCCTGTCATGCATAATTTTCCCTTTGTCCATCATAAATCCTTATCTTTGAAGTCCAAGAGTTTTAGCCACTAGCCTAGCTAGCCTCTTCTCAGACCACCCCCAAACCTGTGTTGGATTTGTTAGAATTTAAGTGACTTAGTGTGGCATGAAGTGTTTGGATTGTTTTATTGGTTTTTGTGATTTTGTACCCACCCCAAAATATGTAGTACAAAACCCCCCTTCAGCCCGGGTTCGGCGTCTCTCTCCGGAGGCTCCAGCCTGAGGCTGGGGGTCCCCTGACCCTCTCCCCCTGAATAAAGCCTCTGTCCCCTGAAAGCAAACAGAGAGTCCCCTCTTTTGTTACCCCAGCCATGACAGTGTAAGCTAACTGCGTAAGCCAAGACCCACACAGGACTGTGTTGTGGGAGCGTGCCAAAGCAGCCGGGGGCCCAGGCTGACCATCGAGCTGGGCCAGAAACAGGTATGAACTCCAGCAATTGTTCTTTTGAAAGTACAGTGGAAAATCAGTGACTGTACAGATTGCAGCAAATGAAATTAATTATCTTTGGGTTTAATTTCAGAGTTTTATCTCATTTTATGAAATCAGATAACAAAAATTAATTTCCATTTACTTGAAAAGAGTAATACCACATGTTTCAACAAAAAGAGCTGGAGGACTACCAGATGTATTAAAAATAACTGTAAGTCAAACAATATAGTTATTTAATGACCTGTTTTAGGGACTAGCAATTTAGCAACATATTTCTTATGGAAATACTAAAACATATCCATGAGTTCCCAACTTTCAAAGTAAATGGTAGTGAAAACATTGATTTAGAGTCAAAAGACTGGATACACAGGGGAAAAAAAAAAAGAAAAAGAAAAAGAGAGACAATATGGATAGATATCTGTTAACATGGGTGAAATAAATTTGTACTTTCTATAGACACAGTAAAATATAACTTAGCACTCCCAAGAGTGTCCTTAAAAAGGAAAAAAAAAAATCACAGGGGAATGAAAGAAAACCTGTCCAGAAACAGCCTTCTCTATTTTGCATTTTTGGCCTTAGGGTATGTATTATTTATTATGTTAATTCCACAGGCTTTGGAGAGTTATTTTTCCCAGAAGTGGAATGCCTTGGAAAAATATCTTTGGAGGAAACTGTGAAGTTTCCCTCCTCCAAACCATCTCAATTAAAGATTTCATCATGGAATCTGTCTTTACGTGGTTACAGATGAATCAGACTTTGCTGGAGAGTGAATTACCAGATCCATAATCAGCTTAAGGTGAAGAAGAGCAACAGAAATAGATGGAGTGACATATGGGAAAAGATAAAATGGCGTTAAAAAATGCATAGCTTGGCTTCAGAAATGACTTCATCTGTGATGGGCTTTGACGATAGTTTGCAGCTATTGGGAAAAGTGAGAAATAAAAAGAAGGAAAAAAAATTGTGTGAAACTTAGAGTATTTTTGTTTACACCAAGATTGAATTCAGCCATATGTTTTCTGTAGAGGTGGCTGTACATTCCTTTCAGCCTATATCCACTAGATTTTTCAACAGTTTGTGCTCTGTGAATAAAGAGGGTATACAGACCTTGTATTTCACCAGCTCTTTGCTATCCATATCTCTGCCCAGATAACATTTTTATGATATGTGGAAGATTGTTATTTTCATTCAACAGATAGGAAGGCTTCCAGTGTGACTGCAGGAGATATCCCAATGCAAGCTTGTGCATCGCCTGCAGAGCCCAGTGGAAAGAAAGTCATGCCAAGACTATGAACCATGGTAGACTGGAAGGACCTGAATTGCCTAAATTGGCTTGTAAAACTTTACACCAGAAGGGTGTGGCAGGGCAGAGAATTGAACCTGCTTGACTCCTGACTTCCCATGTTGATGTTACTGTGTCATACTTCCTCCCTCTGTTAAGTAAATGTGGTTTTATTTGGGGCTTGGCATGATGGGAAATACTGCTGTGGTATGCAAGAAATCCTATCCTATGAACAGAAGTATCACTCAATTCAGCTCTTTTACAAACAGGAATAGGTAAGCAGTTAGTCTGAGGTGGTAAGTATTTCTATTCCTATGATGATACCTCATTTTCTCCAGGAGGAGCACAGAATTTTTGGTACCTGTAAATCTGTTCATTTCATTATGATTGCTGCACTTAACCACATGAAGCTGTAATCAAAACTGAATTAGTTTCAAATAATATCTGCAATGTGACCGAAACTTTCCTGCAGCTTTACCTTGAGGCTTCCCCTCTTCCTGCTTTTTCCTCTCAGTTCTTCCTATAATTTTGTTGGTAAGCAAAACTGGTTTTTGTTTTCTTCTCAGTCATGCCAGGTGGTCCATTGTGGCAGTTTTAGTTAAGAGTTGGTTTCCTGTTAGCTGGATGTCTTTTCCCATTAGTTGCCTGTTGCTTCTTAATGATTGAGCTGCTGCTTCATGTTTACTGCTTTCTTTTCACAGCTCTCATCTTGTTTCTTCAGTTGACATGTCAGTAAACTCCCTGACAACATCTAGTATCCCCTTGTGCTACCTCTCCTCCTCTTGCTGCTTCTGCTCTTTCCCACGCCTGGCATTCTGGTTCTTGTTCATCTTGTTTATTGTTTGGAACAAAAGTCTGCATATCCTTGCTGCTTAGATTTCTGAGTTTTTTATTGAGCTATTTATGTTCTGTTGTATTGTTGGCCTTAAGATCTACAATTTTACTAAAGACGGGTGGGCTATTTTGAATTTTTTGTTGCATATTTATTGTATATAGTAAGGCAATGGATAACTCTGGGTACACTATGTTGGTAAAATTATGTATGCTTTATTTTTGCAAATGCTTTGGACCTTTTTAGAGTTTCTGTTCCTAACCAGCTCTCTGTGAGTTTTATTTGTTAATGGTGTTAACCAAGACTTGAGACTGCACTTTATCATCTATTTCAGAAACGCAATATAGGTAACATAATTAGGCTTCTTGATAAGGAAGCAAGATCTGTTTTCAATTGAAATATATAGGTTAATTAACATGGAATATAGATCAGAGACACTGCACAGCAAAACTTTGTTTTTCAAATTCTGATCTTCAGATGTCACTGTGTATTTTTCTATTGACTGTGCCAATGAACGAATGAATGGTGTGTTTTACAAAATCAGACTTTAAAGTGGGCTGCTACTAGTGTCAAATCTTTTAGAAAAAGAATTGAAGCCAGAGTATTTACCTCAGTAGAGAGCACTAGTCACGCATTAATAGGCTCCTCTAAAATTTTGTATCTGTGTCACACAGTTCCATTTTTGTCAAAAAGGGCTCTCTGTCTGCCCTCTGTTTGCAAGGAAGGTGTCCTGAAACTATGACTGCTTCATGTATGCTTAAAATTGTTTCTCTTCTGAGGAACAGAATAACTCTTAGGTGACTAATTAGCTTTGCCTTTACATGCATTGACCATGCTTGTGAGATGAAATGGTAACAGCATGAGAGAAAATGTCCTGGGATATAGTGTTTTTTGTTTGTTTGCTTTTTTGATTTATTTTAATTTCATTAATATTGTATGTGTACTTTATTGTATTGCCACTATGTGTAGTAATAATATGACAGCAATAGGTTATAATAAATTATTACAAAACCCTGGGTTAGGAGGGGTCTGCAGTAGCACTCTGTCTCCATTGCTTTCCTGATCACCAGCACACGACTAAAAGGTTAAAATCATGTGACATCCAAAACCAGTGCAGCTGGTGGGACTAGGATGATAAAACCATCTTTGATTGTCTGAGCCTCAGTTTTGAGTTAGGCAGTAAGCCAGAAGGAACCTTCTGACCTAGGCTAGAAGCCAGGGTGTTTTTTATCTTGAGTCGGTGGGTACCAGCCCATGACTTGGACATTGATAGTTGTGTCCCTCTTACCGTTTTGTGTTACTTTTCATGATTCAGAGTGCTTGGTTCTTCCTATCCTGTGCAGGCTAAAATGTCAGCTATTCTTTTGTGCTGTTCCAGAGCTTTACCAAGACTCAGGCGCTGTCAGAGCTGTCTGCAGTCATTTGTGTGGGAAGTGTGTGAGGGGACTTACGCATTAACTGTGCTGAAATAATTACTGTATTTGACTTGACTAATAAGTGGTATTTTTTGCAAAAAAAAAAAAAAAAAATTCTGGACAAGGGATAGAGGAGTATTTTACTCATTATACTCTGTACTCCACAATTCCACGAAGATGAAAATAAAAAATGCTTTGATGTAAAGAAGCAATTACTTTTAAAAGATGTAGGAAGCACTATTTATGAAATAGACACCATTTGTTTTGATTTTTTGGTGCAAAATTTAAACTCAGAATACTGAAGTCTTTGGAGAATAAAATGTTAAGTAATTCTGCAGTCTTATTTTTTTTTAGATGCTGCAGTTTCCCTGTGTTGCCATGGTAACATACTTTCTGTATAATTGCCAGGCCGCCTTACAGTGATGCAAATAAGTAAAGAAGTTGTCACATGGCATGACCTAGGCTTATATTTGAGTGGAGATTTACTGCCCACAGAGCAGCAATAACACCAAAGATATCTGTCACCTGCAGGATAAGGAATTACATGTTGCTGAAGTGCTGCAGAGACAAATGGCAGTGAATGTGAAGTGCTGGGACTTGCTGTTGCGCAGAAGGACTAGAAGCCCTTCCCCAAGCCTGCTCCTGCTGAGCTTATTTTTTCTTATGCTTTACGTGAGTGGAAGATCAGAACTCTTAGAGCTAACAACAGCCCCAAGCATGCTATTTCGGAATTTAATTTGTCTTGGAGATAAAAGAAGTCTGGAGCAAAGAGATTTGCAAAGAAAGAGTTGTAGCTCTTAACAGCAAAATCTGGCCTTTTTTCGGAGATGAATTAGTCCTGGGATCCAAAGATCTCCTCTCAAAAAGGGGTGAAAAAAAGGGGAGAGCTGTGGAAGGGGGAGGAGAAAGAGGAAACCAAAAGGGAACAAAGGCATTAACAAGTTTTCCTTAGCTTCTGTTTGGTGAAGGCAGTGCTTATATCTTGCACACTTCTTCAGGATATTTTTGATGTGAACCACAAATCCCAGGGTTCCAGGGAATATCCCCTTCCAGGAACTCTTCTTTTGGCCAAGCTTTCTGCCCTCAGTCCTGTATTGTGATGTGTTGCTCCATAGGAAGAAAGAACTGGGGTAATATCTTAGTGATGAGTTCTGGGCATTTCTGACAAGCAGTCTGAGAGTGCTTACCACCACATTCAGCTCAGGCTAAAAATATGTTTCTTAAAATACAAATTTTGAAACATCAAAGTCAGAAAAGAAATAAAAATCCCCAAACCAATAAGCCACCAAAAAGTGCAGTTCTGCCCCAGTCCTGGCACTGCAAGAATTCCCTACTTGATCCAAATTACCCCTTGTTAGGACACAGTAACTAGCTCAGATTTTCTGTATAACATTTGTTCAGATGTTTTCCTCTCTTATTGGACCTCTTTGTTCTTTTGTTAAAGATGGACTCTGCTAAAGCTCCCTCTTTCACTGTTGCAGCATTTCTGCTAGGGTAGGTGCTGGGGGATTACTCTATTTTGTTGGGGGTTTTAGCAGTCCTTTCTGCAAGACATTCTTCTGGTCTTTGTTAAAACCATATTGTCCCTAGAGTGAGTGTCTCTCATTGTGCTCAGTAGACTTTCTTCTTGGTTTTCTTATGCATAGCTGTGAACTTTCTTCCTCTCTCACAAGGCTGCTTGAACACTAGTAGTAAGAATGATGATTTCTTTTCCCTTCCTACCAGGGTTACGTTTATTTTCACTTTCCCTCCAAATCTGCCTCTAATTAATTAGAACTGTAGCAACCTCACACAGATATTGCCACCATGTTCCTTAATTAGGCTTCCTGGCTTCTGGCTCTTTCTTCAAATTATTTTAAGGCTGTAACAAAACTTCATCTTCCTAGATTAGGAGGAAGATTCATTGTTCATGCACAACAGGGAGTTTGTGACTTCCAACTTTGCATTAGCTTCTTTCTCAGAGACCATATGTGGCGAAACATTAAAAATAAAATAAAAAAAAAAAATCTGATATCTCCTGCTTTCTGGGAAAAGGTCATATCATTGCAATATGTATCATTGTAATTGTGAGCTATTATGGATACATCCATGACTGTTTTCCCCCCATGAGAGCAGATGTAGCATAAAAACAATTAGAAGTGCAAACTAGGGGAGCTACTATACATAAAACTACAGGAGAGATTCAAATTGCATGTAACCCACAGCCTTATGGGAAGCATAATAATATTTTTTTCTCTTCCCCCCCCCCCCCCCCCTTTCTTTTTTCCCTTTGAGGAGAGAAGTATGGTAATCGAACAGCTGTATTTCAAATTATTATTGGATTTCAAGAGTCACCTTCTATTTTCACAGTATAGTTGGTCTTTGTCCTTTTTGCAGGAACGGATTATGGATCCAGCTGGAATGGCAGAATGCAAAAAACAATGTCTGAACATACCTGACAGAGAATAAATATTACCTAAGAAAAACTGTTATACATCCCTCCTATGCAGGAACTGTGAAAACATCACAATAAACATTCTAGGCATGCAAACTGAAGTCCATAGATTTATCGATGACACTCATGACAGGATAATTCAATTTTTATTATTCAGGATACACAGCTATAACAATATCAGGTTCTTCCTTTTACTTGTTTTAGAACATGTAAACATCAGCGTTTTAGAACTGTGATGTTTAAAAAAATTATTAATTGTCTGAATAAAAATGACCGTGTCCATATTAATTTTCTATTAAGCTTGTTTTAAAACCCTGGTTATTTTTAATGTAATGGTTGCAAGGAAAAAAAAATCATCTTTGAAGTTTCTGTACATGCCACCATTTAATCAGGAAAATCACCGCAATTCAGAAATGTTCTCATTATAATATTTTACACATCCCATTAAAAAGAATGTGTAAGTTGTTTGAAGAAGAAATTATTTTGTTGTTGTCTCTATAATGGCAGGTTGGTCTACTACTTGTACCCAATGCTAATAAAGATAATAGCTTGTAATTGCTATGTTCAATAAAATTCTTGTAAATGGGAACACATAAAATTATTGTGTGAACCTCAGTAAGGTAGATGAAGATTTGCTTATATGAGTCTGTTGGGGAAAAAAAAAAGAGTATTTCAAACATAACACAAGAATGTTAAATTGCAAGCTAGGTTTCTTTCCTTCCCTTTCTGATTATATTCTGTTTTGCTCTTTTTCAGTCTCTCTTTTTCACTGTCCATCCTCTGTTGTTCAAATGAGCCACTGATACTTCAAATAGCAAGGGAAAATTGAGACATTTTTAACTTAAACCTGCTCCTGTTTCATCCTCATAAACACCAGAAAAGAAATACTCTTCTCTCCTTACAATTTCTGAAATAAAACAAACAACCAAACCAACAACAACAAAAAAAAACCAAAAACAAACAAAACAAAACAACTTTTTTTTTTTTTTACTTTGTTAAATCAGATAAAATTTCTATTAGTCATAACACTGAAAATCATGAAGGAAAGCTATGGATTTCCATCCTGAAAATTTCATCAATATTTTTTATATATCTTCCTATGGGACTTCATTGTATGAGATCCACTCTTAGGAACAGAGTGCACAGACACACACAAATAATTGTGTGCATTTATCTCCCACATCACTCTGGTTCTGCCACTTTTATGACATGAATATGCAGAACAGAAACCCAGAACCTCAGGAGTTTTTGCCCTGCTGTTCCTATGTTACAATGACAGCTTGCTTCCATGCTTGTAACTCCTTCTGCAAACCGAGCAGGAAACTATTTCTTACAAAGTCGTCTCCCCGGGGTGTCCTAAGGATTAATTGCTGTAAGTGCAGTTCCTGGAACACATAAAGTTCCCTATAAGTATCCATCATCAAATGTTATATCACTTCAAGTGCTTAACCATATTAGTTTTTCTTACTTAAGTAGCCCCAGTGATATCTGTTTCTATTAATTATTTTTACTATTTTCCATTATTCTTAAACACAAGCTAAATGGCTTTTCCTGTGGGAAAGCAAATTCACCAGACAGCTGCTTTCTTCTGTATTTAAAGTATACATACCTCTGTCTTTTTTGTTACTTTATTCACTTAGGTTTATCTTTGTCAATAAACTTTTTACTCCAGTGATTTTC
Source organism: Rhadina sibilatrix (assembly GCA_013400275.1). Lineage (NCBI taxonomy): Eukaryota > Metazoa > Chordata > Aves > Passeriformes > Phylloscopidae > Rhadina > Rhadina sibilatrix. The sequence continues at coordinate 510,573 of VWYO01009030.1, forward strand.
TGACTTCTTATTTGTATTAGGGGAAGTAGTTTAAAACATTGGAAGTAGAAGATTTGCACAACCCAGTAGCAGAGAAATTGAGAATCAAAAAGCATCACACATCCTTGCAACTTGCAGAGGTTTCTGTACCAGTTTGAAGAATGATAAAGGAAGATGTGGCAATTAAGATTTTAGGAAGTTATGACTTGAGCTGGCAGGCAAAAATAGGTATGTTTTTTAAACCAATTTCATTAACTTCTAATTAATTTAGCTTCCAGTTAAAATTTTGTTCAGAAGGCTGTTCTTAAAACTCATTTCTTATTCACTTTTCTCTATTCCTTTTATTCACTAGAGCTGCCTCCTCTCTTCATGTGTAGTCTTACATATGCAGACAGAAATTTTCTGTCCTGGAGTTCTATAGGTAGAGGGTTCAATTTCCTGCATTTTTCTGATTTCCTAATAGAATTTCTGGTATATGTACAAGGTGCCTAAACATAATTAATACATTTTCCAAAACCAAGTCAATCCATCCTCTTGTTTCTGCTCTTTCCACTAAGAAACTGCAGTGACTTCCTCCATTAAGTAAATAGAGTTTAAACAACTCATTTGGTTTAATCTGCAAGAACAAATAGGTAGAGACCTAATGTGATGATCTAAATGAATACCTCACCAACAACAAAGGTACTTCATTCTTTCTGCTTATGTGGTTGCATTCCTATCTTCAGGATTTTCTTTGTTTCATTCTCATTAGCCATTTATTTTGTAGTATTAGCTGTGCCACAGTAACTCCAGGTTCAGGAGTCTTCTCTCTGTCTCTCCTTACTTAAAATAAATAAATACATTGATAAGCATCATCATGAAGCTGGTTAATTAGGGCATTCATGGCTAGATCAAGATAACCCTGCTGTATATGAAATGTTCTAACCAAGATGTTCTACATATCTTGCTTGTCTTAAAGAGCATTTACTAGGGCTACAAACTAATTAAGGCTGAATTCCATGTCTAAGTGTGTTCCTTAGCAGAGGGACACATGCAGTTCTATTGACTCCACATTCTTATCTGTAGCCTTAAATTTGAGTACCTTGCTGAATCAGGACAAATTATGAAGATGCTAAGAGGGGGAAAAAAGTTCATTTCCCTAAATGAAAAAATATACAATATACATTTTAATTTTGGGAAATATATGCAGTCCTTTCCCACTCCCCAGGAAAAAAAATCTCAACATATTGCATTTGCCAAGTACCAAAGGGATATTACGGGTTTATCTGCCTTTGATTTGTCTTAGTTCAAAGCCTTGGAGCTGTAATAAATTTCTGAATGACCTTATCTGGCTTCTGATATGCACTTGGCAAGGACACATATTTGAGGCAAATTAAAATCTGGGACATTCTATAGGAGAACTCTTATCCTGGGATTCTGTAAATAAATATCTTGCTTATGAATTTAAACTAGCCTATACTCATGTATCAACCTATTTATGTCTCAGAATATGACAAAATATTGAGCATATGAAGCTGCCCAGAAATCAGAGGTGTTTGGTACACCAAAGATCACAACTCACATTTTTCTGTACAAGCAGTGATACATTACTATGCAGCCAATGCCCAAGATTCAACAAGGAGAACTTCCACACTCCCAAAAAATCATACAAAATAATTAGATGATTTCAGCAGTTTCCCCACCCTCTGCAGGGGGAAAAAACATTGGGGGATTTTGTGCATTCTCTCACTTTTTTTTTCTTTTCCATCCAAGAGTATCCTGCATTGTAGCAAGGACAGTCATCATCTGGCTCCCAACAGTAAAAAATGCAAAGCTGATCAAGTCTGGCAACAATTGACCTGGATGAAAATAGCCAGAGAGTCTCATTTACTATATGCTAAGATGGTTGGAATAGGAAAGTACTAATTACAGGTGTGCAAGATGGAAACATTTATGTCCTTCGTACCTCTTGGAAATCTCATGATTTGTCAGGATCTGACCATTCTCCTCCCTCACCTAGAGTCTTAATTTCTCAGGAAAGAGCTTGAAATTAATCTTTCAAATTCATCTGTAATTATTCCATGGCACCCTAAAAGTTGCACAATATGTATAATTTTACTGCTCTCAGATCACCTTCTAAGAGAGTGTGGTTTTCTTGTGGCAAGCTAGAGGTTGATTAAAAGAGCGTGTAAGTCACTGTTCTTCAACAAAATGTTAAGGTACAGCTTTAGTGGCAACTCTCAGATCTGTGGCTAAATTAGGTTTTCTAGTAGGAACCTCTATGGATTCCAGACATGTTCATATATATCAGCAGAAGTTAAATACATGAGATAAAGATTTTGGCATCATGAATTAGAATTGATACATTATTTTTGACTTTAGAGTTTGAGCTTGTGCCCTTATGCAAATTTATTAAAGAATATTCCACTGACTTTAAAAGACACTGTAGGGCTATCTGTTCTCTATCTGTACATCTAACAGCATCTGGGACTAGCCACATCTGTTAAAGACTTGCTATTTCTAAGAAATCAAATTCTGTGAAGCATCACCAGCCTTGGCTGGAATGGTGGAAGAAAGAGAACACAGGTTTCCTAATGTTGTGATTATATGCCCATTGAAAAGCATGTTTTTATAACAGAAGAAATTTTAAGATCAGGGCAAAACTTGTGATGACTTACCTTACAAAGTACTTTATGCCTAAGTTGAGGTTAAAGACAATGAATTACTTGGATTCTATCTAATGTAGCTCTTCTGTTTTTTGAGCATTATAAGTTTTGATGTTAGAAACTTCTTTTCCTCTCATGACTTACTTATCATAGTGGTTCACTAACTGATGACAATCATCTTATATCATCCTTTAGGCACGGAGTCACTCTGGAAATGTGGATTTCCTAGCTTCTTCTCAAAAGAGCAATATATTGAAAAAACCAAATAGAGAAGATGGGAGAACAGTTCTTAACAGTAGGAGAAAAATTGTGATTATGGAACTTAGGGCTGACTCCCCAAAAAGCTTTGCCCTTACAAAATATGAAGTCTGTCTCTGAGAAACTGTCCCTCTGGGGCAGTAATTACTTGCATTCAGAGTCTGAGATACATCTACCAATAGTCTGATAGCCTTAAAAAGCCCAATGCACTCAATTGTTTGCATTAACAAGGAACTGCAGACAGATTACATGTGATCACCCATTAGGCTAAAAAACTGTAAAAGCAAGCAAAAAACCCCAGGTGGCTGATGCTTTTTGATAAATAAGGTAGAAAGATTGTGAACCACAATGGTGGTTATGGTGGAACCACTGTTCAGTGGTCCAACTATTTACTAAGTTTACTAAAAATGACACCTTTTGGACACAGAATCCATTCTGGAAAACTTTTTTTTTTTTCTGATCCTTTCACTCTCGGCTACACTGGAAAGCATCCTACCCTGTGGCTTTTCTTGTCACAATAGATGAAAAAAGCCCTTACTCTTCATGGTTTTTTAACCCAGTCTGCTGTCTAAAAATAACTTTGCTGCTTGTATCTTGATATAAAGTTTTCCTCAGTCTTGTACTCCCTTCACAAATGTAGGCCAAATATAGCAAATTCAACATAAACAAAGCCAGAAGTGTACACATTCAGATTGAAAATGAATCCTCTTTCTGCAAAGTATGGAGTCCTTTCATTAAGCTGACAATTCATTGAGTCAATGGACACATAGAATGACAGAATATTATGAGTTGGAAGAGACTCACAAGGATCATCGAGTCCAACTCTTGCCCCTGCCCAGACCATCCCTGAGTCACACCATGTGCCTGACAGTGCTGTCCAAACACTTCTTGGACTCTGTCAAGCTGCTGCTGCCACTACTTCCCTGGGAAGCCTGTTCCAGTGCCCAACCACTCTTTCAGTGAAGAAGCTTTTCCTGTTATCTAACCTAAACCGCCCCTGACTCAGCTTCAGGCCGTTTCCTCGAGTATTGTTGCTGGTCACAAGAAAGAAGAGATCAGTGTCTGCCCCTCCTCTTCCCCTCACAAGGAAGGTGAAGACTGTGATGAAGTCTCCTCTCAGTCTCCTCCAAGATGGACAGACTAAGTGACCTCAGCTGTCTCACATACAGCTTGCCCTTAGGATGTTTCTAGGTTAGATTCTGTCTTGACACTGGGCTGAAAAGAAATTTCACTGTGGCTAGTCAGTGGTTAATGAGAAAAAAATTCTTCAAGTAAGAAGTAAAAAATATGACCTGATAGGTAAATTCCTTTATACACTACAGTTTGTGAACACATAATTAAACACTCATTCGACTGTAGGCTTGATTTATGGCAGATCAACTCAGGAATACACAATCAAGTTCTAGTCTTGCCTATTTAATTGATTGATGAGAGAGTAACTTGTAATTTAATAAAACTGAAAGCAACAAATGTTTTCAAAGTATTACTGGTTATTTCAAAGTGCCTTAGGATATGGATTATAAAATAGCAAGATGACCCTCATTTCTTGCTGGATTCCAAGACCCAGGCTGCTTTTCATGCACAGCGTCTTTTTTTCCCCTCCACAGTAAATCTCAGTCTTTTTCAACAGAGGCTCAACATATTCAGGCTTGAAGTCTATTATTGTCTATTTTTCCCAAGATTACCATCACTTTCTCCCTTTTCCTAGAAAAAAAAAAAAATATGGCTAATTATGTAATCCCTCTTAACTGCATCTGAATATTTTGCTACTACTCTTTCTTGGAATCTCCATATCCACTGTTTTCCATTTCAAAATCCAGAGCAACTTTTTAATGAAATAAGTTGCAATAAGAGAAAATCACTACCATTCTTCATTTCTTAAGTAATTTGTAATTGTTAACCAAAAGCCTTTCTGCAAGTATTTTATTATATGTGTATGTAAGGTTATGATCATTGAAGAAATTGTTCAGTCAAAAAAAGCCTCAGAGCAGAAACCATATATCTGCTGGTGACACAAAACTTACTCTGTTTCGTAAGTGAACACAGTACGACTAAGGCTTCATTGCAGAATGTTGCTTTATATTGTTCAGTCACTGATAATAAATATAAATATGGTATCTTGAAAGAAGTAGCTGAAGGATATACTGTATTTGTAGAGAAAGGTACAGAGTAATATATTGCCACTTGCTTTGCCTTTTGAAAGGGATTTGGTGCTGAGGCATTAACTTTGAAAACTTTCTTCTTAGAACAGATTTAGTTGTTAAAATGCCATGTTGGTAGAGTACAGCCCTTGTGCTGACTGCTTTCCTAAATCAGAATGGCTGAGTATACCTCATATGTCTTGACAGTGAGGATACCTTGCACTACAACCAGAGAAGTTGTGGATGCCCCATCTCTGCAGATGTTCAAGGCCAGGTTGGATGGTGCCATGAGCAACCTGGTCTGAAGGTGTTTCTCCCCAGTGGAGGGGTTGCAACTAGATGATCTTTAAGGTCCCTTCCAACCCAAGACATTTTTGGTCTATATGATATGCTATAGATAAGCTCAATGAAAAATTAGCAGCGGAAGAATCTCTGGTGGGAGGTGGGAGAACTGGGAAGGCATGACTAGGAAAATGCAACAATGCAATTTCAGGGTGAAATTAAAAAGCATTATTAGGGAAAGATCCAAACAGGAGGGGCAATAAGATGTCCAGCATGTTGGTAGAAAGGATTAGCATTGCCTAGCAGCTATTCATTTTAGTATTATATAGGAATTATAGCTGTGTGGTAATCCATGCACAGGAAGCAATTAGTGGATATAAACAACATAAATTCAAAAAAGGTGGTTGAAATCCAATCTAACTTCAGAAACCATTCTTTGTTTAACTAGCTAAATTGAATCAGCAATTAATAATGCAGTGATCTTCTGAGAGATTCAGCCTATAGAACTGATTTACTCTCGGTAAGCCCAGAAAGCAGTGTTCTAAAAGGATAAGCAAAAGTTTCAGACTACAGAGGTTTCTTGCTGCTTATTACTTATGGCTCCTTCACTGAAAAGGAAGCAGCAGGTATATGCTGGGATTTTACTTTTGACATGAGATTCAAGGTAAGACTCGATAGACGCTGCATCCTAAGAAGTAAAAAGTGTTCCAATTTCAAATTGACCTATGTATCTAAATCTATCTATTAATTGTATTTTCAGATCTTAAGGAATAAATATTTCTTGTTTCAAAATGTATGCATGCAATAGAAGATATTGTTAGGTCAAAAAAAAATCTCTGCTAAATAAAAATCTTCTTGGATGACAGTATGTTTGCAAGTACAGTTGAGCCTGTCAAATAGCTGATGGCTGACAGAAGGGCCAATTCTGCTCCTCCTTCTGCCTCCCTGTCAAGCACCTTCCTTTCTGGGTTACAGTACAGCCTCACCATGATGGGGCATTAACCTGTTCAATGGTTAATTTATTCAGTGACTTGAGCTAACAGAAATTAGGCTAGAGTTGTGTAGTTTAGGGTTTGAAACTGGTTCAAGTGAGATAAATGCCAAGGAAATAGTATAAGGAGAATGTTGGGACCACTTGATTACAGCTGGGGGTTAGTTTCCTCTAGCTGTAATATGAAACTGCCTCTTACTTGCATATAAAAACATATGGGCATAGGTACATAGATACAAATAAATAGATTATAAAGAAACAGTAAATAAACAGTTGTGTCAGTAGAACTGGACATGAGATGAACAGAGCTTCTTTGTCTTTATATTTACTGACATCTGTTGTCACCTCCCCTTTGCTATTTTCCTCCTCTTGTCCCCTAGGACTGGCATATTTCCAAGTGGTAAGGACCAAACATTAGAGCCATGTCCTAAGACAATCCATCTCTGGACAGCCTGGGGAAAGAGGGAGCCCTGTGACATTGACAGAAGAGGTGGATACTGCAGAAAAGCAGATGCTTGAAGACTGTGACTTTAGCCATGGTTCTGTACAGTGGGTTACTGAGCATTCCTATCATGCCTCTATTTTGTTAACAAGAGGCCTAGAAACTGAGATCAAATATTGGTCTCCTGACTATCTGAATTACTGGATTATAGCTTCCTACTTGTCCCTGTTTTGGACCATACCATCTCACTTGCTGTGTCAGTGTCCTTAAACATGTGGGCACTTGCCTGCCTGGTTTTATATAGCAGTAGAGACATAGCTTGTGTGATTAAGAGAAAAGTCTCCAGGGGAAAATGCTCTACATATCCCATAGCAATAACTTGATGGAGGAGGTACAACTGACACCAAAGAAGGCTCCAAGCATGAGCATCTTGTTATCTAAAAGTGTCTCATACCCTTTTTATGCACTCTCCCACAGGCAGCTCCACACATCTCTGGCTCTTCTCTCTTCCTTCTGCAGTTCCAGCTCACTCCTTCCTGTCCCTAGCACAGCCACCTAACCCTTTCTGTCCCTCACACAACCTCCAGTCCCTTTCTTACCACAGCATAACCAGAAGACCCCAACAGACTGCCTACCAACTAACTCACTCTATCACACCCATGGCTGTGAGGGCAAGGCTGTTCCTACTCTTTGGTAATTAACACAGCTGCAATATATCAGGGGCAATATTGCCTTCAGCACTGTCTCCATCTGTCTTCCCACAGTAATTTAATCCCAGTCCTTTTAAGCAATAATCATCTTTCATACTCTCTCTAATGAGCCAAGTACCTCAGTGTGCAGGACTAGGGTGAAGGCTCCATTCCCCATGACTTGTGATTGATATGAGTAGGTCTTGGCTCTGCAGGTGTGAGGTCTCAGTTGTTGATCCATGAAGGGGCTGGGTGCTTGGCTGAGGACTTAAGTAACAGCCAAACCCAATTTATGTATGCAGAGAAAGAAAATGTTGCTCAACTACTAGTTAATAAACCTGGTACTGGCATTCAAATTACATTTACTATCACATCTACGAATCCAGCTGAAGTTTAAGAACAGATCATAGAGTGTGTATCCAAATTTATTTTTCTTCCATCAAATTAGCTATTGAAAGAATATGGAATTTTATCTGAGTCATTGCATGATAAACACTCAGGTCACACGCTGGCACTCTTGCCTTCTAGGTACCTCTAGTGTCTAGGATGAACCTAGAATCCTACTGCAGTTAAATTAATAATGAGGATGTGACCTCAGAGAAAACAAAATCATCTGGAGTCTGATGAGTATTTGGAAATATAATTCTCTGAGATAAAGGCTCCATTAAATAGTGAAAATGCTAAAAACTTTGAAAGAGTGTTAAAGTTAGTATTTTGTCTCTTGTTCCCCTTGTAAACTTCTTAGATAAGATTTTATGGAGAAGCTGACTTTGGTTTAATTGAAACACATCAGAAGGCAGTGTTCTGGTGTTGTTCTAATTACAACAGAAGGAGAAACAGCAATAGCAAAAAGTACTTGAGTAGTAATTTCAGCAGGTACATGGGCAGTAATAAGAAATCTCATTCTTGCTTATCATTGCCAACAGGGGGGACATTGTTCCTTCAGCTCTTTCCAGTGAATCACCAGATTATCACAAATCAGTCCCCAAGTGCTATTTCAATAGCACGAATTGAAGAGACAAGCAATTTTCTGATGTACTCTCTATCTGTTAATTTTAAAATCTGTTCATTTAAAATAGCTTTTTCCAGTGGATAATATGGGAAATTAACTGTCTATGTCCTCCTGTTGCCACCATAGACACATTATTTCTGGAGAGCAATATCTTCCAGACATACACACTGCAGAGATTTCCACCACTACACGTCAGCACAAAGACTACAAGGCCAGTTGTACTGATTCCTGTGCAATAGTGAATGGGAAACAAGAAACTTGAGATCACTCTAGAAGCTTGAAATGCTTATTAAGTGTCCATGTAAAAATGATGTTCGTTTGGAACGGAAAGTAAATTGAGCTGAGACATATGATAGGACAGGATTTCTATTCATTTTCTTTAAGATGCCCAAGCAACTTGTCCCTCATGAGAGTGGGCTCAGACTGGTCACCACAGTTAAATGTTAAGCAATGAGGGGATATTCCAGTTTGGTGAAGGTTTTAACTGCAACTAAGGACAAAGACTTAAGTATCTCTTCAGATTCTTTTAAGAGCTGAAATTAAAATTTCAAAGGGAAAAGGTGATCTTCTTCTCCAAGCTCTAAAAGAAAAAGATATATTTTTGCATAAAGAAAACCTTTCCTTGTAAAACTTACTGGGTGTACTTCACCCATACACTTCTGCATAGCAATCCTTATGTCAGAGCTGTCTCAAATATATTTGAAAAAACAGTGTTATCAGTTAGAAAGCCAGTCTCTCACTGAATTGAAATGTTTGATTAGAAGTTCCTTTCTTCCTTTTTGAGATAAATCAATTTCAAGGTTAAAAAAAAAAAAAAAAAAGATTGCTAATGCCAATAATTTGACATTCCTGTGTTCCCATCTCTTTTCTGATGTTGAAGCTGAAACCTCATTTTACAGTCAAAGTAGTGTCTTTTGAGTAGGACAAGGACAGTGGGCATGCTACGGATGTATTTCAGAGAGCAGCTGAAAAAACCAATCAATTCAAATAAAGACCCCTCCCTTCCTCATTTTGGTACCCAAATATTTAATTGACTCAACTATTGTGAAGTGTCAATCTAAAATGTTGAAATGAGATTTTTGGAAATGCTTGTTTAAATCTCTTGACTACAAGCAGGCAAAAAATAATCCAGGATGTAATTTGATAGCAGAGTTAAAATTTGATCATATTTAACTCAGATTCTTTACCCTGTGTAACTCATGTGATCTTTGCACAAAAGGCAGTCATTTATATGTTCAGTAGTGCCTCTGGGATGGAAGCAAATATTGCATATCAGGGCTGAAATGCACAGTCTGTATCACAACAGTTCACTGGCAAAAATACTTATGATATGAAATAGCAGTCATGTCTCCTGAAACCAGAGGGAAAAGATTTCTGTTGACCATAACGACTGAATTTATCAAATGGCTTTTCACTCTGCTTAAATAAATTAATATTAAAGGGAACGTTATTGTAAAAGGTCCTAATTGAACACAATTTACTAATGTAGTTGGTTTCAAATACATCTGACATATTTGTGTCCCTGGGCTGATGAAATTTAAGATTTTTTTTTACTTGTTTTCTGTTTAAACGTTTATTTGGACTGAAATACTTATTAAACGTGCAAATGCACCATAAAAAACTTACAGGGTAATAGCAGAACTATAGCTACAAATTCAGAGGAACAAAAACATAACAATGCCTTAGTGTGTCTCTTCCCACACTTATTTTAAAGACTGATTATTTAACACTCTATTTCAACCTTATTGGTCATATTGAAACTTTACATAAAATCATATGCTCAGCATCTTAATATACCTAAACTACAAGGCATACAACCTCTTTGAAATGGCTGGGGAGATATTTGCTTTATATTCTAAAATGAATTTTTATGAAACTCCTGCATGTGAATGAGAAGTTGGGTTAACAGCTCTTTTAAATACTCTTGTGAAACAGCTTTTTAAAAGTGATTGCTTTGCAAAAACCTCTACATGGCACAGCTTGCATTTTCATGCAACACTTTCCTGTCTCATGTTGCATAAGCCACTGGATTTTAAACTTTCTCTTCAAAAATGTTTTGTGTGACTTGTGTATCAGACACCTTTGATAATAGGAAGTATATTTCTTTGGAATACAGGAAATTCAAACACAAATGACTTTATTTTACATGGTAAAGTAGTAATACATTGATTAAAAAGGATTTGCACCAATGGGGAGTGGAGTCTGTTGCCTATAGGCAGAAGCTTGGGCATTAAGTTCAAGTAAGTATTTATAGATTTTGGTGTTTCTACTTTGCTAGCTACTTACATACTTTCTGCTCTCCCAAAAGCAGAATGGAGGTTGAGCTTTTCTTTACAATTGGAGCAAGTGTCCTTGAAAATCCTAAATACTCACCCACCACTCTTCATCCAAATGAGAAAAATCTGAAGCATATGGGGAAAAGAAAGAATAACTTAACTTTTCTCTCTCTATTTTATTTTTTCAGGCAAACTCTCAGTGAGAAGTGAAGATTAATAAAAACCCTGTATGTATGTGTGTGTGTGGTAGGGGGTTATTTGCTTGTTTTTGCTTGTTTGTTCTTGGGTTTTGTTGTTGTTGTTTTTTGGTGGTGGTGGTATTGTGTTTGTGGTTTTTTTTTTTTTTTTTTTTTTTTTTTTTTTTTTTTTTTTTTTTTTTTTTTTTTTTTTTTTTTTTTTTTGTTTTTTTTTTTTTTTTTTTTTTTTTGTTTTGTTTTGTTTTTTTTTTTTTTTTTTTTTTTTTTTTTTTTTTGTTTGGTTTGTTTTTTGTTTTTTTTTTTCCTCCAGAACATATGCCTTCTGGAAATGGCTCTGAAGGAAAACAGGCCTTGATAGCAATATCCCTGAATCTTCCCATGATCTCCATGCTGTTTGGTCATTCCTTTTGTTTCTACCGAGCAGCCTATGGTCCCATAACTGAGATGGAGTTTGTTCTGTTGTGTGTTGATAGACAAGCTTCCATAGTGTTCCACAGAAGTAGGAGAGTGACTGGGGTGCCATTATGGGAGAGATGGGTCAGAATGTATTTGGCAGATAAATATCTGCCTAGAATGTAAGAACCAAGTGCCTCGGTATTTTCAAAAAATAGAAAACAGCTTGATTTTTAAAGTAGTTGTAAGCTCAGGAGAAGATGTTTATAAGTAACAGGCAGCTGTTCTGGACACTCTTGGAGCTCTCCCTCTTTTACATGCCCTATGTGTTGAGTATCTAACATGAGGTCTGGATTCTCCTTAACTCCTAATTTGGATACAGCTTCAACTGCTTGTCTCAGCACAGGGTGCCTAGGATGTCAGCTCTGTGCACACACCAATGACTGGAAAAATGGGGGACAGGCCAGACTATGACAGGTCCATTTTCCTCCTGGGTGTTCCATCTGAGGTGACAACTGCACCTGCAGAAGGGAAATTTGCTCTCCAAAATACTACTCTGGCTGCAAAGTACATGTATAGAGTTACACTGATTTCTTGAGTTGATATGTTTGTACTTGACTGATAGAAATAAAGATATTCTAGCTGAATAAAGGAAAAATTTCTCATAGTTATATTCCTTTAAACTAAATCACCATTGGCAAAGCTCTGATGGGGAAATACAAAATTGTCTGTAAGTACATAATTGTCTTCAATGTATGTAAGCCTATTCTCATCAATTTAATACTGTTTAATGAGGAATTATATCCTTCTGTCTTTAGGAAGGCCTGTAAAATCAAATGGTATAACTAGAGTCACAGGACCCATTCACTGGCTGGCTGCAATCACAATAAGGCTTGGACACTAAGGTGGGTTTTAATTTGTCAAGTCTATGGGTTCCTTCTCTAAGGGTCTGAGAAAAGGAACTGTGAAACTTTAGCAGACCTAAAATCACTATATATTTCCATGGGGAGAATTCTGGAGATCTGCAAATTAAAATTAAAAATGTTTGAAACCAAGGTGCATTAGTTAATTATATAAAAGGAGGGAAAGAAGGATGATTAGAAATACACACTCCAAAGCTTTATTTGGAAGTCTAGGCTCCTTACTGGAAAAAACAAGTTAAAACAGAGATCACTGTGTCTTCATAGTATTGGGGAGAACCGGTGGTCCAGCCTGCACTTTAGAATGAAAGAGAGAATGTGCAGGGAGGGCCAAAGGCTTGCCTGGTGGATAAGGGAGGAAGAGGAGGGGAAAGGAATGCTGGATGCTGGCTGACTTGTACTTTCAGCCTACAAAAAACCAGCATGGATATTGCTGAGATTTAGTGGTATTGTAGTTGCTGTATAATTAATTCATTTAAGCCAGGAGAAATGTCTTGTCATTTTAAATCGAAATAAACCCCTTCATCCATTAGGGCATGATGCAGCACTGTGAGGTGTATGTGCATTTTTTTAAAGCTTGGGCAGTTAACTCAATCTCCAGTTCTTCCTTTCAGGAAAGGGAATGATATCTTGAAATCAGACAACAAAGTCTAACAAACACTCTGGAAAGGAGGTATGATCAAATAAAAGGCAATTGAAAAACACAGAATATTTGGAAATGGAGTGATTACAACCAAATGGACTGAGATGAAATGAGGGGCAGTGAAAAGGACTAAAACTTGCCAAAATTACTCCAATTCAATCGTGAAATCAGGGAGGAAATGTAAACAAAGAGAGAGAAGAAGAATTTGAAGGAATGAAATGTAAAAAAAAGAAAGGAAAAAATCAGAAACCAAGCGAAAACAATAAAAGTGAACGAGTAGGATGACAAGCAGTGCAGGGAAAGGGACCAAAGCTTGCCCAATTAATCCTCTTTGAAATCGCAAAATTTCATTCCTTTTCCTGAAAGGTTAAGCTTTCATGCTGCAGTTTAATATCAAAAGCAAACCCCTCGACCTGGCAGCAGTGCTGTCCTGGAAAAGCCTTTCTGGGATAAATAAGGCAGTTTCTGCTGGGCATAGCATGACTCAGACATCAGCAGTCCCTCTCCTGGCCAAGTGTGTGAACAACTATTTCTTGAGCTCCAAGAGACAATTTTTTTTTATTTCCCCCCCCGCCCCTCCCGGTACTTAATTGCTTTTTGCTGCAGGAAGACATATATCCTAACTTCAAGTTTTATGAAAGTCCTACTACATTTATCCCTGTATTTTCTTCTTTAAAATAGGAGAATTTTCTTTCATGATTTTTGCAAAATAATGAAATAACATTTTGCAAAAGCTTTTCTATATTTCTGGTTTGAATTCTGGATAAGTACCTGGAAGTGAGTTGACAGAAGTTGTAAACTACTTGGTTAACTGTATCCCATAGTAATAACAGCCAAGGTAAGAGAACTTTTTTTCTTTTTATTTATACTTACCTGTTTATCTTCTTTACCTAATCAAGGTTAAAAACAAGGCTGTAGAGTTCACTGGGGAATACACTCTTTGCGAAACAAGGAAGAGAGGGGGAGATTCCTGACCATTGAGACTGGCTTTGACAGACGATCACACTGTGGGAACTACACAAATGTTCAGTCCAGCTTTAGTAAAGCAAAACAACAGTATCCAATCTAGCTAGTAAAGAAGATTTTCCAGTGGAGTAAATACTTCTGTCCCTCTTCTACCTGAGTAAAACTGACTCCTCTCTACCAAAAGGCATTTTTGTTCTATATTTTCTTGTTTAAAATAAAATATATTGCACGTCCAGGTGTCTCCAAATCTCTGGTTTCTACTTTTAGCCTTAGATATTAACATTCCTAATTGAATTCATGAGATAATTTTCTTTCCTTTTTATGGTCTTCTATTAACCTTTCTCATTTCTCTGAGATTTATTATCTAATCTTTGCTTGCCAGTGGCTGGAATACATTTGCCATTTGCTCTTGAGAGTTCTGGGTACAGTAAGAAGGATATGGATTCTAATCACATTCATTCTTAAAGGATTTTGCTAACGTTTTTCATTCATTTTTTACCTTCCATCCCTTTTGGGATGAAAAATGAACAGCACATACCTGCTTAATCAAAATCAGGCCTAATCAATCACAGTTTTTTAGTGTGTAGATTTTTATACACACATATATGTAATAGCTCATTCTCTCTAAAAGAGAAAGAATAAATTTGAGGTAGTAGCATATCAAATAAATTATGGTGATGCTGTAAGGCCAGTAATTTTTACTATACAGTAAAATGATAATGAGATGTTATAATATTAAAAATATTTTTAATATATACTTTGATAGTTTTGTAAAAATACCTTCCTGTTCAACAGAAAATCTCCAAATTTGATCTTCATCCACACAAACATTTTCATGAACCTTGAGACACCTCACTTATTTCTGACTTCTGTCAGCATGTATTTTACTCTTCTGAAGTATTCAGAATATATATTATAAAATATACATATGTGATGTCACTGAACCCATATTGAGCCTTAAGGGAAAAATCTTAATTTTACAAAACAAGGGAAACAACTGTAGCTAGTGCTCTATGTCTTTTGGAAGAATGTAGATTTTGTCTCAACCAGCTAAGAAATCTCAGGGAAAAAAAAAAAAAGAACTAATTTTGTGTTTAAAAGTTCTAGAGCAGTATATTTTAATACTATATTTTTTCATAACCATAATAAGCTGACATAGTGAGGCTGCTTGGAAAAGGGCAGGTTTCATGTGTAAGGAATCAGTATATACATTATTAGTTCCAAAATACAATTTTCTGCAAGGTAGCTGCATCCAAAAACTGGACAGTGGTGATATTTAAACATCCGTGCAATAGATGCTACCAGTGTTTCCAAACCAGCAAGCAATAGTGCTGAAACTTTCAAGATGTATAAAAGTAAAATAACTCTTTAAAATAAACTCTTTAAAAATAACTCTAATAGGCCCTGCTCCTGCCTATAGTTTCCCCTGTCAACACTGTCTTTCAGTAGAAAATATAGTTGAAGATGATAAAAGAGATGTTTCCAGTATTTTCAAAGTTTAATCAGAGAATGAAAAATATATCCCGAAAAAACAAGCATCCAGAAAAATTATGCTCAATCCACTGGTTTGCTCCCTTTTTCTTACCAACAGTTGTGTTTTTGTCTCTCACAGTCCCCTGTTGCAGCTGTTCCACTTTGCTAGAAACCCTCTCTTTTCATGGGTACATCTATTCGAGACCTGTGGCTGCCCACCTCTTTTGTCCTTCAGCAGCAGCCTCTCTTTTTTGCTTCAGTGTTTCCTAAGGACACCTTGTCAGCACTTCCTACCTCTTCTTGCCCCTCTCTTCAGCCTTCACTGTAGAGGGCACAAGGAAAAAACTCTTGACTTTCTTCTGTAATGCAAGTAATCCTGTCATTTCCATGGCCCTTTTGGACAGATGTTCTAAGTTTCGATTCCTTCTTCTGAAACACCCCTTTAAAAGCTGATCATTATTTTTCCTGACAGGACCACAGAAGCACCTTATACTTAGGTACTAAAACTTTATTTCTCCTGCAAAAATCTTCCTGGTGTGTCCTAGGATCACAATTGCTTTCTTTACAGTGCCACTTTACATCAGTGATTCAGAACCACCTCCCTTCTCTGTTTCTGACTAATGAACACTGAATTTAGCAACAGTATTAAAGAAGCTACTTGCAGACATGGGACACACTCCGTGCTGAAGATCCTGACACAGCTGGAGCATTCACCAGACACATCACCTGAGGGACACCCAACATATCTGGACCCTGACAGGTGATCATTTGACAACCTCCCTGCATCCATGCCTCTGTTCATAGTGCGGTAGTAGTGGTCACTATCTCATGAGTAGACTTTGAGGATCTTGAAGAATCCTTCCATTCTGTGAACACAATGAAAGTTCTTCCTTTCTCTTACCTAGTTCTTTTTGTGCACAGATTTACTTCTGTTCCCCTCACCTTTGATGTTTCATGCCTTCTGAATAGAATATAGTCATTCACAAGGTCTTAACTATTCAAGGCCATAAATGCTTCTTTTTAAAATGTTACCTTTAAAGTCTTTGAACTCCCCCCAGTCCAGCATTAATTTTCCTGGGCTACTGGCCTTGAGTTAATTAGTTCTCAGAGCTCAATGCCCACATCTTTGATTTGTTTTAGAGGTTTCCTTACTTGCTCAGAAAAAGATTTCCTCTTTCTGCATGTGAGTGAAATGTAAAAATGGTCTTCAGTATTCTGCAAGATTATTAATTCAGGAAGATGAAAATCATATTGTCACTCCCTATGGGGAAACCTATTATTATATCACCATTAAGTACTGATTAAATATACATTGTCCTTGTATAAATATATTATGTTAATAGTCCTTCCATGATCTTATAATACTTCAGGATTATTCCAAAACCAATACATGTAGAAAATTCCATTTTTTTTTAGTTGATAATGTATTAATTTTCCTCTACATTCTCAGTCCACCAGCTCACAGGTACAGAAAAGAGATTGTGGGCCGTATGCAAAAACTTTAGATCCTAAATACGTTTCATAAATAGTATATGAAAATTATCAAGTTTTTAGGGGGACTCATCCTGATACATCCAATGTAGAGAAACCTGCAGACAGATCTGGGTTAATAGCACTAAAGCCATGGAGTTACCTACCACTGAGTGTTCACCCTGCCATCTCAAAGGTGCAAATATTATCAAGCAACTTTTGTTGCTCCCATTGCCAACTTCCACACTGTTAAAAAATCTGAGCTGCTTTGAAGCTTCTTCACATTTCTTTCCCCAAAAAATTACAGTATACATATGCTCTCACTCAAACACAGGTAATTGGGTGGAATAATGTGCTAGTTCCTGCCATTCTGTGAAATACATTCAAAGGACTCTCCTTTAAATCAGTCTCTGAAGTGAAAACCCTTGGAAAGAACTATGAGTCCTGTGGAAGTCATGAGAGTTGGTTGGGGTTTAACACTAGAGCTTGGTTTGCCAGGTGACTGGAATGCAGAGATACATAAAAACTTGAGGAAACACAGCAAAAATATGCAACTGGTTGCATATGATTAATGTTTTAGAAAGTGCATTTTGACAGAGTTGAGGTACAAAACATAAAATAATGAAAACTGCCAACAAACGGTCTTTGTTTAAATAATATGTTTGAATGGTAGTCTGTTGTAGCAGAGACAGCCATGCGCTCAGAGTGCTTCAGTTAAAACTTCAGAAGGCTTCAAGCATCAGCACCTCCTTATCTAGAAGTCTTCCACATCTTTCTACGTAGCCTCCCAGGGTCAGCTTCACACAGATCTGGCTTTCTCTCCTTCTCTCTTCCTTCTGCAGTTCTAGCACAGCCACCTAACCCTTTCTGTCCCTCACATGATCTCCAGTTCCTTCCACCCCACAGCACAACCAGCAGACTCCATGTGACTCTTCCCAACTAACTCACTCCATCACACCCATGGCTGTGAGGGCAAGGCTGTTCCCACACTTTGGTAATTAACACAGCTGCAATATATCAGGGCAATATTGCCTTCAGCACTGTCTCTATATGTCCTCCCACAGTATTCAGAATCAACTTAAATTTACTCTTTCATATTCAGCTGAATAAAGCCATATTGTGTCATTTGAGAAGACTTACATGGCTTTTTATAATTTTATAACTTCATAATTTTTGAGATTTGTTCTCAATGCGGCTGCTGCATTAGTGAAGTACAAAATTCTTCATTGCAAAAATGCTTTTTTCAGTTTAAGGGACAGAACACCAAAGACTCATTTTACATCTAAAATAATGTTCACAAAATTAAAAGTATTATTAACAATTAGCCTTCAAATAGTAATTTTCCCAGAGTTTTGATGATGTAACACAGGAGCAGCTTGAAGCCCGTGATATTTTTCTTAAAATGGGACAGGATGGTAAAAAATGCAGGAAGCTGAGAAAAAAATCACCCTGAAAAAAAAAGATGATTGGATAAATAAATGATATTTAAATAAATTAAAAAAATCTTTATAGTCTTTTTGAAAAGCTTGATCCATTTGATTTTTTTAAAATATTTTTTAATGCATGATAAGAATTAGAGGAAACACTCTGTTTATACTGAATTAAAGATACACCTGCTGCTGTGCAGAAAGAAAAATACGATTAATATCCTCCATTTCCTGAATGTACTTATGAGGGACTGGATTGAGTCCCTCGTGTAAAAACTAGAGAAGAAAGACCTCTGCAATCCAAACTACTCCAATGAAAGTATTTGAAAGCTACAAGTCTGCCAAATTGGGCTGCAGGTACATCTCCAATATAAACAGTGCACAAAGACTATCTTGCATGTTTTCTTCAATTTCTTGAATGTAAGCTCTTGGTGGTTTTTGGTAGACTGATCTCTTTTTTTTTTTTTTAGCTACAGATTTTCACGTAGGCTTTCGGCTCAGAGTAATAGAAAGGTCCTTATACAAAACCCCTTCCTCGTCCTTTAAAATTTCAAAACCTAAATAGAACTCCATTCTTCTACAATTTTTTTCCTTGAAGATAAAGTGATTGGGAATTATAACAGCCATATACACTTTTTTTTTTGGTGAATATAATCCTGTTGGGCAAAAACATCATTCAAAAAAATACAGTCAAGGAAATGACAATATGAGGTTCCTGGTGAATTGTTGCCTGTGGTAAATGGGAAGCAAAAGAGAGAAGTGGGAATTCTATGAGGACTGTAAAGCTGGAAATTTAAGCTGTGTGACTTGGTAAATTAGATGTAAAAATTACTCTTCTTCCATGCCTCTTCAATCTCTTGCATCCCAGATCACTGTCTCTCTGCCTCTGGTGTTTGTGACAACAGACTGAGGCACTTAGGGAGAGTCAGCACTGGGGAGCATCTTTCCCCAGCTAACAAGCATGTTTGTGACATCTGGCCATGTTCATGTCTGCTTTTCAATACAGTGGCAGTTTGGGGTTAGGTAAAAACTTCCTTCATCAGATGTGGCCCTGCACTCCCCAGGTACTGTGGGGAAGGAGCTGTACTTGTGCACCCACAGTGTCCCTTAGTGCTTCCCAGGAAAAAAAGGACTTTTTTGCACCAATCAATCCTCTAAAGCCAAGTGGCACAGTGAAGAAATTGTGCAGAGAGAAAAGGGCAACCCAAACAAGGAAAAAGGGCAACCCAAACAAGGAAAAAGGGCAACCCAAACAAGGAAAAAGGGCCTGTTGCCATGTTCCCAAAATGTGGCATGCAACACCAGGGACTAGCCAGGCCAAGGTGAGAACCTGTCCAGTTTCTTAGAGAGACAACAGAGACCATCAGAAGCACAAAGCCAAGTACCACAGAATCAATTAAAAAGGACACAACAAGCTCTCTTCTTAAATAATCTTGGTATGTTTAATGAACTCTTACCCCGGGCACCCTTTTTTGTGTGGCAAACTTGAATAGCACCACACAGAGCTTTTGGGTAACACAGTTCTTACTTTGTAGACAGTTTAATTTTTATTGCAGATGCTTTCTTGTGTTCCAGCAGTTGCTACCCAGACTCTCACAAATACAATTCAGTGTTGACTATCTGCCATGTGCAACTATTTATACATTCCTGCTACCTCTGTGAGGGCAGCTGCTTTTCCCTGAAAATCCCTTGGCACCTACCAGCAGTTTTGACTCAGCTTTGTGGAAATGGATATTAAAATGCAGCCCAGTTTTCTCCCCCTTTGGAGCATGGATGGCTACTGCAGACTCACATATGAAAGAGAAAGCATGTTTTGGATTCCCCTAGTGAGTCATCACTCTTTTACTGGTGATTCATTGCTTGAAAGGAGAGGAAGGTAAATCAGGACTGTTTATATAAGCTGTCATCCATTTATCTGGTTATTTATTTATTTTAGCCCGGGGCATTCTCAAAGCAATGAAATGCAGCTGCACTGACAGCGGCCAGAGTCTGAAGCTTTTTCTCAGGCTCTGGGCTGTACTTGGCATCTGCATGTTTGGAAGTGAGGAGAGATGAGATAGAGATCCTTCAACCACACAGAAATCTCTTGCATTTAAGCAAGAAAGAGTGAAGGAAGGGTTCATACTGCCAGCTTAGGTGCATGCTCGAGAAATCATTGGGTAATTCAACCTCCTCCAGCAGGGCAGGCTGAGAACCCATCTAACCACCTCCTCAGGTCCCAGGATGATTCTTATCTGCCCAGCTTGGAAACTTCCTGATCTCTCTATCTATTGGTACAGCAAGGGACAGTTTAGGAAATGGCAATACCTAGAGCAGGCACTGAAATCCAGCAGTTTGTTTATGCAGTTGTTTATACCATGATTTAATTGTCATCCTGCGTAATATGTCATCTGCAGTGCACTGAAAAGCTGCATTCTTCTTTTAAATGCATAAAAATACTGTAATGCTAGTTAATTAACCCAGATATATATAGCTCCATGTTTTTGCAGAATGTGAGCAGACTGTTATAAGCTAGAGCTACACCCCTAAGCAATTATATGGTTTATGATTTTTTCTAAAAAAACATGGGACATAGCGCAACACTTCTCCTCCTAGACTCCATTGATGAAGAAGCTACATTTGTGTTAACTCAAATATGGAGTGATGTGATTTTTTTTTTGTTGTAGTTGTTCTTTCTGAAGCTAGGCAAGACATTTCATGTTAGAACTGTCTTTGGATTATTTGTTGTTACTGATAGAAGAACACCTTTGTGTTTGTTTTAGCTAACATTAGTCAAAGACAGGAGAAAACTCTTTGAAGTCCTGGGAGGCAGAATCATTTTTAAAATGCAAACTTTTTGCCACCCAGGATAATGTAGTCTTGGATCAGCAACAAAAGCTTTCCTGACTAAGAGCGGTTACTGAACAGACTGCTAACTGAATTCTGGCCATTTTTTTGAGCAGCACTGAAATAAGGCCAAAGGATGATTTTTTTTTTTTTTTTTTTGTTTAAATAAGGAATTTAGAAAAGCATCCATTTTTTTAAATTTAAAATTTAAATGCACTCTTAGTAGGAATAAACATCCCATAATTATTTTCTGCTCAAAACCTGGCATTGCCAGAACTGCCAATTTCAGCAATTTTCAGGCAATTTGAAGGTCTGTATTGTGCTTCTTGTTCTAGAGTGACTTGTGCTTATTTACATAAGACAGTACTTTTTGAACCAGTTTGTCTGAAAAGTTCATCCCTCCTTAATCCCTTTGTTTGTCATACTATGCTCCATTTAGCTTTCTGCTTATTTTAACTGATCTTTCATGTTACTGAATCCCCAGAAGCAGAATTTAAGTAATTAAATAGATATTTTAAACATAGAAATATCACCCTCAATTGTGTCATCTGCCCACAGCCTGCGTTATGGTGCAGGAAAGAGACATGCAGAAGCACACTCTCTACGAAGTTGTCTAAGGCCCTGAGGCTTAGGCAGATCCTGAGATAATTGATAAATTTATGTGCATCAAACATTATTTAGGATGGCCAGTATCAGCTAGTGACAAGGGGAGAGGAGGCCTTTGCAGAAATAAAGATAACCACCGACAAATGATTCTTCATATTACCAGGCTGCAAAGTCAGCACATGGCATTTTTTTAGGCCACACAAAGTGGCAGAAGTCTAGTGTCTTTCCTTTCTTTCTATTCCTGGAAAAAGGGTTGATTATAACTTGCCCTACATTTGTAAAATTTCCTCTGAATATCAATCTCATTGTAGCAATACAAAGGAATTTGGTTTTGAGCTTTAAAATATATTCAAACGAAGTGAAACTCAAAGTAGATCTATGTTGTAACACTGATTTTTAGAAATCAAGTATATTTCTATTTTCCTAATAAACAAGTTCTACTTGCCTCAAACTGCACACCTGAAACATGAAACATCATAGATCTGCATTGCTTTACCTTAAAAACATCTTCAGAGCCCAAGAAAAACTTAAGTGAAGAGTTGAAAGATAAGCTGTATTTATACAAATAACACAAAAATAATTATATTTATAGAACAATTTAACATATATTTTCATTTCCAGCACTCTGTCTTGTTTACTCAAGCAAAGGTCTCATTTTGCTGTGAACTCATTTTCAGCCATTGCTATAAAGCAGAAAACAGGGATTTGTAGATGAAGAAAACTGCTGCTTTTATAAAAGCAAATCTCCCTTTCCTCTCAACTCAGACCAAGAGTGATTTGCCAGTTCTATTTACCTGAGCTTTCCTATCCCAGCTGGTAAATGTGTTACATTGCCCTCTGTCACTTGTCTTACATTTCCCCCTCCAAGGAAGATCTACTCTAAAAGGATGATGAAAGTTTCCCTACTCGTGATAACAACGACTCTCTGCTCACCCCTTCTGTAGATACCCTTGCTTTTGGAGAAAACTAAAAATCCTCAAGTGGTATTTAAGGTTCAAATCTGGGAGAAGTATAATCCTGGGGAAGAAGAAACATTCATCAACATTTAAGATGGGAAAGCTCATTTCAATTTCTGGTTCTGCTGAACTTCTCAGTGCACATTGGAAAACAACTTATAGCTGATTACAGACAGCTGAAATAAAGCTAGTACTGGCCCTTTGCTTTTACTCTTCAGTTAGGAACACTGTATGATAGCTAGAGCTTTTGAACAAGCACAGAAATCCTTCCCAATCCATAAGTGACACAGTCAAACTGAAAACTCTAAAAGTTGCTCAGACTCTTACAGCAGTGGGTATTGCATAAAGTTGTAAGATTTTTTGTGCTTCCTTGTTATATTAGCATCTAGTGTCGGATGTTGCATCTCAAAATAATTTCAACTCTGGGAAATTTGGGCTGAAATTTTGCATAAGTAGGAGTTTTGGACCTGAGACCTGAGTCTTCTTAAAGAAATCTGATTTCCAGCATTTTATGGGGTTCCTGAAAAAAAGCCAGCTTCTTCCTTCTTTTTTATCAGACTAGCAGTCATGTACCTGCATTATCAGCCAGCTAGGGACTGACTTGGTCAAAAACTAATTTCCCCATTCAACGTTTTAGTTCATCATTATTTACAGAAATAAGATAACATACATGTTTAAAATTACATAGCAATTATGTCTTGGATATATATATCTCAAACACTTGAACTTATATTTAACTACTTAATCAATATAAATAAAAAATTTTAAAGGATGAAACAGTATCAAAAATTATTATCAGATTAAAATATGTTTTATGCTTTTTTAGAGATAAAAATATTATAAAAATTATATTTATAAAAGGCATAATTTATACTAAAAAAATCCACCGCTTACCACATACAAAATTTTCTGATATATCACTTCAATTTTCACACATATGCATCACTTAATTTAACTCCAGAGATTATTGTTTATATCCTTACAGCTCGGAGTGTTTCTGGCCTAGATATAAGGGTGGGGATTATTCTTAAGCAGTACAAAGTAAATGCTGATTACCTCAGTCTGCCAAATTTTTTTCTGGAAATGTTATACTGCAGAATATACCCCAGATCAGAATTACATATTAAGTTCGGTTCTGCACTACTTGATTATGTCCATGACAGAAAAGGATTACTCCGACCTCCCTGGTGACTACAAATCAGAGGTATTGTTTTTGAGTAATTTATTTTGTCTGAAGTATGGTGTAACTCTGTCATATAAATGATTCTTATAACCACAGTTTTAAAGGAAGCAGTCAATCTAGTGTTTTGCAGTCTGGATAATGACTAGGCCTTGGTTTAACCTCTTCTGTGTTTCTATTACCTCTAAACTGTAAGAAGTGCTTCTGAAATGTCATTCAATTTGTTATTCAATTTGTGCTCACATAGGAAGACATTCCAATCACACAAAAGAATTCTGAAACATCATTTATCAGCCTGTTCAGAGTTTTGAGATCCTTGACAAGGGGGATAATATGATTGTAAGGTCCTTTGTTTTTTTAAGATTTTTTAAATATCAAAATAGGGATTGAATTCTATTTACCTATTGCAGCAAATATAGCACAAAAGAAATAAAACCTTTTAAGTAAAATATTTTATTTATACTTTGAAAGTAACAATTTGTAGGTCTGCTGCCTTTTTGTGGACTATTTCAAGTATATTCAAACCAAGGTCATGACTCTCCATCTCTCAGGGTGCTTGCATCAGGACTCAGGAGAGTCTCACAAACCCAGGTGATGTGTGATGTGTGGCATCCAACATATCACTTAGGGTTAATTGAAATCCAGTAATGAATGAGAGCATTCAATACCATATCACAAAATAATAATGCAGAAGGGAAGAAGGGTTCCCTGCTGACTGATGGGGCTCAAGCACACTTTTTCTAACCACCTAGAGCCAATACATTTAGCATTTTTGAGCTGTGCTTGCATGTAACCCAACAAAAAAAATAACATCCCAGCAATACCACAGTTTTCTCCTCAAATACTTTCCAGTTCACTGGCAGCACAGGTTGTAAGTATCTGAGCCTAGCAGAAAAACCCTTCTCTCTCTTAGTAATTATATTGCTTCTGATTTTTCTTGTTGCCGCAGTAGTTTGTCCCTGTACTCAGCTTTCCTGTGATTTGGGATGCCTCACAGGGCTGCCCAACTTGTTTAAAATGGGTACGAGGGGTTATTTTAAAATTTCAGATCTGAGGCATGACTTCAGTGCATGAAGCTATGGTAAATCTCCAAGAACATCATGGGTAATAATTATGATTAGAGCCTAAAACCCAGCATATTTTCCTTGGGAAAGTCTATGAGCACAAGCTCATTATAAATACATACCTACCCCATGTGGCCTTTGAAGAATGACAATATGCTATCACAGCAACAAGGAGCCAGGTCCCTGTGACTGCTTTCCTTAATGAATCTATTTTTTTGATGCAACTTACATATGAAAATTAGATTATAGCTTCAGTATTATTATTACTGGAAGTATGTTTTGAGAAGGAATGCCATGAATACCTGTGGAAAAAATCATTTTGCTTGGATTACATAATGTGTTTCATATAAGAATAAATCATTAAGACCTTTCACTTTCAGTGATCCTTTTTTCCCCTCCATTTTGATATCTGTGAAGTCTCCTTTTCTTAGGAGTGCAGTTAAAGCAGCTGTTAAAGCAGTTAAAACTAGTTTTCTTTACTGTGAGGGTTGATTTTGCATCTAGTATCAGTTGTTAATTCCTAATATGTGGGATTTACAGGCAGATCCAAAGAAGATTTTAGATCGACCACAGATACCTGACAATGAACAGAGCACATTTGCACATCTGGACAGGGAAAGATGAGGGGCTTGTGTCTTAGACACATCCAGGGTTAGATGGCTGCTGAAAGAGTGTTTTTCAGATTTGAGTTTTTGCTCCTGTGTCCTTATCTTTGTCATTTTCCACACTTTGGGCTGCCATTTTGCTGGTTATTCCAAAACAAAGCCATTCAGCTTATGCCCTCTCTCTTCTCAGTTTTACTCCAAGTTACAAAGTATCTCAAAGTTGGAAGGAACAAATTGTCTGGATAGCCCAAGTGTTTTTCTTCCTTCTTTTGTTTCTACTGTGGAGTAATTAAACCACTAAAGGAGAAAGGAGAAGGAAACAAGGACACCTCCAACTGCAAGCTGCAACAATTAGGAAGCAGGAACACCCCAATCCTATAGGTAAGTAAGAATTTTTTTCTTTTTTTCCTACTTTCTCCTTCCCTCCTTCCCTCNGGAGATTGAAAGGAAAGTAGATAGATGAGGATTGGTTTAAAAAGAAAGAAAGAAAAAAAACCCTGAAACATTACTGCCAGCGTTATTTAATTATTTCCGAGTTAACAATGCAAAATGAGGGTACACTAAATATAAACCTTTATCTTTAATTATCAAGCCCGTCCTGTTCTACTTGTACTGGAAAACCTGAAATCAATGGGAATGAATCCCAGCAGCGCTCCAGTTACTACCAGAGAAGGACTGCATATACGAAAGGAGGGCAACGTGCTTGAAAAGACAATACAACAGAAAGTAATGCAATTTGAGGGGGAGAAAAAGAAAAAAAAATACAAGCCCGGTTTGTTTCCTTGTCTGCCTGCATCCTGAGCTCAGGTTAAATGATAGACTTTTCTTCTCTCTGCATTCCAATTAGACTGTGCCAATGGGCAAGTGGGGAAGGGAATGTTAATGAGGCAGCCGGGGAGCTGGGTGGGAGCCGGGGCTGGCGGCTCCCCGCTCCCGCCGCAGTCCGGGGCAGCGCGGCGCGGCTGCTGGGGCTGTGCCCCGGCAAAGGCGCACTTGACCAGAGGCGACTGAGGAGAGGCTGAGGAGGGAGGGCTACGGAAAATGTGTTGTACCGGTCTGGGGAGCGCTTTTCGCCCCGTTTCTCGTTCGCGCACCGGCGACGCTGCCGCGCCCGCCCGCTCCGGGCTCCGAGGCCGCGGAAGCCGCCCCGGGCCGGTGCCGGTGCCGGTGCCTCCGCGGGCGGGGACCCCGCGCCCTCGGTGCCCCGCGCCCTCTGTGCCC
>VWYO01009030.1:537249-549995 GCA_013400275.1 Rhadina sibilatrix
CGGCGAATGGCATGACTCTGCCTCCAGCCCGCCCCCCCGCCCCCCCGGCTGCGGTGTGCCGTAGTGAGGCGAGGGGTGGTTAAACCCCCATCCTCCCATACGTACGCTTTTTATTTTTTGTTCCTTTTCGTCTCGGGGCTTTCACATCACGGAACAGGAAAGCATCTGATGCGCCGGCTCACATGCCACTTCTGATCATACGTTGCCTCCTTGCACAGAGCAAGATCGTTGGGAAAGATGGAGATACAATAAGTTGCTAGTACTGAAAAGTGCTGCGGAAATCCAGTGGTTTCCTTTCTCCGTGAAGTGGCATATTTTCCTCGGGTTAAGTTGAAAGCAGTGCTTGGCGGAGACTGACTGTGGCTGAGAGTGGGTTTGTGTTTTTCTTGCACCGTTAGGTTTTGCAAGGAGCAGCGATGAAGAGGAAGCTGGCACTCTCCGAGATGCAGTTGGTTCTTCTCGTTTTATTAGCGTGGCTACCAACAAGGTGAGAGGACATTTAGTTTTGTCGTTCAGTGCGAACATGTATGTTGCAATCTCCTAAGGATAAGCTTGTGTGAGAGGTTATAAAAGTATACTGTGTAGTAATGTTATAAAAAAAAATTCTTTCTTAGTTGTTTGAATGCTGTATTACATAGTTTTGAGAGCAAATGCAGTAGAATGTAGTTTAGGGACCATAAAAGCCAGTTCTTTTGCCCTTAAATGGTTTATGAATTGATTCTTTATTTCACCATTAAAATAACAATTTCTTTAAATGCTTTTTTTGGATCTTAAAGATTTGAGTTACTGTATCACTGTGATTCTGTACCATACAAAATGGAGAAACAGATTGCCATGAAGTCACACTGCAAATCACGGTCTTTAAAATAATGCTCATATATTTATTAATATGGGCATGCCTTTTTTTTTTCCTTGATTTTTTTTTTTTTTTTGGTCAAACATAATAGAATTCAAAATGATGCTTAAGCTTTAAACCTCTAGGTGGAGATAGTATACAACTTCACAATCACATATAATAAAACAATAGCATCATTTATTAATCAACTTTTCTTATGTTGTTTAAAGTTCTCAATTTCTGAAGTGACAGCATAAGAGAAAGTAATTTTTATTACCTTATACTTTTATGTTGCTCACAGTTCCTAAACATGTAAATAATTGTAGTTTGTAACTTTCATTTACTTGCTTTAGTTCTGGCTGCAGTAGGTCTTGTCCTAATATGGTAAAGATTGTATGCTATATAATGCAAGCTTCCTGTGATTTGACCAAGTCTCAATATTTTTGTATGTTTCCCAGAGAACAATATTTTCTGAAACTATGTTTTCTATTTCACTTTATACCTAACTATGGTGCAATATTAGTTGAGTCACAGTGGGCCAGATCCTGCAAGCCCTACTCAAGTGAGTAATCTTACTGACGTCAGAGAGACTATATGCGTTATTAAAGACTTTATGGCTGAGTAGAGTTTGAGGATTTGACCCTAATTTGATGTAATTGTATTGATATAGTTTTATTTAGTGGAATCTTGAGTTCAAAAACTGTTGTATCTCAAAAAGAAGCTTAAAAATGGCAGATACATACTCTGGTAGTCAGTGAATACAATGATACATTTTACAAACTGTAAAGGAATCATCCAGTAATTGCAACTAAAAAACAACTGACACATGAGTAAAATCACACATGATGTTTTCATGGGTTCTTTATCAGTTATCTGATTTGGGTCAGTTCTGTGGTTTGTATGACGGAAAGCAAGACTGCAATGATTTACATTTAAATACTTTATGCTATTGAACTGGAGACCAACATATAGCCTTGTCTTTAATAATTTTATAGCTTGCTTTAGAGAAAATATCACCCAAACCTACTTTTGGTTTGGAGGAGGAGGAGGAAAACATGCTTGCTGTTATGGCATTCTGAATGCCGTCATTTTGAGATGATTAATACTCAAACCTTTAGTGTTAAAAATTTAGGTAGCTGGAAAAGGTGTGAATAGTAATGTGTGTAGCATATGATGCTTTACTTTCTTGATACCAATATGCTGGTTTTAAGTAGATAAGGCTGATGAGCTCATATATTTCACATGCATGGTGTTTAAAACTGTTGGCACGGTAACATTTGCATGTGTAAGGCTTTCTTCGTGTCAGGGTTTCCCTGGCACAAACCCTTTTGGTCTGGGTGCCCAGGCTCCAGAGGACTGTGGAGCGCCAGAGCTGGCTGGGCAGCAGGTTCGTATTCCAGTCCCTAGCGTGTTCCATAGAGATTTGATCCATAAAGGCTCTAATGTCTCTTTATTGGGGAAGTTTGAAACAAGGGGTGATCTACAGATTTTTCTTGACACTTCATTTATGATTCCTTTTTCCATCCAACTTTTATAAGGTTTGTCTGCGTCTAATGGAATATCAGATAGTGCTTTTAATGAGAAAATAGCGTTTTAGAAAGATGAAGGGTGTCCACAGCTATCCTGCAGCTTGCTAGTCAGCACTGGTGTTCCCTCCCACCAACTGCTGGCGTCAGAGGACTCCCTGAGCATGATCGCTGGAGTTTTCCCTCATGTTAGTTCTTCTGGTCATGTACATTGCATGACCATTGGGTGGAGGCAAATCCACAGGATTTATCCAGAGCTAGGGTATACCTAAGTGAGGACAGATAAGACAGAGCTGGAAGGAGCTGGGTTTGTGCATGCAATCCTGGGTTATCAGTCCAGGAGTGACATGCCACCAAAACCTGGGAAGCTCTTCTAGGGTTTTGCACCAGCACAGCCTCCACTAAGGGTGTTAGTGGAGCTTGAAGTAGCGCTCACAGTAATGCAATGATGCCTACAAATAAAGGCTGCTGGAAAATGATTCCTGGATGTTTTAAATAGTATGCTGTTGACTCTCATATGTCTGAACTTGTTATATATAAATTGTGTATTCATATACTGTTAAATATATCTTTCCTGTTGGAATGCAGCAAGTAAAGGCCAGCCTGAAAAAAATGCATGTTGAGTGTATGTTAAAACATACTTAGCACCTTCTAAAATATAAAATATCCATTTAGATCAGTGCTGGCTGACTCCCTGGAAGACGAAGCTAAGAATAACATCACCATCTTTACAAGAATTCTAGACAGACTTCTGGATGGTTATGATAATCGTCTCAGACCTGGATTAGGAGGTAATGAAACCAATTAAAGATTGATTTAAAAAATCAATTTTAATGTTCAGATTTTATGCAGTGATATTCTTCCTTTGGGGTTTTTTTTTTCCCTAACAACTGGCATGTATCTTGATAAATTATTTATAACTACATTCACCCAGATGAATCATTTGAAGTTTGAGGAAGATAACATCTATGAATGGAAAGAAGGCACTTTCACACATTTATCTTAAGTAAAAAGAAAAAAAAAATCTCATGTTTTAACATAGTAAAACAGAATGTGAACAAAAATAACATCTAAAGCTGTTATTCCAGTCAGGGAATTTTGGTTGAACAAGGAATGCAGGCTTAATTCCCTGCAATGCGATAGGTGTATGTTTTCAGAAATCTGCATGACTGTTTTTTGTGACATGTATAAATTCCACATTTTAGATTCATTCCTTGGCCCAATAAATTCAGTGAAAATGTTGTGATTTTGACTTCTTTGGAATTAGGGTGTCACTGATAATATGCATTTCATTTCTGGACACCTTACACTTATTTGGGCAATTGGAAAAAAATACAGAAAAAGAGAGAATATTGGAGGACATAGGTCACGGCACTCTTGTGCCATGACTGTCTATTATTTTTCAAAATGTCAGTTCACATTTTGATTTTAAAGCTATATGCCCACTTATGTCAGTATGTGTTATATAGGCAAGAAATTTAAGCAATTTTTATGGTGTTGAAAATATTACTGTGTACAGAAAAAATCTCTATGACATAGGGAGGGGCTGAATATCTTAGTTTTGACAGTATTTTATCTACTACTGTTGTTTATCTGTATTTATACTATCTAACATGGTATGATTCAAATATACACTTCTACTGCTATTATTACTATTTGTAACAGTTTTGGTAATTGTAATTTTCAACCTGAAGACTGTTTCAGCTTGGTGAAACTAATTCTAGTGCAAAAGCCTTGGGAGCCATTCCTGTTCCTGTTGATTTCAGGAAGATCAGACCCAAAGCTAGAGGCATGCTCCAACTTCCATGGAAATGACAATAACAACTCTGATCAAATTAGGCATTAGTTAAAGCTCAGAGGTTTATCCAATACTATTCCGTCCTGACCTGTGGCTCTGTTGCTGTTCTGGTCCTGGAGAATAGTGGCTTGCATCTGACACAGCAGAAAGTGGGAGCTGATGCTGACTAAAACAGCTTTCTCATTATACATTACTTTTAACCTAGAATGTCTTTTCATTTCCATTTCTGGCCTCTGTATAGTGGAGGTTTGTGAAATATTTTACATTCAAAGAATTTTGAATTTGGATGATGCATGGGACCTATAACACTGTTGATTGCGAGAATTAATACAGTCATGTTTTACAAGGAGTTTTGATTTCTTTGCAAAATTCTCAAATTTAAGAATTTAGACATAGTATAAATGTACAATGACTTGCAGAAACATTTCTTATCACCAAGCTCATGTTGAATTGGCAGGGCTTTTAAAATCATGCACTTTATTAGAAAAATATTCAAAGTTTTCTTGCTTTAAGGAATAAGCCATTTAATGAGAACAGCCTGTAGTTCCTTTGCATATCAAGTTTGTTTTTTTTAATATTGAAATTGTATTGTTGAGAACATGAAATAAAGAAAAAATCGAATGGATTTTCCTTTTATATTTTTCTTTACATTTGCTTCAAAGTAATCTCCCTCTTTTTCTTTATGAAGCCTCATAGATAATTAAAACATACTCTGAGAGCAAAAAAATTTAAAGAATTAACATCTGTTTGATATTGGTATACATGGCAATCAACCCATGCAGAATATGTGTGAAATGAAACTGTGTCATGCATATTAAACCGTGGTGATTCATGACACATTAATCTTAATCTTCAAGAATACTTCAGTTGTAGATGGATGGATTCTTACAGTGTAAAAGAACACTTGTAAATGGCAGTTGTGATAATTCCTGACACAAAACATACCAAACAAGGCTTTTGTACGTAGTGCTTAGTAATTATGTAGTTTCATATTTCAGGAATTTTCTAGCAGTTTATTCCTTTTTCTATATTAACCTGTAGTCTGAAAGATGTAGAAATAATTAACCTCTTTTTTTAACACTCCATGCCTAGTAAGCCCTGGGAATTTCTAAAAGTGTTTTTTGCAGGAGATTACTGCATTCTGACCATGCCACACATCATTAATTTAAGATACCTAGTCTCAGTTATGTTTCACTTCCATTTATATGAATCTGAAGTAGCTGATTTGAAACCAGTAGAATGTTTACTTTGGCATAGCAGCTTGCATTATCGTGCACATATCACTACTGTGACTGGGATCACAATCTGGCTTAACGTGCTACAACAGAAATAGTCCAGGGTCTGAGATGAATTCTTCTAACATCATCTGAAAGCAAGAGCTATTCAGCAGCCCACTTTCCCTTGCTGTGAAGAACATTTTCAGAGATGTCTTACAGCAAAAATCTAGCTCATTGTAAAAAATTGCTCCTTTAGTAACGAAATGTTTTGGGTTAATACTGGCATTTTAGCTAGTTATTGACGAACAAAAGAGAAATGCATAGGCTTCTTGAAAGACTGTTAAATTCAGCTGAGTAAATGTCTGGTTGGGAGGCAGTTCTTGAATTAAGGAATAGATTTGTAATTCATTTTACTGAGAGACTTGGTGTGAGTACTGACAATATGTAACTTGATGCTTTACTAATGTACTTCAAAACTGAGTACTATTTTCTAGAGACTATTGAGGGAGATTTAACTTTTCCTGGTGGTACACTGCTGTCAGATAAACAGGTTTTGGCTGTTGGCTATTGGCTATCCTACCAGCTGGGATCCTTGAGTGATATATGAACCCTAAAATGATGACATAACCTCCAAAATGGGTGTTGGCAGGGAGAAGATGACACTGCACCATCCCCTGAAGCCACAGGCATCTCATATGACTTAGATATATACCCCAACCTGCTCTATTGATATGGATAAGCATGGGTTTATTCAAGGGGAGATAATCTTTTCTCTGTATTCATTTTATGCTAAGCACAGGATTGCAGCTGGAACACTCTCGAGTGCACTTTCAGCTCTGAAATGAACTATTTTGCCCAAACATTCCATGCCATTTCTGTTTAGTCATCAAAATAAATTACAAGTTTGACTTCAAAACAAATTTCCTGTATCATTAGCATTAATTTGTATATAGCCATGCAAATGGCAAGTCATACAGACCTTAATTGGTTATGACTTTCTACAAATCTTGAAGGTATTTCCTTCTTTTTATTTGCTGTAATGTTTGCAAGACACTTAGAGTAACATTTTTTTCCTAAATCCTTTGCTTTTTATTAGCATGTAGAAAAGGAATTCCACACATTAATGGACACTAAAGCTAAGCAAGGAACCGAAATATCTGGAAGTGATTGAATTATCTGTCTGCTCTTCTCTGCCCCATGAGCAGACATGATCATGCTGGATACATCAGTATTCTGACTATCTCCATAAGTTATTCAGCCTTCTTTCTCATGCCTGAAATTGGTCTTTCCAACAGGCTATAGAACTTCAGTCTTTTCTACTCTCTGAAACTTATAAAACATAATTGAATAGAAAACTTAAATGTTGGTGAAAAAACCCCAATAAAATAAAATGGAAGTTACAAGAACAGAGGACTGGACTTCATAGCCTAAAGTTTCAAGTGCCATATTGACATTGGAAAGATCTGTGGAAATGTCAGGATCCTTCTGCCAACTGTGGTCGGTCTCACTAGCTTCAGGAATGGCAATCTTTTTGTAACCGAAGAGTTGAATGCTGGTTGTAAAAAGAAAAAGAAAAAGATAAGACAGTAGGTAGGTGAAAATTAAATGCACTGTGAATCCATTTTGAGGGAACCATCTCTGCTTTCAAATATTTTTATGGCTTTAAGCAAGCATCTGCATTGCATTTCCCATCCAGGCAAACCAAGTCCTCTTTTTTTCCCAACATCTTGGAAATCAATTGAGCAGGAAAACTGAAGAGAATGGAGGGGAATTCTTGCTGACTGTTGCTATCAGAGAGATGGTCAGCAAAGAGCACTTGCAGGTGTGATCTTTCATCCTTGGAGCGCTGGATATTTCATTGTATAGAATCAGTGTAATGGTGTAGAGTATCAGACTTGGTGATTGAAAGTTGTGTGATGTGCTCACCAATATGAGCACAAGGGAAACCCATTTTTTCACAGATTACCTTTGTCTCCTGCCCAGATCAGGAGATCTGTATGCATATATATGTGTGTGTGTGTGTTTATCAAATAGTTGGAGGTTTTCAGTTGCCAGGAAACACGGCCATGGTCATATGCTGATAATCTGAAATATGTTGAATTTAGGGCACTGTATTTATGCATCGCTATGATTCAGAGTTTTTAATGAGCTTTAGAAGAGTTTGTAGCTGTAGCAGTCCCTAGCTAGGGGACCCTAGCTTGGCTAGAGCCCTAGCCAAACCTAGCAGTGCTTGTCAGCCCCAAACATGCTTAATGCAAATTCAGAGTATCATAAAGGAAGATTCTTTGACTATTTTTTTTCTGCAGAATACTACTAGAAAGCTTTCACTACTGTTTTTAAAGGAAAAAAGCGCAGTTCTCCATCTCAGTTCTGTTTGCTTCCTTAGCCTTTCTTTGCTCCAGGTTCATCTTTTGAAAATGGTAATATCTCTCTGCTGGTGCTAGTGCAGAGCAATTCAGAGCAGCACTTGCATCTTCTAAAACCTCACTATCTTTGCAGTTATGCTGGGACACAAAGGACTAAACTACTGTATGCTCCTCTTCTGGGCATACCTGGAAGGGCCATGTGGAATCTGGCCATAATAGTGCTTTCAGAGGAGTCAGCGAGAAACTCAGGGTAATTTATGTTAGAGCTGTGGATAATGTATATTGGCAAAAAGCATTCCTTGTAAAAAATGGAAAAGCAATAGAGAGAAGGATATGAAAATCTCATTAGTAACTTATCCAGGGTATGGAGACAGTGCTAAAATCCAAGAAAACAACTAACTCAGAAGCTGTAAGCATTCCAGGAAATGTTCCACTAGAAAAGTGGAAGGATAAAAGACCCACAGAAACCTCTTCGATGTTAAAGAACAAACCAGAAAAATTCACTAGTGTAGGATGGGGGCTGAGTAGCCAGACAGAGGTTATTTGGTTATTTATTTATGAAAAGTCTGTGAATAAATCAACAGTGAAGACATAAAAATAAAATTAATGCTACAACTCTGCAGGGTAGTTCAATTGGGGAAAGTGTTGCACAATGCAAAGCAAAAAAATCACAGCATCACAAAATAAGCTGAGTTGGAAGGGACCCACAGGGATCATTGAGCTCAGCTCCTGGGCCTGCACAGCACCATCCCAGAGTCAAATGCTCTGCCTCAGATGAGTTAACAGAAATGTAGGTGCTTTACAGCAGTTATATATGCCTATAGAGGAGCTAGTCTGGGAGGCTCTCCCAGTTCACTGAACATGTGTATTTAGGACTTTTTTTTCCTCTCCTGGCAAAGCGTTGGCATTTGCTTCTAATGCTAGAATTACTGCTGACGACACCAAGGCTGAATTAGAGCTTTGCTCACTTTTGTCTCATCTGCAAGGAAGCTGTGAAAGCAGATACTGCATATTTCTGTGTAGCTCATTGGTGCTCATTGTAAATCAGACTGACGGGGTGGTTACATTTTCCAGCCAGATTTGGTGGACAAAGACATCAAAACCATCACCTTTTCTCTGTGATGCAGTTATTCTGGGTTATTTAGGAGATGATTGAGAAGCAGTGGTCTTGCTTATATCCTATAAGCTTATATCCTATTGCTTATATCCTATTGCTTATATCCTATAAGCAAGGTATTCTACTGCTGACTGCTTTCCACTAAGGCCTTTTATCGTGTTAAATCTTGCAATGATTTTTTTTTCTATCTCAAATATACAACTACTTCTCATTCAGGCTGACTAGTTTAAATAGCTAAGTACCAAAGGAATGCAATATCATAGTTCCAAAGTTTTTATTACCCTTGTGTAATGATACAATTTTCATGAAGCCACCTGAATTGAAAATATAATTATTATTTAAATAATCCAACTCTAAAATATTTTCAGAAATATTTAAGTGCATTAGAAATTCATCCAGGATAACTTTGGGGATTTTATTGGGTTTCATGGATTTTTACTAGTAGATTTTAACCAAGCCAAATGTGAATTTAAAATGTAGTAATTAATGTATTTGTTGCTTACAATGAAATAAAATTGTTAATCAATATTAAAAATGAAGGGATTTTGTAATACAAAACTAGTAGTATTCTGGGTTACACTAAAAGGTATACTTATAAAGAATGTCAGGGAAATCCCTTAATGTTTACTGCTGTGATGCATCCACGGAGTACTCAGTTTTGTATATTCTTTTTATAGGAGACACAGAGAAAATTACATTTCAAATATTTTCTTAAATAAGATATACCAAGGAAAGAGTGCTAATTAAGAATGTAAGAAGAGAGCTATAGAGATCTCTTATTCAGTTATATAATCACCTAAAGATATTGTGAAAATTTTGGTGAAGAGCTATTAAATCAGTTTATAATAACGCATTGATGGTCTTTGACATTTTGGGTTTAGATGTATAGGATGCAGACAATATTTGGAATACGCTGCCCTTCACAAAGGTGAAAAAATGGACCTTAAGAATATGTTTGATTTAAGGAAAAATGGCAATTATATCATACTGCGATATGACTAGCATCACTATTTAATGATGTTGTGTGACAACAACCAATATTTAAGCAAATAGTCATGCATAACTTTCAAGACAATTAATTAGCAAGTTTTGACATTGTATTTTCAATGTAAACTAAAAACTTGGGATTAAATGGACATGGATAACTCCTTCAGCTTCTTTGTTTAGAAAAGGCTAGGGTTTTTGTAACCTTTGTTCTAGAGCCCTCTAATGACAAGTACACATTTAAATATATTTTCTATATTTTAGCACCCGTGAAGAAAATACTGTCACGAGACATTCATTCTGCATAGCACAACAGGCTTCTACTACATTCAAGGTCTGATTGTGGCAAAACAATGTAAAAATACTGTCTTTATGAGACATGATCTAAAAGGACAAAAAAAATGAAAAATTATTTCCTTCCCCTCCTTAGCTTTACTAGACAAACTAATATGCTGATGATTTTCAGCAGTTGCAGAGATAATGGCTGCTCAGAGTTGTGGTGGAGTTTGCATCTTTGTGGAGATCTCACAGTTTGACAGAATATGACCTGGGCAACTTTTTGTGTCTTCAGAGATTGCTCTGCTTTGGACCTTCCAAGGGTTCTTTTTAAACTCAGTTGTTCTAAGATTCTTTAACTGACAGCCAGAAAGACATTGAAATAATGGCTGCACTGCAGCTTTCCATCTTACTTGGAAAAGGTGAAAAAAAAAAATAATTGAGTATGTTAGATCTTGAAGATATAGCTGAAGGGGAAAGTCTGTGTAAATAAAAGGTTTAAACTGCTTCGAAACAGCAGGATGCACAGTGTTGTATGACTCCTGAGTTTATTAATTATTCATAAAGACCCCACTGAAAATTGTAAGATTTTGGGTTGATAGGATCTGCAAAAATGAAGAGGAAATATCCTTGTTTATGTTCTTTGCCACATTTTTCTCATTATCACCTTATGCTGAAGCCCTGAATAATACTGAATATGTGAAAAGACAGTATTTTAAAGGACAGGCCCTGTATTTGGTTGAATCCTTCTCAGTTTACTTTGGCAGTACAGGGAACCGAAACACTGCACAACACTGTGTATCCTAAAGATCAACACCTCCTCAGGAAGCACCCAGGAACCTCTAATCACTACCCTTCTGCAGTGCCCCAAATCACCTTCCAAAGTTCCTCCTGTTTTATTCTTCTGTTTTTATATCACCTTTTTCTTTTCTAAATACCTATCTATTTTGTCCATTATTATAAAAAAAAGAATGGACAAAATTATTATTTTGTCCATTATTATTTTTTATAATAAAGGACAACTCTTTTTTTTACCAAATTTTATGAATTTATTTAATTACATCTAAGTATAGTGTTACCTAAGTCCAGGTTAGATGTGTCCTGTAGATGAAGCTCTGTACTTTTTTGTACAGAGCCTTGCCTTACCCTCCTCCCAGATACAGTTGCTGACATCCAGCTGCCTGAATGACTTCTTATCCAATGAAGCTGGATGGAGGAGGTTGAAATGATGTGAAAGCAGACTCCAAGGTAGATAGAAAGCAAAGATTATCCTTTACCCACAGATAGCATGACCTTCCTTTTGTGCCAGCACAGTTCTCTGGTGTTGTTGACTGGTCTGAGACAGATCTGTTGCTTCTGGCAGTACTCCTGACTACTATTCCTGTTTCTGTTTTCTTGCAATGCTACCATTTCATGACTGCCTTTAATAATAACCTTTTCAATGTACAATCTAGTGCATCCAATTTTTAGAATTAATAGTGTGGAGAGAGAGAGAGGTATTTCATCAGAAAGGATCATGCAGAAGGACACTGTAATTGTCTGTATATTAAAATAGCACAAGTTGGGGTTTTTTTTTTGTGTGGGTTGTTTTGGTTTTTTTTCGCAGTATTTTGGTCTGTTTTAATTGCCGGTATTAGTGGCTACAATTAGTATCTAACATTATCTTCTAAGTACTCCAAATAACATATATGAAGTAGAAAAAAAAGCTGTTTTTCAACAACCTAGCATTAGGGCAATATAAGCTAGGGTGAAAAACCACTATGAGCAAAAAACAGGAAAGGGAAGGAGGGCAGAACAAAAGAGATCATGAGTGAAGGAGGGAAATAAAATTGTCATACTAACCATTGACTACTTTTAAACAACTGGCAGATTTAAACAGCTGTTTGAAAGTTTTTTCAAATATCCTTTGGAAACTTGAAAGTAGAACAGATACATTTTATCATTATGGTATATGCATGCATTTAAATTTCTGATATTAATGTTGTTCAACAATGAGTCATCTATCTCAAGAAACAGCAATAGAGGTTGTGTTGCTGTACTATTCACCAAACTGCTAAATTAAAGCATCAGCAGAAGATTTTGAATTAATACTGTCAAAAGCCTAATACATTTTAATTATAACAATCAAACACTTTAATATGCCAAGATTAATCTTTAAACATATTTTATATATGTTTTTTCCATGATAATACTCTAATGAAATTAATCACAAGCTAAAGGAAATTTTGTTTACCACTGCTACCCTATTAATAGTTTGCTTTCTCATGCAGAGTATTTCACCATTAGTTCATGGAAATTGTGTAAATCAGGAAAGCATGATTCTGCTAACTTTCTGGAAGTAGTGTTGCTATTTGGGAACCATTTATGTGATTACTGTGTAGCACATGGCTCCTGATTTACATTCCTTAATTCCCTGCCATATGTTGAGGGCTATTTAATAATTAGAGCATTTAACACTGTGAAAGCAATGTAAATCAATTTTCCTCTTACCTGGGATTATTGTGCACATCAGAGGACATTAAACAGTTTAGTGAAGTTGTGCAGCTGCAGAGATTGGATCTAGTCTGACCAAACTGCATTCATATACATACATATTTGGTCCTTCCCATGCCTTTTTTTTTTTTTTT
>VWYO01009030.1:550056-589291 GCA_013400275.1 Rhadina sibilatrix
TAGAGATCGCATGCCCTTATCTGCAGTTTGTTTGGGAAAACCTGAGTGTCCCATGTTTCATCTAATTAATCTATGTTTTCTTACAGACTGTAAATTAAGTACTTTATAATCTTGTAGTGTTGTGACTAATAGAGTTGATTGAAGATAAAATTCAGTTCTGTGGACCACTGACCTTCACATATGCTTCAATAGAAATCAGAAACAGCAGAAATTATGCTGTAACATTTTATAGACTGCTTGCATTTATGATCTTTGATGTGAATGCAGTTTCCTGGAATAACCTATCTTCATTTAGCACCTTCTGCTGTTTTAATTTAAAGAAATTGCATTCTCTCCATCTCTTAAATACCTAGATGACATGAAAGCAATGTATCTTCTGACTGAATGACTGCCCTGAATGTTGCTAGTTTGTCATTGTTCGTCTCAATTGCTTGGTGCTGATTCTCTCATCGAAGAGAGGAAATTGTCTTCCAACACATTCCCTCCTTTTTCTTTCTTACATCCATTCTCAGTTGTTCTAAGACAATACGTTCTATCAGGACATTGGGAGGTATTATAGCTTATTATTATTATTATTTCCATTCTTTCAAGTGTGTAAGCCTCTCAGCACAACACCAGAGAGCAGAAAAGAATGGAACAGGTGAGAAAGTCTGTGTTTATATTCAAGAATTTAGAAGTGGGTTGAAGCAACAATTCCTACACCAGCATAATGTTCTAGATATTTCATTATGAGTGACAATCTAAAGGCTACTGTAGATGTCTGTTTATTGTCACTATTTGAAATAATTATTAAAAGGCTCACTGAATGAGAAGCAGCTGAAGAGAGACTTGTATTGTGGTGTATGTAAATGAGAACTCCAAAGGTTTTAGTCTTAGATGCAGTGCTGTTTATACAGCCCTTCTGCCATCCTAAGGCATTCCATAGCATTTCATGGACTTGTTTGTGTCAATAGTTTAAACTCAGCATCAAAGAGTGAACTACTTTTTTTACCAGATCTTTAAATGTGAATTTGGTACTGCATTGTCTCATGCAGTTTCTGAAAGGAAAAAGGAAAAGATTTCCACCTGGGAAAACAAACAAACAAACAAACAAACAAACAAACAAGTAAGTAAGTAAGTAAAGATGAGAAGGGAGAAGTATAAATGCCTGTTGTTTGAGATAAGGAAATGGTTACATTTTTAATAATTCCTTTCCATCTGCTGGGTGCTAAAAGATGTCAGAGAATTCTTTATATTTTCACTAGATGTTTTGTCTTTAATGACCATTAAAAGAAAAAAAAGAACAGATAATCTGGTTTGCCACTGTATGTTATGCTATTTTTTAAATAATTGTTTTAAAATAATATCAGTAGTATTTACCTGCATTTTAACAAAGCCATAGTTTCTGCTTAGAAGAATATGCACTTTAAGAAACTGGATTCTGATTAAACTCATATTAGGCATTGTTTCAAATAAAAAAAATGAAACACCCTATTTTTTTAATTCATGCCTGTAAAAAGCCCAACCTGTTATTTAAATATTAAAAGCAGATTCCAGTCCCAAATATATAGTCTTTCCACATATAGAAGCCTAGTGGATTCTCAAAGTTCCATGGACAGCTAGAGGCAAATTCTCTTGTCACAGGCAAAAATAAAAGAAAAATTTGAGGCTGCTTAATCCAAGCTCTAGGAGTATCCTGGGAGTATGTTTTAGAGGAGATTCTGGGAAACGCTGTTATCTGCAAAGTAGCTTGGAGACATTCAAGTGACTCAGCTGTGGGACTTTGAGTGCTACAGCGCACTTCTTGTAGACACTTTGCACAGCCTTAGAATAAGACCTTTTTTAGTATTAACTGAATAACAGAAGAATAACTGACAACTCTGTAGCATGTTAAAATGGGACTTAAAATTGCTTCAGTGCTGTCCATACCAGTATTTTTTGCTTATTTGGGAGATGCTTGTTTAAGAATTAAAATGATTCTCTGTTGGATCAAGCCATGAACTTGTTGTTTGTCAGGACTCCTGTTTAGCAGGAAGCTTATTACCTGTGACCATCCCTGGAGTTGTCCTGCCAAGCAAAAAATGCTGAGAATAAAAAATAAAAGACAGCTTGGCAGGCAGTCTGATTTGTGCTGCGTCTTGAAACCATAACTCTAATTCTTCTTTCCCTGCATTTCAGCAACTGTGAGACTCGGGAACATGCGAGGAAGGCATGTGTCTAAATGTTCTTAAGCATGCTAGATATTTAGGGTGTTAACATGCACACAACGTCTGGCTGATTTTAGTAATTCCTCTGGCTAGCTTTTTCAGAATATAGAGGAGTCTGGATAAACATTAATTTCCTGTACTTCATAGTTCATAGTTATTTTACCTGGCTTGAAATAGGAACTGCTGCCTGGTTGATAGAAGGATTAGAATGCTGTCCTTTTTTTTTTTTTTTTTTTTTTTTAAATAGTATGTCACCGTCTTCTGAAATACTATTATAGAATTTCATACAACGTTACCTATTAAAAATAGTTTTGAGGATCCTGCTGAAAAAAAATGCATTAAAAGGGCCCACTAAAACTCAGGTCTATTAAATAAAGGCACTACCTCTTTCTACCGTTGGTTCCTGTCATGCTTGAATGCAAAGTACAAGGCTAGCAAAAGATAAAAGAGCTGCAGCTCAATTTTTAATGACTATACAATCCAAGACTATAATACCCAGACAGTAAGCACAGACATTAAAATTAATCTGTCTGAAAGGATCTACATTTTCAATGCTTTCTTATGGCTGTTGATCTCTAGAGGACCTCCATCAGCTTTTGGGACTTTGGAACATGTGAGTTTCATAGTTTGTTCTGATAGCAGCAAGCCTTGGGAAGATGCCAGCTTCTGGTGACATGAGTGCTTGCCACAGAATAAGCAAGACAGTCCTTCCCAGAGCTTCATCACAGCTTCTGTCAGCTCCAGGGTGGCAGCCACAGAGACAGACACAATCCAAAGGCTTCTGCTGAAGCTCGTAATCACTAGGGATTAGGGGAAGACTTTTTCACTGACTTCTGTGGGCTCTGGCATGCTACCCAAATTCCTCATTAAATAATTAACAAGGCTAATAGGGACTGTGACAGTGTCTGTTTCAGCTTAGAAAAAGTTGTGTGTAGCCAAAGAATGAATGCTTTATATATATATATGTATTATCACAGTTTCTTGGCCATCCCACTGAGCTCTGTGGCCATTTTACAGGTGCTAGATGCAGAAGACTTCTGATGTTCTTCCAAGAAGTTATGAGAATTTAGGGGTTTTTTTTTATGTTTAGAATGTGGGAAGGTCTTGAAGGACAGTGTCCTTTCATAACTTGTACTTTCACTGGCAAGTTGACATGTTACATATTTAATATATATAAAATATATATATAAAATATATATATATAAAAAATATAAAATATATATAACCAAAGTGGCTTCTGAAATCTAACTTGGATAAAATCTAGGATGAGTGATCTTGGTTAGAAAAGCAGCTGGGCCTGTGTGACTGATGGGCAAGCAAATAAGCTAGCAACAAAAATGAAGTTTTTGAAGAGTAAATAGCCACTCTACAATAAAAGTGCTTCTTAAGAAACCCACACTTGGCTGTGTTATGACTGCAAAGAGAAACTGGAAGCTGCTGCTTTTTAAAAATGGTACTGCTGTTAGGGGTAGATGTGGTTTAAAATGCAGGAGGGACTCTCAGAATGAGTGTATCAAATGGGAATATGACTTGGAATAAGCGCAGAGATTAAACCTGAAATTAGCCTAGAAGTGTAATGCAGCAGAGGTGTTCCATTGTTCTAAGTACTGATGTCATAAAATTCAAACATTAAAAAAAAAAAAAAAGAAGAAGAAGAGATAAAGACTTCTGAGTATAAGTTTTTACAATCTGAAATGAATTTGGGAATTGTCCTGCCTTACCTACATGTTACGGTTTTGCTGCTAATAGCACAAATGTCTAAGCAGAGTAGACAGAGTTATTCTCTTGCGAATAACTTTGCCCTCCCTACTTGCGTGATGACACCAATTCAGGTCAGTTCAAATAATTACTGCTCTACTTTATCAAAGTCTGCTCCCTTCCAGACTTCCAGACTTGTTTGAGTGCTCTTTTTGTCTTCCTTGGTCTCATTCTTTAGAGTGTTGGGGCAGTCTGGTTCATTTTAACTCTGTCAT
The DNA here is from genome assembly GCA_013400275.1 of Rhadina sibilatrix. Lineage (NCBI taxonomy): Eukaryota > Metazoa > Chordata > Aves > Passeriformes > Phylloscopidae > Rhadina > Rhadina sibilatrix. The sequence goes on from VWYO01009030.1 coordinate 554,216, forward strand.
GCTCATCCAGTTGATCTAAACAATGCAACAGTCATATTTATTAGTCAGCCTGGTAATTATAAATACTCCTCATCCTGATAGAAGCTGTAGTGTCTAANTGTAGCCAAAGAATGAATGCTTTATATATATATATGTATTATCACAGTTTCTTGGCCATCCCACTGAGCTCTGTGGCCATTTTACAGGTGCTAGATGCAGAAGACTTCTGATGTTCTTCCAAGAAGTTATGAGAATTTAGGGGTTTTTTTTTATGTTTAGAATGTGGGAAGGTCTTGAAGGACAGTGTCCTTTCATAACTTGTACTTTCACTGGCAAGTTGACATGTTACATATTTAATATATATAAAATATATATNAGACTTCTGAGTATAAGTTTTTACAATCTGAAATGAATTTGGGAATTGTCCTGCCTTACCTACATGTTACGGTTTTGCTGCTAATAGCACAAATGTCTAAGCAGAGTAGACAGAGTTATTCTCTTGCGAATAACTTTGCCCTCCCTACTTGCGTGATGACACCAATTCAGGTCAGTTCAAATAATTACTGCTCTACTTTATCAAAGTCTGCTCCCTTCCAGACTTCCAGACTTGTTTGAGTGCTCTTTTTGTCTTCCTTGGTCTCATTCTTTAGAGTGTTGGGGCAGTCTGGTTCATTTTAACTCTGTCATGCTCATCCAGTTGATCTAAACAATGCAACAGTCATATTTATTAGTCAGCCTGGTAATTATAAATACTCCTCATCCTGATAGAAGCTGTAGTGTCTAAAGGGACAAGGTTTAGTGCTGATGTTTCATTTTTCATTTGTGTGGCATGTGTTTTTGGTTTGCTGCCAAATGTGTGTTAGCTAAGTTCCTTTTACCTCAGCATTTAAGTAACACGTTTCAACAAGATCACATTTCTTCCAGCCAAACTCAACTATGTTTTCAATTTCATGTTTCTATTGAACATTTTATGCAACTTTAACTGAAAATTTCTCACATTGGTAGTTTATTTTAGAGCTGAATGCTTTTAAATTTTTTTTTTTTTTTTCTTCATGGTGTGTGAGGATGTAATAAAAAGGGAAGAAAGGGAGGTTTGGTGGATTTCACGGTAGTCTTATGGGAACAAATTTCATATTGCCCATGTGTTTAGATTGTCCTTCCTAATGATTTAATTTACTTCTTTTAAACATTTTGTTTCTCCCTTTTTTAATTGTACCATGGTCAACACTACTGTTCAAAATTACCCAGTTATCACAAGTATTTATACAACCAAAGCATCCATATTGTATTAATGCCTTGGTAATGAAGGTAAATTGGAGGAATACTCTGTTTAAATGATAGGGAAAAAATCCAAATAACTGTCTAGATAGTTAATTGCTTTTTTAATCACTTGGAAGTCAATACCTCTGAGATTGTCAAAATGTTGCCGGAGGTGACAAAAGTCTATGAACTCCAACAGTAATGAGTGAGAGTATCTAAATATCTTCTTTTCCCAGTGCAAAGAACCAATTAAGTTATGCACTTTTGGGCTGTTTGAAATCTCTTTCATGTTGAAGTACTGGCAGGATTCAGGCTAGATGCTGGTTGATTGATTGGCCCAATGTGGTATGAGCTGCACCAGTCAGTACAGTAGCTTTCTCATCAGGGATGAAGTACATTCTAGCTTAAACGTCTTAGTTACTCCCTGCCTGATTTGGAAAAGGGATCTGAATCCATGTTTCCCACTTTCCAAACCTTTTATGTAGACATAGGGCTTTTGATCATTCTGAGAAAGTGGCTTCTTCCACTGGAGATGTTTTACTTATTTATTTGTATAAAATATGTGTCAGAACACAATGAGACTGAGATCTCTTTACCTGCTGGCCTTTAGAGGCATTCATGGTCTTTGGCCAGTTGCCCTCACAAGACTGAGGGCTTAGGCTTGCCAGTTCCCACATCTTCTGGACCCCACTTACAGTGGAATTCATTGCTCCCAAGGGCTGGACACCCTCTGTGGAACATGGGTAGAACTGGGCATGTTGGCACATCTCGGTGATGGTGTGGGCATAACTGTCTACAAATGTGGTTCTCAAAGTAGATAAACTGAGTAGGAATCTGTCAAGCTGAGTAATTAAAAATGCTGAAGAGGAGCATGCAGCTGAAGCCTTCCCTTGCCAGCACATGTGAAACAACCAAGTTTGGGTGTGAAAACATTACCAGTCTCCTTTTCATCTGTTCACAGGGTGTTCTCCCTCTAGAGCTCATGTCATTCCTCCTTTCCTGAAAAGATCCACGAGAGAAGCTGATAGTCGGGTTTAATGGAAACTTCTAAAATAGAGAGCAACTCTTGTCAAGTGAATGCTCTAATTTGAAGCAGAGGCATGAACTCAGTTACTGTGTGTCAGGTTCTGTCTTAACCACAAAGGTGAATTTTCTAAGATACAGCATGCTTCCTCAGTCTTTGGAAGGAATTGTTCTGCTTTGTGTAAATAATTAGATCTTGAGCAGAGGCTTCAATTTAAGTCTGCTCTATCCCATGAGTACTGCTAGGCTGTGGAATTAGTCTCTTACTTGTTTTCTTGCTTTCCCTCTCAAAATCTTTCTGGCTCAGTAAATTTGTAATTATTTATAGTTTGAGGAACTCATTGGGACTTGGTTGAGAGCCAGTTCTTCAGGCTGCTTGGCAGCATTGGGATATTTTTGCCTTAAGGTGGAAATATAAGCAACCAGGGAATTATAGGTACTGACAATGTTAGACAGCAATTTAGGAATAAAGGGGATTCAGACAAATATAAGTGCAAAATGTAGTCATTATCATCTGGACCACAGGGACATTCAGATTAACTTTGATTGATTTAAATGGAAACTTGGAGCTTAAATAACTTTGTGGAGCTTTTCCAATGTACTTTAATAGATAATTGAGCACCAAAATCAGTCTTTAGCTCTATCCTTGAGTAACTTTCTTAAATTTGTGGAGAAAGCATATAGGAGAGTTAAAACTGCACCTCAAATGTCACCTGTATCCAAGGTTCTTCATTCATAGGACCCTTTGGAAATGTGTTTAAATTTGTGACCTGAAGTAATGAGGTTTGCAAATTAAAGGTCTCTTGGGAGAGAGAGAAGAAAAAGTAGTAAATAAAACGTTTGTGTGATCTGCACTCTTCATTTTGACTGAGAATTAAACCTCAAATTTGTCATATACGTGTGAAAATTATCTTAGTAATGTGTAAATGTTCTCAGCACAGAGAGAATTTTTTTGGGTTTTTTTCATTTGATATCTGATAATGGTGCTAAGGCAGTTTGCATCAGTGTCTTCTACATACAGGACAAAGAGTAAATACTGACTATGAAAATATATCACATTATTTGTGTTGCAGATGTGCCTGCATGTCATTCTGTGAACATTTTGTGGGTAACCTACACCTAAAAAAAGCTGTTAGTTTAGCTAAAAACAAGTCTGAGAATGTTTTCCCAAGTCATATTTTTTGCTACAGTAGGGAAGGATGTTGACAGTTAAGCTAAATCCTTTTCTCCAGGTCAGTGTGTTTATCTGATGGCCAAAAAGTCTCATTTCTAAAGAAACACTAATGTTTAACTGAATTATTGTATTATAGCAAATTCATGTTACTTTTAACCATTTTAATTATTTCAAAATAATGAATAAATACTGCTTTGCTGAAATAAAAGGGTGGGCTTATATGCAGCCCAAGCATTCTGTTAGTGTAAATGGCATAATAGTATTTATGGTACTACTTTACAGGACTGCTGAATTTCATAAGTTCTGAATAGGCCTTTGGAGGGCCCCTGATAGATTTTACATAGAGCTGTCAATTTAGTAAGTGATACAATGTCTGTTAATAGATATAAGCACTTCAGAGGTAAGTCAGCTGGGGTCTCTTAGCCTACTGGCTTTCCATTTCTGTCTCTTCCCCCAGAGATTTTCTCAAGAATATATTCTTGTTCCAGTCAACACCATGAGAAATTAAGCGCAGTGTCTGATTCTGGTCTTATTTACACCAATGTGAATCAAGAGTGCAACCGTTAATATAATACTTACAGGTATTACTAGCTCTTACTGGTAAGCTTACTCTACATATACTTTGTTAGAGATGGAGATTTTAAAGAGAATCGTGGCCCATATAAAGAAATTTTCTTTCTGATAATTCATGGATAAAATGAGGCCATTGGAAGAGAAGTGCTGATGTCAAAGGGAGATATGATTTTTTTTCTTCTCACAGATGACTTCAATTTACAAACTGGAAGTGGTTTTATGTAGGCCACATGTGGCTTTGAGACTGTTGTAATTTAATGAATGATAATGAATGAAGATGCTGAAGTTGGTTAAATAAAATTTTTGCATAAACCACCTAAACCAAAAATAAGGAACTGGCAGAACACGATTTTGAAATACCTCAGATTTTGTTGCTTTTACAGCTCCGTGTTGCACGACCTCTTCTGACCCTCATTCCCTGCTAGCCAGTCAGTGTCTTGAGCTGTCAACAGACACACTAAGGAGCTTGTCAGATAAGGGCAGCATGTTGAGTTGGAACAGTGTTTGATGGATTAAGACCCTGGCTGTTTCACCTGTGCAATTTCTGACTTGTATTATGAATGACATTTTCAAGGCCTTTGGGCAACATTGCCAAGCATGCCCCTGGATACCATATTACAATGTCAGAACAATGTCAATTCCAGTTAAATAATTTTTATAGAAGAGTAATTAAATTAACATCAAGCTTTTGACAGCATTTCCACAAAAAACTCAGAAATCCTCTGTTAAGTTTCCCATAGCACTGCAACTTGACCTCCTTTTATTGTTGTTGTTGTTGACGTAATTAAACAGCAGTATTTTATTCTCATTTCTCTCTCATTTTGGTTTTTTTTTTTTTTTTGCACACTTTAGCAGCCTTTCAGTTACAGCCTTGCGGATTTCTCACAGGCACTATTAATTCTATATTTAAAATAGTGTTTGTCTAATTTTTTATAGTATAAATTAGAATTGCATATGTATACTTTAAAAGTCCTGTCCCACCAAAAACACTTTTGATGGTTTTCAATTATCTCAAAGAGATTGTCTTCTATTTTAGCTGCCCAAAATCTGTATTTACAGCTTTATTGACTCAAAATTCAAATTAAAAAGAATGGGAAGTCCAACCCAATCTTCTAGGCCCATTTTCTTGTGAAAATAGCCTTGACACATTAATCAATAATATAGCCAGCTTCATGCAAACATCTGGAACCCTTCTGAAGATTTTGCAGTGATCACACTCCTTTCTTCTCTTCTTTTAAACATACATAAAATGAGCCATGTATGTTTTGTCCCTACTCTCTGTAAGGAAAGGACTCTATATTATTTTGGTGAGAGGGGGAATGAATAATACTCAAGTCATTCTCAAATATACTCTGAAAATTTATTTCTTTAAAGATAATGCTTTCTCAGCCTTCTCCAGGAAAGAGAGAGCTCTCAGGTTTGCAGAATCCTGCATGTCTAGCTACCTCATATCACAGATGCTGGAACTCTGTGTACCCTGTCAGGGATGCAGGCAGCTGAGAAGGGACATAGAAAGAACTTGAAATAATTTTGAAAACTGCTGTCAGACAGCAGACCAAAGGAACTCATTGAAAATTTAAATGCCTCTGTGGAATTTTACTATTTTGACAAACTGGTAAATGCTCATGAGGAACCTTTTCATCTGACTTTTCTGATCATCCCCATTACTCAGCCTGGACTGGTTTAGACTTCAGCCTCTGCAAATTCTCTGCCAAGCAGCCTACTTCAGCTGAGCCAGCTCTTCTGCGGCGAAACAAGTCAGCAGGATTTCAGACCATCAGAAAGGGTATCCCAACAGCGGGAGAATTGGCATAAAGGAGTTGGCAATGCCACTGGTATCAACTCTAGCTGAGCTCTGAATCACTTTAATAAATTTTTGACAAGTCAATGATGTTGAATTTTCCAGTGTGGTTACTTAGTGTTGGACAGCTATAACCAGACTTGGCAAACATTTCACATTACTTACGCGTAATTTAATCCTTCTGCCTCAGCTTCCCAAGTATGGAAAATTGAGGATAATAAAATTATTATCTTCATAGAGGAGTTGTTATAATTAACATTTTTTAAAATCCTAGATGTAATTAAAGTACATAGCAAACATTCCAGCTAAGGACAGATAAGGATATATAAATCTTCTGCAGTTTCATATATGCATTGCTTTTTGTTACGTTCTGTTTTTTATTTTTTCCAGTAATGATACCATGTCAGTTCAAGTAAGGCAAGGGAATCAGAAGAAATCAGTGCTTGAGAACCATGTGCAATACAATCTTAATAATTAATGCTTTTTTTTTTTTTTTTTACTTCCATGGGATATGTAACTTTATTGACTATATTTTGTCAGTTTACCTTTGGCTTCCATCGTCTGAGAAACTAGTCTGATCTAAGTCAGATAGAGCTTCTTATTTAACATTTATGAGCAAAGCAAGTTAGGGATGGTGCTGTAATAGCCTTTGCAAAATTTTAGAGTACTTCACGTGATGGTGGCAGCTATGTGTTATATTCTTTACCTAAGATTTTTTCCCCTAAAAGAAGCATCTTAAATAGAAATTATATCCTTACCTTTTGCTGTTCCCATTTCTTTGTATAACCTTCAAAAGCTGTGATTCAGAATAACTTAAGAGCCCACAAGTATAAATGGAGCTGCCACCCTTCCTCACGACACAGGGTTCTTTAAAATCTCTAGACTGTTTTTCAATATGGGCCTCCATTGATTTAAGCACTTTTGAAAATCAGGCCTTTTAGTTATGTGCTTACATGTCACTTGAGGAAACAGATTTTATAATCCCAGTAGAGAAAGCTTGTCCTTAACTTTTCTCAAAAAAACAAGCTAGATTTGTATGCAAACATGTTGCATTGAACATCTTTTAGCTGAGTATATTCCTTGGCTTTTCCACAAGAACTGATGATCCAGAACTGTTTGAATCTCTGGTGGGCTAAGTATGATGACTTGTGCTTTTCTTGACAGAATACGAGTTATAAAAAGCCTGTAACTGTGACGCCTGCTGGATGAATTTTGATTAGAGAGTTCATTTGAAACTGTGCTTTGTGCTTCTGAATTCTTTGTTTGACAAGCATATACTCCTTCAAAGGAATAGCTACAATATTTGTTGTAAAAAAAGGAGGATGTATTTTTTATTTTTGTAGACATTGATTCTGAACCCTCAAGTTCAGAGGATCCTTTATTGTAACACTACGCAAAATAACAAGGACGAAACAAACACAAGACTCAGGCTGCTAACACAGATGGATGGTAACAGGAGTAATTCAAGATTTATTACGTTTCAGCTTCTTTTGTCTTTAAGGACTTGTTTTCTTGAAGGTAGGGTATGAATAGAAACTTCTTAACTATGCAGAAATTGGAAAATAGGAGGCAAAAAAAAAAATCTGCCATTTCCTCCTTAGTGCACTTTTCTGTTACTTAACACAAACCAACAGGGGGAATCTACAGACTGTTCTAATAGCTTAAGTTGTGATCAATGTTTGTTCTCCTCTCTGTCTTGTCTGCTCATTTGTGATGGAAGAGGAGATCCAGAAGAATTTAGAAATTATATAACAGAATATGGGTTTGTTTTTTTTTAAATTCAAACTTGTAATGCAAGGCAAGCTTGAAGATCCCAGTCCTGTATTTTATTATATGCAAATATTAAAATAATTCCTCTGTGTCAAATAATAGACACAAAAACCTGATAGCAGTAGAGTGAGGTTACAAGAGGACCATGTTTCCAAGCATTTGGGGGATAGGGACTGTGAAGGTAAAGGTTTGCCAAGTGACTTTGTTGCCTATAGTTGAGTTCCTTCAAGTTACAGAAGTATATTTGAAATTAGCCTTGGCACTGTGCTGTTGGGATACTTGATTGTCAGTCATACATTTTTGTAACACCAGTGTTTTTCAATTAATTATAATTAATATATTGTATTGTCATCACAATAGAGGCCAAATTTCACAATTTGTGGCACAATTTTACCTCCTGAAGAGTAGCTCTCTTGCCACTCTCCCATTTCATTCCAGTCTGTGCCAGGTAACCACTTGGAGATAATAATTTTTTTTTTTCTGGAGAGTCTCCCATGGGCAGCATGAAGTCTCTAGTCCTCTGAAATGTACTTGTGGCCTCTGTAGGATACTTCAGCCAGACCTGTACTTTAGCCTTGTTGAATACCAAGAACATTGCAGACTCAGCACCTTTTCTGTCCACTGACCTAAAATTTGTTTGTAAGATGTTTGGAGTAGAAATCAACTCATCTTGTGTAAGGATGCTTCATAAGGGATTCTGGAAGTCTCTATCATACAAATAAACGTCTCTCAGGACACACAGAGGAATTATAGGAGTCAGTCTTTATTTGCTTAATAAGTAGGCATGATCTTGGAAAAAAAAAGATTCTATTTGGTAGGAAAGGCTTTATGAAGTCCTGTATTCTAGCATTTGGCTGAAGAAGGAAGTTTCCTTATAGATGAGAACAGATGGATATTCCTTGCCCATGCTCCAGAAGTTGTCTGAAATCACTGTATCTTTGCAGCTACATCTCTGAAAATGCACTGCTCCCCATGCAGCTGCTCATGGATCAGTCCTGGCCTTTTCCTGGTGGCTGATAGAGACCCTGCTGTCATGAGTGAGCACCATTGGTTTCTCCCAGTAAAGAGCAGGGATTATACTGTTGGCCTCAATATAATTAGAAGTAAAGTTTTCTTGTATCATGTATTTGTTTAAAGGCAGCTTTTAAGAAAATAGAAACTGTTAACTACCCACCTGTAATAATTATTAAATATATCATATAATAATATATATTATATGATATATGTTATATAATACTAATATATATATAATAACGTATAATATAACAGCAGTATCACTTATACAACAGGCACTTGTATTATTTTTGGGAATGGGAAATTCTGTGATAAGTCAAATTGCAGCTAGTTACATTCAAATTTTTCTTTTCCAACTAGCAGCTGGCTTTAAGGCAGAGAGTTTCTTATGTTGTCTGTCTAGAATGCAGACTGTAGTTGGCAACTGCTGTAAGAAATTTCCTGTGCGTACTAAACCTCTTAGTGAATATCATTCTATTTTGAGCCTAATTGAAAACTGAAGATAGAAAACTAAGCAATTATTTTTCCCTGCAGTACAATATCTAATATTCTGATTTCATGGCTGTCTGACTGCAATGATTAGGAAGGACGTTTTCTCAAAGTGTTCACAGTAGCACAGCAATGTATCAGGAGCGTTGTGTATCAAGGAAAGGAACTGTTATGTTAAAATATGTGCCACTTAAAAACACATCCAATTGAAAAGTCGCATGCTGTTCTGTTACATTTGGTGCAGTCAATAATTGCTTTTTCTTGTCTTTTTCTTTGAAAAAGCTATTAGGGATGTAAAAAACAGCCTTCAGCTAGAAAGGTTTTAATAGCAGAGATCTGCAACAACAGAGGTAACACCTCTGAAACAAAGGCATTTTGTGTTTAGAACTGTCCTTCCATGTTAAGTCCAAGATGCTGTGGTTAATTTTCCTGGTAGAGAAATGGGATATATATGTGTAGTTGCTGATGATTGTATAGTAGAACAAACTGAAGCAAACTACTATGTGGGACAAATGCTTGTTTGTTAATCTCTTTTGAGAGAAATACTTAAACCCCCAGTATTTACAATAGGGTACTGGCAAGGGGTAGTAAACAAAGAGAGAAACTTGTTCAAAATGTCCCATAGTCTTGTATAGAGAGTTAAAAAATATACTATCAGTTTAAAATGTTTGCTTTTTTTTTTTTCTTTCTTTTTTTTTTTTTTTTTTTTTTTTTTTTTTTTTTTTTTTTTTTTTTTTTTTTTTTTCTTTTTGTATCAGATAGTATTACTGAAGTCTTCACTAACATCTATGTGACCAGTTTTGGACCTGTGTCAGATACTGATATGGTGAGTTCCTGAATCTTTTGCATATATGAATAAATGGTGTAATATACATATATATAAACTGCCTTTGAAATTGTATTCTTCTTTTACTTGCTGCGGATGAATTTGACACAATTTCACTAAAATCAGAAAGTGCCAAACCCCATGTAGTTCAAAATTTGGGAATTGATTTATAGACTTTACATGGTAAGTGTGCTTATGTTAGCTGTTTAGCCCAGTAAATCTTCTGATTGTCCCACCGACTGTACTTTGGTTTATATTCTGGGGCAATCTTGATATGGATGAACTGGATTCCTCTCAGATGAAAACCTGGAGTGAAAGGAGCACTCTTAATATTGGCAATAGACTGAGGGACCTGATGGGAGTCAAATCTAAATTAAACTTCTTGAAAGACGTATTTTGGATGCTGGGTCATCAACATGATTGTGGTGTTTTACAGATCTGTCCTTTGTAATTTACATTGTTTAATAAGCATTTAAGGAAGTCAGAAAAAAAAGAAACTTTCAGAATATTGCTCTGGTTATAGAGAATTGTTTGTAGCCCCACTGCAAATAATACAGAGATTGGGGAGAATGTTTCACACTGGGTAGAAAGATCTGATAGATATAACTTCTGTAAAAGGGAAGGGCAATCTCAAACTTACTTTAACTACCTGTTATGCTGCTGTCCAATTGCTTGGTTTAGAGGAAGGTGGTTTAATTAACTCTGGGCAATGTGTAGGAGAGAACAAAATCCTCAGCAGATTCAACAACAAACTTTCACTTGCAAAACTTAGAACATTAAGATAGAATAAGGTACTTGACAAATATTAAAACAACATCCAGGCAAAATAAGTACTTCACAAATTTTAATTTAGCAAATTTAAACTTAGCCAGCCTTAACAAATCCAGACACAAGGCATTTATTAAGGCTTTGACAGTAATTTTTTAGTCTGGCTTACAATGTATTTTGAGAAGGAGAAAGAAAGAGAAAGAAAGGATAAGAGTAGAATGATATCACCATCCATGGATTTAGTAACAAGACTTGATGGTTGCGGTTTTGATGTCCTTTGGTCTGAGTGGTATCTTGATCCATTGAGGGTCAGGAAACCCACAAAACACAAATTCCAGAGGGTTTGTGTATGCTTAGCTTTAGGTGGAATGCCCAGGCACCTTCCCTGGAGTGGGGAGTTTTACGCTGTCTTTGGCAGCACCTTGGATCTGTTGCAACACTGTGGATCCTGCGCAGTCCTCTGGTGGAAGGCCCCAGAAATTATTCTGGGGGAATTTTGAGGTCCTTTGAAGGTTTATGATACCTTCTAAGACATGACAACTGCCTCTCAGTCAGTGTGGTTGAGCCTGTTTGTCCTGTCAAGAGGAATGAACATCTTCAGGCCTGTGTCTGAATGTCCCAGTATATCCCCCAAGTCAGGGGGAGTTTTACATCTGAACCACTTGTGTAGGGAAGGACATCAGCATGATAAAAAGTATTAGTCTTCCTCACAGGATCTGCTTCTTTTTGGCCTCTTCCCTTATCTGTCTCAAACCCCAGCTTCTTTCTAAACAAAGGTTGCTTTTTCATGGTCCTCCCCTGGTGCTCACACCCTCTGCACCTGGGCTGTTACTGTGCTTATCCTCAGCAAAGCACCTCCTACTTTTGCAAATGCCTGATTGTTTGAGCCATTAACCATTAACATCTCAATCTCTCACACTACCCTTGCCAATCTTGCAAGAAATTATTTTTGAAGTGTTTTGAACATTCATTATTATGTATGAGACATAAAATACTACCTAGGTGTATTTGAATCAGACAACATTTCTTTTTTCTGTGAAAAAATTCAGGTTATGCATCATCCAAAACAGGAACATTATGATGTTATGAACAAGTTTATGGAGCTAAATATTTCATGGCACATTGTACATTTTAAAAGTTATTTGCTTACTGATTACCAGGTAATCATAGCTTTGGAGAATATATTCTGGTGGGGTTTTGCATTTTTTTTTTGTGTGGGAAGGTTTCCGTTTTCGAGCTCTGTTTTGATAGTTACGAATACACTAGTAAGGCTTCACATGAAAGGCCATTTCATAGTAGAAACAGACTTTTGTTTTTATTACTGTACATGTTGCTGATTCTCTGGAGGTGTTTTTTCCTAATGATTTTAGGTTTATGAAATTATTCTTATTTTGTTAATAATTTTTGTAAAAAAAGGTATCCACAGCTATGTACAAAGATGATATGAACATCTTGACCTTGTTGGTCTAGTATCTCAATATTTTGGAGTGGTAAAGCCTTGCCTTTATTGTAGTCCTGTGTAACAGGGAGATGATATTAATCCACTTTTAAAGATGCGTACTGAGGCACAAAGAGACTTACCCAAGACTGTGCAAGTGATCTGTGCTTCAATGGAAATATAAGGAAAAGCTCCCTGAGCCTATTCCCTCACTCCCAACACACTTTTGACATCAGTGGATAAATGTATGGAGAACTCTGGGTGTCTATTTGCATAGACATATAGACAATGCAGTAAGGGATCAGGTCCTTTGATGCTACAGCTCTAACAGATCTATGCAGAGTGTTAATCAAAGCAGAGTGCAAAAAACCCACCACCACAGTGCATCAAAACGGCAGCTGCTACTTTAATGGGTAGGTTTATTTGCAGATAAGTAGATAGATAAGTAAGAGCAGTTTAATTCTTATTACTACAAGCTTCAGGGTTAATTTAGCTTGTTCTGTTGATAATCATAAAATAATTTTGAAACGTATGAGCAGTCAATTAGAAAATTCCAACATGTGAGTTCTGAAATAATAGCTTCCAAACCATCACGTATTCTGTCGAACATGAAGGTGACATTAGAGTTTTAACCATGAGTACTTTTTCATTTTGGACCTCCACGACTGAATCAATAATGTAAACTATTATACAGAGGATTAATTGATATTTTCTTGTGTAAATGTTGGAAACTCTGGGATATTATAATTTTTTAAATTTCTTCCTTTAAAGGCTTCATTGGAAGAATAAGTTTGACTCTTGCCCATGTCCTCCAGAATTTTCAGAGGATCCCAAATGCTGATTTTTTCAAGAAGGTTAGGTCCCAGCCCCTGAAGTCCTTTGCTGTCACAATGTGAATGGTGAGGCTCTCAGTCACATGAGGTATTTAGGCTGAACACTGGTGTTGCCCCAAACTCTCATGATTGTTGCTGCCCCTAGGATTCCTTCCACTGGGGTTTCTTACAGTAATAAAATCATCAGGTGTGTAACTACACCCTGTTTGCATGATCTATTTTCCAGTTTGTTTTTTCCTCCTTGATTAGTGTCTTGTGAAGAATAATGGTACTTAGAAGAAGAGGGCTCCTTTTGAAAACAGGAGGGGGACTCACTGACATGGGAGATGTTTAATATGCATTTAGAATATGGAAGAAGGAAGTGGCACACAGGCAGTGATGGATGGATTGGAGCTAAGGATACAGTTCTCACATAGTGTTGATTCACAGAGTTGATAAAATGTAATTCTAACCTTTGTTGTTGAATTGCTGTGAATTTGTGAGGTTTCTGTTTTGCTCACAAGCAGTTCCCATTAATGGTAATATAGTATGGTGTACGATCTGTGACTTGGTATGATTGCTAGAATGTGGGGTTTTATTCACATTTGCTGTATTTTTCCAGTATCACAACTTTGGGAAAAAATAATTATGTCCTGGGGAATCTGATCTTTGACTGATTTTAAGCTAGCTGAAGTTGCCGTTGATAAATTCAGGAAGTTATATCTGAGGCTGGGATTTTTCTCCAAATGTGTTAAGAGTCAAAAACATTTGGTCCTTGTAGTGGATTAACATTTTGACTAAGTTCAAAACCTGCTACTGTCTTTCTGACAAAAATTGTCAGCTACCAAATCTGTTCACTCTTGGTCAGGAGTCTGTTGCAAAATGTGCTTCAAATGAACAAAATATTTGGGTACCTATATCATTTGTGTTGAGGAAAATATATAGGAATTTTCAACTTCCTGTTGCAAACTAGTGAGAATCAAGAATGGCAAAGCAAAACACAGGTTTAAACAGATTTTACTTTCACTCTTCTCTATTTTGAGCTGTTATTTCTCAGAAATCTTCAGGTTCAGTATTGTGAGGCTATGCCTTATAGGCTTCCAACCCAATCAGTGATACAAATTTATTTTGACATTAGCCCGAGAGAAGAAAAGCTGCATTGTTTAGAAAAACAAGCAAATGAAAAATTGGAACAACTGAAAAAGCATCTCTTAATTTTCTGAAGAGTTATAGGACTAAATAATTATTACAGAGGCTAATTAAAGCATTTATTGTGAAATTAAAATGTTTATTATTTGAAAATTCAGAGGTAAAGGATGAACTTGGTTGGATTATAATTTTTAGGATAAAAAGGATTAAATATTAAACCTGATTATTTTTCTGTTATTAAAAATTAATTATTTGAAATCTGGTAGACTGTACCATCTGTACCATTGTACATCTACATGCTGCTATCTTGAATTTCATTACTGAAAGCAATGTATTTTTACCTCTTTTTCTCAAACTTGATGTCTTTCCAGGCTCTCCTGCACTTTCGCTCCTAAAATTTCCCCCATAGCCATAGACAATTGTAAGTGTTGATGTCCACAATTGAAAAAAATATATATAATAAATGAGAGCTGTTTGCCTCTCAAGCAATAGCGGTTTTATGTAAGACAAATTATGTAGGCACTGAGACCCTTTATATGAGGTCTGCTCTGAAAAAGGGTTTGCCAAGATTTAGCAGATTTTGCCTCAGAAGAGTCTTTCTGATTGTCACTGGGAATGGTCTTTCCTGCATTTCTGCAATACACAGTAGGTAGCAGGACTTGAATCAGTTTAGCTTCAATATTAAAACTAAGAAGCTTTCTGAAACTTCTGTATTTCAACTTACAGTCTTAGATTTTCATTGTTATTGGGGAGTTTTGTTTATTGTGGTTACACCTTTGTCCCCAGGTCATTTGTAAACAACAGCTTTTCCTGGTTTCTTGATGATAGACTTCCCACTTTTCACTTTGAAGTCAAGGAACAGGAACATTTCTCTGTAGACACAGCTAATTCATCACTCCACACGCTTCCATCTCATCAGTTTTCAACTGAAATGTCAATAAGTGTTTCTGATTTTTCAAACACAGCCAGAATAGAAATTTTCAGTGAAGATGGAAAGTCAAATACAGAAATGATCAGAAGGGTTGCTAGAGCATTCATCACTACAACTGAGGACGGTTGGTTAGAGATAGTGACTGAACTTGGAAACCTGTTTCTTTTTTTCTGTCTGTTTTTTCAGATTTTCCCGTTTCAGTTTTTATTTCAAAATTTGTTTGGGGTTTTTCCCTGTGAAACTTATTTTTAGCTCTGTTTCAGAGTCCAATTATTAGCTAGAATAATTAGAATTATTAGAATAATTAGCTAGAATTCCTTAACTTAAGAGACACTTTACAGAGCTGTTATGATGTGTAGGTCTGGACAGAATAAAGGAATGCATTAGGATGACTGTTTTTCAAAAACTAAAAAAAAGTACTGCAATTACTTTCATGTGGTTATTATTTGAACTCAGTAAGAAAAGATTAAAGAGCAAAAGAAGTGATGAGTTCACTTAGACATTGGGTTTTGGGGAGCACTGGGTAACATCTAAGTTGTGTTTTTATAATTGGTATGTTTCTAAAAAGTCAATAAACTTGTTGCTTTATTCCCTTTTATTATTGGCTCAGATAATTGCTTTTGCAAGTTAAATCCATACACGGAAATTTTGAGGAGAATATCTCACATGATCTCTTTCAAAGTTTGTCCTTTTATTATTTTGGGAAGGCTTTTTCCTCTGAGCAACATCCTGCCAAGTGGATCAATATCAGAGATTGATTTGTCAGAGTCTGTGTCCAAGCCTGTCGCTGCTGTTAGCTCTCTCTGTACCTTTGTTTGGATTCCTGTTCTGGCACCAGGCGTCCGCTGTATTTCAGGGTTGCTCTTTCTCCATGTCTGAATAAAAAAGGGATAATGACAAGTGTTTTTATTTTTAGTGACAGCAGTGGGAAAAATGTCCTGTAGTCTCTTTTCTAAGTAATCCCTATTCATACCTTTTACAGAACTCTCTTACCTCTCCTTGGTGCTTCTTTTAGATTCAGAGTTCACTCTGCATTAGGTATATGGAAAAAAAGAGAGAGAAAATTATTCAGAGAAGGTCCTTTTCATAAATGAATATGAATAGAAAGACATTCTCTTCCCTAGACGCTATAATTCAAACTGGTTAAACACAATTTTTCCAGATTTTTTTTAATACTTCGTGTTTAGATTAAATGCTTAGACAAAAATGACTAAAGTTGACAGATTTGGCAGAAATAAAAGACTTGAAATGAGTTCTTCAAATAGAGAAAAATTGTGCTGCAATTCCCTAGAAATATTCCACATATTCTTGATAGTATTAAAGGTCATATGTATCTGGCAGACATTACTTATGTATTTAAAAATGAATACATGCTCCTTTGAAGTGCAGCAATGGGATTGTGTTTCAGTTTTTAACAGGGCTGTTAAGGGTTTTGATAAAAAATAACCAACAGTGCAGTTTCAAACCAAAATCCTCTTCTGTCAGAATGTTTTCAAGGATTCTGTTCACTAGTATGTAAGATCCACAGTCAGAGAGACCTGAAGGGAATTTCTGGCTGTCTGCTATTTCCTTCTATGTTCTGTGTTGTGTGCACAGCAGGAGGTAGGTTTTGGAGAAAAGGAAATGGACTCAGTTTATATATCTGTGCAGTGAGGTTCGATGTTGATAAACAAGTGCTTGTACAGAGCCTCAGCAGTCAGTGCTTATGATTAGGAGCATTGAGGGAGTTCAGAGGAAAACTCTCAATCCTCATATTGTATGTCAATTGCTTGTTTTTTAGAGAGGAAAAAAGTAGAAAGTGAGATGGATTGTTTGTCCAGTCTGGTAGGTGGGCCTAGGTAAAGCCAAGCATTACAATGATGAAGTAGCTTATGCAGACTGTTGGAGCATGTTAGTCCTTCTGTGTGCCTTCTGCACCCTGCATAGATCTGCCCACAGAGACAACCACCCAGACAACCAGCTAATGATGTGATCCTCCTACTGTAAAGCTAATTTCAGCACTCACTGAAAATGTCTAGTGGGCAATTTTAATAAATTGAATTGCAGAAGTTGCATCACAAACTTGCACTTGTCACACTGACGAATGTCAGGTTATGGTAAGTGTGCATATACTGGGCAGATTATTTTTCTTTGACTAATTACATTATTTTGAATCTTCTGCCTAAACTCCATCTTGGTTATCTTGAAAGTAATTTTGATGCTTAGATGCATACCAATCATGTTAGTATTCTACAGCAACAGTTACATACTAAGATTGCTAATGTTTTTAAGCAAATCCAAAAGAAAACGTACGTGTTTCCTTAGGGCAGATATGAAAACAAGAACATACATTTTAAGAATTAAAATGAAGAAATTATACTGATGTAAAAATAAATATTAATATGCAGTTCCTATATTAGCTAGGCAAGATTTAGGTCTATGAATCTGAACTATTTCATCAGAGTATCAACCACAGTATTTCTGTTTTAAGGATGAAAATCTGTATGTACCATTTCCACTTTGCTTGCTTTTAATTTTTTTTTATTTGCCTTTTAAAAGTTTTATATTTTACAGTATTTAAAATTTTTGTGGTTATATATATATGTCCATTAATGTTTTTAAGAGTGGTCAGGAAAAAGACAAATATACTTTAGATAAATGACTAAGAAAAATCTTTACAAGTAGGGAATAAAGAACTCTGGCTTGAACTATTCATTAAACAAAATGCTGTGTTCCAGAAGGTAATTAATAAAATGTTCCGTCTGCTTCAGGACAATACTGCTTGCTAATGGACACTTACAATTTTTGAGATGTTTGGAACATGTCCATCTTTACTCCAGATGCTAAATCTGCCAGAATCTGCCAACCATTATTGGAAAGGATGAGAGTACATTTTTTGTTGGTTGCACTTTTCCTATACAAATCTGGCCTTCACAAAAACAACAACAAAAACAACAACAACAAACCAACAAAAAACCTCAAAAAAACCCCACCAAACCCCCCCCAACCAACAAAAAAAAAACCCACCAAAAAACCCCAAGCAACAACAACACACCAAAAAAACCAAAAACAAAACAAAAAAACCACAAAAAACCACAAAAAACAAACAAACAAAAACAAACAAACAAACAAAAACAACAAAAAAACCCCAAACCACCAAAAAAAACCAACCTGCCATATAGTGGTGAGGCTTTGCTTATTATACACAGGTCAATTAAAGCTTCTGCCGGGGTACTAACATCTTTTTTATCGTGCATAGTGTTATGCATAACAACTGCACATTAAAAGAGAAATGAAATTTCCTCACCATTTTATTATTCTGACCATTGAACTGGCAGAGGGTCAAGTGCTTCTTAAAACTGTAGCAAGAATCTCATTGCCTGTATCTAAAATTTCATGTAAGGTAGTAGAATACATATTTGCAAGATTATGTTTAATCATACTGCATTAGAGTTTGGCTATATAAGCACCATTTCAGACACAACACAGTAGGAAGCACTTTCTTGTCTAGAAATTATCACGGGAATCCTGTGAAGACCTGGAAGTATGCTCCTGTGATTTTGTGGAGATAATGCATTATATATATACTGGAGAGTGGTTAGCTCATGGCCAAAGAGGGCAGTTTTTTTACATAGGAGAATGTCGCTCTGTTTTTCTAAAGTTTTGCTTCAGCCTTCCAATGTTTACCTTTTGAGATGGAGTTTCTCATGCACTTTTCATGTAAATAATGATTGTTTTGCATTCCTTTCTGCAGGAAGAGAGAATTGATGGATTGTTGGGTTGTTGACCAGTGTGGTTGGAGAGGACAATTTTCTTCCTCCAATCCATGGTCACTGTTGGAATTCTATAAATGTCGAGGTCTGTAAATAAACTGCCCCTTTTTTGCTTTGGACATCTCAGTGCGTGGGTGTTGTTTCTTTCCTGTCGTATTGTGACAGGAGAATATCTGCAGAATGAATTAAATTAGTATCAGGTACTAATCTGAGTTTTTTTTTTATAGAGTCCAGATTTGTCTTTGTCACAGAATGTTAGTCTTGACTGAAAAGTAAACATTACACAGTATTTACCACAAAGTGGTATATATCAAATATATAGAATAGGAATCGAATCAAATTAGTCAATTTGATTATTGAATTTAGTCTCAAAATCTTTATGTAGCATCTTTTTGTAGCTGGCTTTTTATCACATTTATTATACTCAAAAGTACTTCAATACCTTTCTATTAATGGTAAACATCAGTAGGGATATTCATGATCATAAGTAGAATAGATGTGGCACAGAAGGGAACATGGGATCAGTGAATACAGCACTGAGATGCAAAGGCAGGGTTTGTATTTTGCTTTAAATAATAATTTTAAATGGACAATGAAAAAATTGAGATTCCAATACTTCTATTAAAAAAATGCAGAGAAGTCTATAGACTTCTCTATAGACAAGTTATTTAAGAACTATGTGAGATTTTACTACTATTGTGGTAAATGGAAACAGAAGGTGTTTGTCATCATTCACACTAAACCTTGGTTTATTCCCTATTTCCTTCTTCTAAATGAGATGTTCTTAAGTAAAGATCTCCAGCACAGACTGGATGGAATAACAAACCACCCTAAACATGAGGGTAAATCAGGTTCTTATCAATTGATCCCTGGGAGCAGATTAGGGTGAAACAACACTGAATGATCGATGTTTATAAATACATACATACATACATACATACATACATAAATACATATATATATATATATATATATATATGAGTTAATTTTGGAAAATTTTGGTTGCAAAGGACAGGAGGTAAAGGACAGGAGGTATGTAGCCATTTTGATTATTATTATCAATAGCAATATAGCAATACAAAAGCATAAAAATAACACTGAAGAAAATTTATAAGGAAATGAAAGAAAGAGAGAGAAAGAAGAAGAATAGATAGATATTACCACACATGGATTCAACAAGACTTTATGTAATTTCATTGTTTGTTAGTCAAAGTGATGGTCACAGTTTTGATCTGCCAGGGGTGGGGGAAGCCTATGAAACATTGAGTTCAATGGGTTTGATATATGTTCTGGTTTATATGGGAGTGCCCAGACACCTCTCCTGGGAAGGGAAGTTTTACATTGTCTTTTGCAGCATTATGGATCTGTTGCAACTGTGGATCATGTGCAGTCCTCTGGTGGAAGACCCCAGAGAAGAGTCTGCAAGCTATGGTCTCCCCCTGCCAGACCCAGCCAGGGCTTATTTTCAGCATATCTGCTGAGTTGGCTTTTCTTGTGGATACTTACTTCTCCTTAGGCCTGAGATAATGGGACAAAAAATAGTAGCACCTATATCTTATCTCAAGGTCCCATCAGGAGGCTTAATTTACTGTCCAAATTTCCAGGAATTCACAGAGACATACTGGGGAGAGGGAGAGAGGGGAATTCTGTGGTCTCAGATGAGCAGTTGCTTCTTTATACAGTTTGCCATAGTGGGCCAAGTGCTTTGGTGGTTACCTTAACAATGTTTGAGCCATTAGCCATTGCCTGTGGATCAGTCAGAGATTTCTCAGTAGGGTCTCTCAAGGCTGCAGCTCATTCTGCCGCTCGTACTTTCCTGCTCATTCTACTTCCTTAGCTGTTGCCATGCAGCAGATGTGAGTTTTTGTGAAATGTTGCTGTTTTGATTTAGTGGCATTTCATGTCTGCTTTTTTTTTCTATTTTATTTCTCTTGTAATTCTTTTTATGTATGTTGGAAGACAGTAAAATAGCAGGATCTTTGAAGTTCTTTATTTATGGAAACATTGCAAAAAAGTTCAGATTTATATTCTAATCACTTATGTGCAGGGATGTTTGTCAAAAGAACCTGTGAGGCATATCACTCACTCCTGTTGAATTTCAGTGGAATTTCAAAGTCTTAATCCCTTCAGCCTCTTCTTCACAGTTCTTTATACCTCAAACATCAGTCTTACCATGATTTATTGGTAAAGCTCCTCAGATGAAAACCACAAGAAGGCTGTTAGGGCAGTTGTTTTCCTTTAATTACCTGGTATTTCTGTCCAGATTTCATATAGTCCCCTGCAGTTCTGATCCTCCATGATATTATATTATACATTTTGTCACTTACCCTGGTCTGCAACTGAACTGATAGGTAACTTGTTATTTGTAAATGGGATTTTAAGTCAGTGATATTTAACAACTAAAACAACATATAAATCATCAAATAAAAGAAGACAAGTAAATGTGATCTATCATAGAGAAGTAAGCAAACCTCTTGTTATGAGGCAGTGTCTCTAGCAGTGATAAGGTACTGAACAAAATCAAGTATAATGTCAAAGATATCAAATATGTTTTATAGCTTCATAATTTTGTATTAAACAGATATATTTACTAAAATATTATTAGAGATAATAAAAAATGCTATTAAGAAAAACCAAGCAAATTAATTTCCAGTGTACTCTCATGCTAGTTTTATTTAATATTATTTTAAATATTTAAAATTTTAGTTAGAAAATTGACAAAAAATTATTACGTTAATGTGTGACCTCTTAGTATAGTTAAAAATTGAGCTTCTAGTTTTTGTCAGATTAGTTTATAAGTATTCATAATTTCCAAAATATCTCTTTGCATTTGTCGCCGTTCATAAAGAGAACTGCTTTCTCTCCTGCCCCTGTCATGCTCCTTCAATGTAACAAAATTCTCTTTTCTTTGTTCCTCATGCTCTCCTTAGCCTCTGGCCCTGACCTGGAAAAGGTCCTCACAGCCCTTTGGCTCACAGACCAAAGGAGCTGAAGGGAGCTGTCACTTGTCACTGTCTAGTCAGCACTCCTTTTGTACCACTGTATGATTGATGGAGAAGAACCTTAAGCCTTGTTAATCAGCACACAAGGGAGCCAGCAGAAAATGATAGAGGCTGATAAGTTCCTTGAAGTCACTTTTATATTGAAATCCCTTGAAAATTTTATATTAGTTTAATTTTTTCAGGCCATGTCCATTCAAAGTAGTTTACTTGAAAATGGTTTATGCAGAGCAATTGCAGTTGTACAGACTGTTGCAGCATACTAATATTTTGAAGTCATGAGACCACATTTTGTACCTGTCCAATAAAACAAAATTGCACCAATATAGCATTTGCCAATATGCCGAATACAGTTTGCTTCCAGCATAGTTTTTAAGCTCTCCTGTATCCAATTTATATGCTGTGCTGACAGAAGCAAAACATTAAATCCATTTACAGTTCCATTTTGAAGATAGCTGATGAATTTACATTTTCAGTGTTTAATCAGTTTTTTGTTTGTTTGTGTTGTGGTTTAACCCCGGCCAGCAACCAAATAGGCAGCAACAAAACCCACCAGATGGGATAACAAGCACTGGTTGACACGGGCATCTGGTGTAGGTCATCAGTCTGTTTTTGCTTGCATCCTTTTTTTCCCAACTGTACTGCCTTCCCAAGACTAGGCATCAGAGTAAGGTTCACCAGGCAGTGTGTGTCACCTGTTGATCATCAGCTGTTGTTTCCTGCCTATGTACTTTTGTTCATAAAATCCACACCACTACAGAGCCTTACATTCCTCTTTGGAAAAAACTTACATCATTCTGCTTGCATATACTGTACCCTTTATATATTGCCTTGTTTCCTTACTTCCAGGCTCAGCCATTCTCCATGCTCTTGAAATACTAGGTTGCTCCACAGCAGAAGATACTAAAAGAACTATTTAATGCCTTTCTGTGTATTTTTTTCTTACTATGTTTGCTGAAATTACCCATGTTACAGATATGTTGTATATCAGACACAGAAATCTAAATATTGAAAGAGTTCAATATAAAAACAACACCTAGCAATCATGAAGAAGAATGTCATACTCTTAATACATTGACTTCCTGTTTATTATTCTCAATACTAAACAATTTTTTGTGATGATTGTTCCCCCTTGACAATTTTGCCAAGGGAATTTTGCAAACAAAGCTTTTCTATTTTTGTTCTCAGAAAGCAGATTGGTGTTTCATTGTGTCAAAAAAAGGACAAACATTTACTCTATTACAGGAGTACACGATAGATGTTTTCTTCCGTCAGAGATGGAAGGATGAGAGATTAAAGTTTAAAGGCCCAATGAACATTCTTCGACTAAACAACCTAATGGCCAGCAAAATCTGGACCCCAGACACATTTTTTCACAATGGGAAGAAGTCAGTGGCTCATAACATGACAATGCCAAACAAGCTTCTACGAATCCAGGATGATGGGACACTCTTGTACACCATGAGGTATGTCTGTTCATCTCTTCTCAACTTAAGCTATTTCTTGATCTGATTTTTTTAGTTTGAACAATTAAATCAGATTTCAGAAGAACCCTCTTTTGTTTTATTTCTCCCCAAGCAAAAAGAAAGCTAGAAAAATATGTGTTTTGTTTCCAGTTCTGTTAAAAGTCTCTTGGCTGATAATGAGTTAGATCAGTTTTTCTATGTGTGCCTCAGTTTTCATATTTTTGTAATGTATTGAAGATATTGAAAACCTGAATAAAGTTATTTGACCTTCAGGTAGAGTTTACCAACTCTGTATTAGAATGATTAGTGTAGGAGCTTAGCCTGTTACTGCAGCCATTGTACTGAATATGTGAGCTCCTAAGCAAATTAGTTATTAAGATCAGGGGCAATAAAAAAACAGAGCAAGAATAAAGAGGTAGTAAGGTTTCAAATTCTTTACAGCAAGAGCTCAGGGGAAAATATGTCTTACTCCATAATCATTATTTCTTTATATCTAATTAAAATATTTAACTTAGAATTTAAATTTTTTCATCTTGTGCATCATTTGTAGCTAAGATAAATATTTAGCTAGTAAAATGTAATAAATTAGCTTAGAAAGTAGAATATAGAATGTGGAAAATTATTAAAAAACATGTATGGACAGATATTAATAGCATTTTTATAAGACTGATTTCTTATTTGGTAACTCTTTGGGCAATAATATTACCTATGTGAATATTTTTGAAATTTTTTCCCAAGTTTCCAGAAGCCTGTGACTTGGTTTTTTTCTTTTTCTTGGAAAATACTTAATAAGTTGAAGTTGTTGTGAATGTCGACTTAAAATCCCCAGCCTAAGTAGGATAGAAAATGTGAACTTCAAAGTTAACATGTACTGTGGTACTTTTTCCATGCAGCCATGCCAGCATCCCTGAAACCCAGTTTTGCTACACAGCTCTGAAACCCTTACAGTATTGAGTGTTGATGGATAGACTGCTAATGATATTGGATGATGCAGTGGTTGGAGAGATTCAGAAAAATTTGGTTGAAGTAAATTGAGACCCCCTGTGTTGTATTTTTACTTTGGCTCAAATCAATATTTGACAGTTATCTGTATAAGCTGTCTGAAATTCTCTTCCTCCAGAGGGAATAATAATCATATACTATAAATAATAGGAAATACTGTTTGAAACCATTATGAAGTATAAGCTGGGTCAGGTTAAGTTTAATTAACTAAGCATTTTCAGTTACTTTTAAGTATGTTGGTTCTCAGGGTATGAGATTACTGTGTACACTAATCTAACTGTTTTGTCTAGATTTTAAACAGCTATTTTTATTATGTCTATATAAAATGATTGTGTGATTTATATCAGAGGCTCATGCAGTTCTTTCCTTTGCCTTCAGCTGTTTGCTGATTCTTATCTCACTGTGCCCCTTGAATTCAGATAAACATTCCTGGGGAGTGGAGGAGTAGAAATATGAAATGTTTTTTTAGTGGAAGGCTGGGAGAAAATAGCACAGAATACAATGACTAGGAACCACTGGGAGTACAGAAGGATGTAACTGATGTTTGGGGCTTGATGAACAGGAAGAAAAGGCATACAGAAAAAATCTTAATCCAAAGAAGATTTACAGGATAAGAAGGAGAAACATAGGGTTTTTTCTTGGCTTTTTTTTTTTTTTTTTTTTTTTTTTTTTTTTTTTTTTTTTTTTTTTTTTTTTTTTTTTTTTTTTTTTTTTTTTTTTTTTTTTTTTTTTTTTTTTTNATGAAAAGCTTTCTTCAAATTATTTAAAATTATTTTTTATTGTACTAATCCCCATATATGATACGGGGATGTTGCTGAGTTTTTTTCATAAAATGAGCAAAACTGGGTGCCTTGTTAACATGCTGTCACACTTTACATAAATATAAATGATAACAACTAGCAACATGGAGAATGATTAGCAGTAATCTTTTGAGAGAACACAAATATTTTTTTCTCTGTATCTTCCATTCAAACTGTAAAAAAATTAAATTCCAAAGACTGGAGTAGGGTTCTTTGTCAAGTTAATTGTATTTTAGATGCTTTTTTAATGAGCCTTTAAGAGCTGTATTGGCACACATGTACCTTAGAATATTAGGAGAAGAAAATTATTGTTCTTAATAACCTGGCATTATTTAATTTGAATTTTTCTTAAAATGACCTTTGTTCATAATTTTGAGGTCAGCTCTTACAGATTTTTGATGTAATAAGTAAATGCCTTTCAAAGGAACACATAAAACTGAAGAAGTAAAAGCTGATTTAAATTCTTGTTAGTTTGATATAAAATTTCAATTCAGTCTACTAAATCAGCATTAACTCTGTTCATTTCTGTGGATCTGATTTTCTTGTCCTGCTAAATGACTTAAATGCATAGAGGTCTTTTGCCTTTTAGGCTTACAGTCCAAGCTGAATGTCCAATGCACTTGGAGGACTTCCCTATGGATGCTCACTCATGCCCACTGAAATTTGGCAGCTGTAAGTATACTATGTGAAGTACAGCCTTTGATTAGTGAATATCTAACATTTCTCAGCATAGTTTTGTTTCAGTAAATTGATACATGAGAAATGTAAACCACAAGAGGGGACTTGTAAAAAAATTTTGTAGCTTGACACATCAAAATCTTTTTCTTCTATTCAAGTGTTGTATCTTCTAGTGTATTTTAAAGATTTTATTACTCCAGTTAACAATAAACACCCTGCACCTGATCATCACTGCACTGGTCCACTTTGCAGTGTGCAAATCATACTGATGAACACAGAACTGGATGCACGTAGCCTGTGTAGTATTAATAAAGAGCAGATCAAAGACTTCAGTGAGTGGGGTATTTTAAATGTATCACAAAAACTTAGTTTTTCTGTATTGTTAATGATATTTTTAGTGTTCTTATTCAATGAAGGCAATAACGAATGGCTTTATGTGATAAAAAACTTACATTCTGTAGTGCATCTGCGTCTGTTACAGAGGTGGAATTTGATCTCACTGGCATTATTTTCAACAGCAGCATTATTTCACTTTCTTAGATTACAGACATTCTTCTTCTTTGTCATTATATATATTTGCTGGATTTTGTACACGAAAAGATTTTTTATTTATTTATTTGTTTATTTAATTTTTTTTTTTTTTGGCTGCACCCTGCATTCTCTGCTGGGCCCAGGAAAGGAAATTGGGTTTTTTGAGGAAACTAGTTAAAATCTATAAATTCTGGCTGACTTTATAATAATTATAGCAACCACAGAATACAAAACCGGGGATATGCCACCACTAAGGACATCATTAACCCCATGATGCTTGTCACAGCACTGTGCCACTGTGCACACTCTCTCCATCGTAATCCAAAATCTTTTTTCCATGGAGTTTGTAGCAAATTAAATGAAGCCTGTGCTTCGGAGGATGTTTCCACACTTGAAGGAAATTTTAGCTATGTAGATAAAAGATCATTAGAATGAATACAATTTGCTTCATGAAGCCTTTTCCTGCCCCCTCAATATTACATTTGTAATATATAATGCAGCCTAAATAACTAACACCAGAGATGCTAGCCAAAATCAGCTCCTGACTCATGATATTTACGTATATGTACCCAGCAAGGCATGTTGGATTTATAAGGTGTTGCAGGAAAAAAAGACTCATATATAGCCTCAAAACAACTTGAACACTCGTATAATAATGAAACTCATATTTAGGATCAAAGGATACTTTCTTCATGAGCAGTTGTAGTTTGGAAATCCTTATGACTAGGCGTATTAGACTTTTTGTGAACTACTTCCTTTTTTGTCTTTTTTTGGTCTTGATTGTTTGTTTTCCTTACCAGCTTGTTCTTTTTTCTCTGCCTATGATTTTCTAATAATCAGAGGAATTCTGAATGTCAGCAATGTGATTTTAAAAAAAAGTATCTTTCAGTTCCCTCAAAGTCACCTGTGCTCCAGCCTGTTGGCACATTCAGGGGACTCTGATTTCTGTTCATTTTGCATGGCTTCACACACATTTTATTTCTTTACCTAGGACTCATTTCTAGACAACTGTGCATTTTTCAGCTTTTATTCTGGGATAGAATCTGAATGATGAATAGTGGTGAAAATAAGCAGGAATCCTGAGGATTTTGGTTTAACTAAGGCAAGTTTGCCAGTGGTATATATTTGTCACAGCTCTTCATATGCTGCTAATCTTAAGTTGCTAGGAGGATCATCAGCATGTATGAATGCCTCTTTTTATACATAAGAGAAAAGCCAAACTG
Source organism: Rhadina sibilatrix (assembly GCA_013400275.1). NCBI lineage: Eukaryota > Metazoa > Chordata > Aves > Passeriformes > Phylloscopidae > Rhadina > Rhadina sibilatrix. The sequence continues at coordinate 581,674 of VWYO01009030.1, forward strand.
AATGTATGGGAGAAGCTGTTTTTCTTTATTCTTTTCAAAAAGTCTAGCTGACAGTGAAGAGAATGGAGACAAATCAACAATTTGCCATACTGCTGGTTTGCATTAAAGCAGAGATATTTTTGTGAAAGGCTGGAAGGATAGATGGGAAGTGTTAAAAATCTCTACTTGCTACCCACTTGCTAGATTTTGTTAGTCGTGCAATTTATGGCTTGTTTCATGAACAAGCTACTTTCTGAGCCTCTAGAGACTTCTCAAGTGCAACTGTTTGCAGACCAACAGTAATGATGCTTTACTTTTTAATTGCACTGCAATTATGGTGTAAGATTTAAAATGTACTTGTCTCAGTCAATCAAAATGAACACACAACTTCTTCCATCAGTGGTTTACCCTTTTCCTTTCATATTCCATTTGTTATAAGGATATTAGACTGGAAAAACTTTCAGGATGTTCTCTTTTTTGTTGTTGTTGTTGTTGTTTTTCTTACTTGCTGGAGAGGCATTAGTGCTGTTTAAAATACAGTGTTGATTTGCTTTCATACTAGTTTAGTTTGAGAGACCAGATAAGTGTATGTTTAATCATGAGTGTACTGAGAGAGCAGCCTGTTTAATGTCAGTGTGTCCCCAGAATAATGGCAACTTGTGAGGTTTAAGAGGGTAGGTGGGACAAGGTACCAGAGTGTTGTCACTGCTGGCTTCCCATATAAAAGACTGGATTTCAACTAATAATAAAATTCTTGTGAAACATCCCCAGAACTGAGAGTGGAGACAATGGAAGGTCAGAACTATACAGGAATGAATTTTTAAAAATATTATGTATGCTAAATCTTACAAATTTTTCTTATTTTCATCTGCCTTATCACAAATTATAGGATATGCATAATATCTAATCTCTGGTAAGTCTTTTAACAGTGTAGAAGAGATGTTGTTTGTAGTTTAATAGAAATAAATTGTGGCTAATAAGATCACAAATGAGTGCCCTGTTCCCATGCTGCAATAGGCACTTACTTTACAGTAAAGGTATTTTAAACAGCCAAAGATATTTTTTACCACATAATTTTAAATTCTTTAGGGCGAGTTTTTATTTGAAAAATAAGTAGCTCTTGTAATTCTATGAGTTTTGATGGATGCTGTTTAATTTAAATTGCTGACAAAATATTTTATCTATCTTGTTTCTCACAGATGCATACACAACCTCAGAAGTGACATACATTTGGACTTACAATGCTTCAGATTCAGTGCAAGTGGCACCAGATGGCTCAAGACTGAATCAGTATGATCTTTTAGGCCAAACAATTGGAAAAGAGACAGTTAAGTCAAGTACAGGTTAGTAAAAGATATTTTGGAGAAAAAGTCAGTTACTGGCTGTGAAAACTATATTCCAGGTAGTGTTAAAGGCTTCTGAAAAATAATGTTGTAAAATGTGATATGTTAGACATTTACAGTACAAGTAATGCAAAACAGCACTTCTCTGATTCTTTCAAATGATAATTAACTGGTGATAGAGGTGAACTTGCCCTCAGTAACAGTTTTTGTTTGTTTGTTTGTTTGTTTGTTTGTTTGTTTTAATGCTATCTGGAGCTCCATGTTAAATCATGACATTTGTAACCCAGGGTTGGGATATTTGTTAAATTTCTTATAGTAAATGACATGGATTTTTATTTTTTACTATTACATGGTAAAGTAGACAGGTTTCAACCATGTTTCTCTTCTACATGTTTTTGACAATAAACACTGGACTATTCTACTAGGCTCTAGACTGTTTTCCTGCATGTGCTGGGCTGTGATGGACTCCCATGACTGCTTTCTAACTGTGATTAAGTTCTCAGAAAGCTGTTGTGTGAACACAGAGAGTTGCTTATGAGCAGAAGCCTTCAAGGCTGAAGTACTTCTCAGTGCATACAAGAGTTCTTAGAAGTTCCTTAACAGGCATCTTTCATGGAACACAGTGGGAAAAAGAAATAGCTGTACTCAAAATCTTTGTTATATTCTATAGAATGCTTTCTATTACAGAATGCCTTGGTACAATATAACCCTAGAACATTTGTTTCACATAAATATAGTAAACTTTCTCTTATCAAAGAAATGGACTTTCTTAAGATGATAACCTTTTGTTTCTTTGTATTTTGTTTGTTTGTGGCACCTAGGTGAATATACAGTAATGACGGCTCATTTTCACTTGAAGAGAAAAATTGGTTATTTTGTCATTCAGACTTACCTCCCCTGTATCATGACTGTCATTCTGTCTCAAGTGTCATTCTGGCTGAACAGAGAATCTGTACCTGCCAGGACAGTCTTTGGTGAGTATACTAAGTAGCATTAGTTCTGTTTGCAATAGCTGAAGATGCTAGAAAGTACTTCTGAAGTAAAGGGCTTTTTCGTTCAAGTTAAAGTGTTTGTAGGATGTGATATGATTTCTAGTCCAAACAGCTTTCAACTGCAGCTTACACATCTCCTGAGAATCCCAAAGATTTTGGAAATTAGTACATCCAAACAAACTGCCCTCATATATCCTTGACTCTTTTAAGAGGAAAAAATAAATCACAGAATAGAAAAAGATGATAATGTTTCTATTTAAAAAGTAAATTTAGTAAGCTTAGATGATTTTCTGAAATATCTTGCCTTGGTATTATCCAAGTATTCTGATACTTGGTAGATAAGCAAATTTCTAAATTTATTTGTAAATTAGGCAAATTAAATTTGAATTTGTTGAATTATTTGTGCCAAAATTTCAAGCTGAAGTTCTTTTAAAGAAACTCTGTTCTGGGGTTTTGGGCAACACTTTTTTGCTAATTCAAATTGGAGACTACTGTGAGGCAGCAGAGAGGTTCAGGCAAGCAATAAAATGCTGTTTCTCAAAGCAGCAAATATCTTTTATTTGCAAAGCAAAGTTCATTTAGTTTGTTTGCTGTTAAAGAAAAAGAGATTAGCACAATAAAATTAATGTCTGTGTGGAATCAGCCATCAATAATGCTGCATAAAATTGTGTGATTAGTCATCAGTAAACACCATGTACTCTTCAAAAAATAGGCCAAACTCAAATGCATATTAAGTATGATGCACAACAAAGCACTTACTGTCACTCCTGGTAGAGAACATGCCACACAAAGTGTTATGGAAATTGCAGGTTTGAATATGAGTCTTATTGAAGGCAGATGAAATAGGTCAGTGGTTTCAGTGGGACCAGAATTCCACCATGGTTTTCCAGGCAGCTATCAGGCAGGGGTTTTTTTGCCTTTCTTCAAAATCTTCTGTGAATTTAACCATTTTTGATTGTGAAAATGTACACTCATGTTTTCCAGCTTTGCAAATACATTGTCAAATCCTTCTATATCTCTGTCTTTACCCTTCTCTGTATCCACTCCAATACATTTAAGACAGTGTGACTGGTTTCTCCAAAAAAGCTCTTGCATCTGCTCTTCCTAAAATGCACTTTCTGTTACTGTGTCACTGTTAATAAGGCCCATCCATAACAAGGCCCTGGGATAATTTTCTTGAAATGTGTCCCTTCCTGCATACCTCTTTCTTGTTCTTGATTTATTTTCTGCTTAGTTCATATTTTTTTAGAATAAGTAGTATATGCATGGCAGCCTGCTGCTTTGCTCTCCTGGGGTTTTAGTATAATGTGGATAATGAAGCGTCCTGCTTCAGGATGTCTTGAGGGAACTACATAGGAGGGCTGCAAGAACAGAATCACACCACTCAGTGACATGGAACCTGAAATCTGTTTACTGAATGATGGGTTTATTGCAGACATAGCAGCTTTATGCTAGTATTTTATTCCTGTTGCACAGACATGCACTCTGTGTGCTGCTCAGGGCTCTCTCCCCTGAAGGCCAGCATAGACTGGCACCCTGAACCCAGGGAAACAAAACATATCCAGGCTCTGACTGCTGGAGAAACCTTAACCCAAGCATGCAGCATTTGTTGCTCATTTGTTGCTTTTTAATTGGATTGGGTTGGATTTTCCCTGAGGAGCTATTTCATAGCATTCTTTTACTCTCTAGATCAGGTTGTCAGCATAAGCTGCCAATGGGCTCTTTAAATGCACAGCCTCAAGAGGATCTCCCAGTCCTTCTCCATACCTACTGGCAGCAGTTGTCACTAGGATCTCTGATACCCTCTGGTCTCTTGCCTGAATGTCTCTTGCAGTTAGAATTTCTTAACCAAGTTTGTCTATTACTCTGTAGTGGTTTTTGACTGTTCTGAAATATTCTTGTCAGTGAGAGCTGGGCTGGTACACTCAAGGTTTCATCTGGGTGACAGTTGGAAGCAGACTCAATCCAGTGACAAAAGAAGCCCATACTATAGTTATGTTAATGAAACAAGCCACATTGAGCAGGGAGTATAAAACCTGTAGGGGGTATTCCTTTACACTTTTATTAATCATACTTAATTTTTGGTTTTCATATGGAGTAGTCACTTGATAGACACCCATCTTTGCATTGTATATTAAATATATCAATATTAAAATATAATTAAACAGAAGTTACTGGTTTTGACAAAGTGTTTTTTCAAATCAATGACAATCAATGAGAAATTTATTTCAGTGACCTTCTTGAGAGCTAAGGATGAACTGTTGGAATACTGTTCCTTTCAAAGAAACATAATCTCTAGTTATTCAAAGCACCAGTTAGCATGTATTATTTAATGGGTGAAAGAAGTTACTTTTCCCTTTCCATTCTCTTGCAATGTGATTTCAAGTTCTAGGTTAACATTAGGATTTGATATAATGAGGCTTACTTTAAAGTTGAGTCCTTTAATCTCTTTTCTTTATGGCATCTATTTAATATTGTTGACCTGCACTATCCCAAATGAATTGTGGCCTAATGCTATATTGCTTCAACTTTGCTTTAAATTATTGGAAGAAGAAAGTTTTGTCATCATTGATTAAATAAGTCTTGAATGTGTTTTCTCCAGCAGATAAATCTGATGGCATTCTTAATGACAGAGAATAAGACTGGTTCATAATGCCTTCATTTAGTGCAAGATTACAATCTGTTTAATTTAGTAATGTGTTTATTGTTATGCATTTAGTGTCAACAATATTAGAAAAACTAATCCTGTGCAGCTTATTGGATTCTTGCTTCATTTTTAATGGGTCATAGCATTTAGAAGCATCACATGTTTGAATAGCAGCATTAGATGCAGGTGACAGAAAATCAGAAATTAGTTTTCTTAGAGCTTCAGCTATCTATGTTTTAACTCACATGGACTATCAACGAGAATGATAAAATAATTGTAATGAAGTATATATTCTTCATTAACTGAAGCAGGAAAGAACAAAAATTCGTCATGTTATTTATTATATTGTCCAAGATGAAGAATTTTAAATTCACATAGCTATGTTCTTTTGTCAGTTCACTGTGATAATTTTATTATTACTCTGAGTTCCTGTGCCTTTTTTTACTTGTTCTTGACATGGGTCCTTTCCATGGGGTGCAGTCCTTCAGGAACAGACTGCTCCAGCATAAATCCCCTGTGAAGCTGCAGGTCCTGCTGGAAGCTTGCTCCAGCACAGGTTTTCCATAGTGCCAAAGCCTCCTCCAGGCATTCACCCACCTTCCGTGGGGTCCTCCATGGGCTGGAGGTCAGTCTCTGCTCCACCATGGACCTCTCTGTGGGCTGGAGTGGCACAGCTACTTCACCGTGGTTTTTCCCATAGGTTGCAGGGGAACCTCTTCTCTGGTGTCTGGAGTACCTCCTCCCTGTTCCTCCCCACTAACCTGGGTGTCTGCAGAGCTGTTTCTGTCACATATTCTCACTTGTCTTCTCTGGCTGCAGTTGCTTCTGCTCAATATAATTTTTTCTCCATCTTAAATATGTCATCCCAGAGGCACTGCCAGTGTTGCCCTTGGGCTTGGTCTTGGCCAGCAATGGTGGGTTCCTCTTGGAGCTCTCAGACATGAGAAAAGCTCCTGGCAGCTTCTCACAGAAGCCACTGTGGTAGGCCCCCGTACCAAAACCTTGCCATGCAAACCATGCCATGTCTCTTGTGACACTACAGAAAGAGAAAAAATTCAGATGTGTTCTGTGGCTATTTTCACATGGGAATTGAATAATAGAGACCTGTCCTTTTGAACAATTCTATAGATACAAAGCACCTTTTTCCATTTCCTTGAAAAAAAAAATCTCAATTGACTTTTTTCTTCTCTCCTTTCTTATGCTGCAGATTATCTTTTTTGCCTTTAGAGATATACCACCACTCACACATTTCTGTTTATAATTTCTTAACTGGGAATTTCTCCTAAATGGAGATATAATAATATCGTGATAGTGGCAGTGGCAGTGGGTAGTGGAAAACTAGCCCTGAGTAAGAGACTGAGCTGGCTGCAAACAAACTAATATGTCTCCTCAACTTAGTGATGTGTGAAGACACTAGTTCATGTTCCAGTGATGGCATACTTGCATGCAACTTTTCCTAGAGTTGTTGGGATAAATAGCACATGCCATTCAGCTTTGGGAATAAGGAAATTGTGTTCCATCGGTCAGTATTGATACAGTGAAGCATCATGGTACCTACTTCACCATATGGATACTTAGCTCACCCAACTTGAATCCAACTTTTCTGGAAATAGATTTTGTTATGATTCTTGCCTCTCAAGCTATTTTAAAAGGCTGGTTTGTGTTGTTCTTTTAGTAAAACAAGTTAGACAGAGTGCTTGAGCTCTTTTCTGTAATCTTTCTCTCAGTGGTTGTTCAGACTTAGCTGCTGGTGTTTGAGCAAAATCATAGTACACTCCTTTTGTATTGCATCTCTAGCAACATGTATACATTGAGTAAATAAAAGCAAGCAAGATAGTGTGTAGCCAAATGTTATGGTGCAGTACATTAATATCATACAGAATTTTTAAGCTTTTGTGTACACTTCTAACTATTAGGTCTTAGAGTGATAAAATGAAGAAGTAATTTGTATCTCTGAAATGGTCAACAATCTTTTCTTTCTGCTGTTATTTGTATTTATGAATCTCTTTGGGTCTATGGATTTCTTTGGGTTTTTGACCAGGTTGGGATATCTGATTACCAAAACAATTTGCAATTGCTGATAAAAAAAAATAGAACAATTAATTTCCCAAATTAAAAAAAGAAAAATGATTTATCAATCCTTTTGTGATATTTTTTTAACCATTATGTGTAACTTTGCAAACTTCTGAAAGGATAAAATAGTAGGAGGAGTAGCCTGAAATTATAGGAAATAGAGCACATTTAAAACATTTTGTACGAAGTATTTGCAAAGCTACAGTGCCTCTTTATTACCAAACTGTCCTTTGGTAACTCATTAATTAGGCCTTTCCCTTTCAAAGGAAGTGTCCACATTCTGGCACAAAAGGCTAGGATATGTTTAGTTGACTAAAGTCTCTTCAAATTATGAAAATCAGCTAATTTACAAGAGATGAAATTAGGGTCCAAAAACTTGTCCCCGTCAAGGAGTAGTCTTGGTTTGGAAAGACAGGTATCTCCCAGGGAAAGCTGGAGCTTCCCTTGGAATGGAGACTGTAAACCCCCTCCCTCCAAATTATTCTAATTTTGCAATTAGGGGGGCTTTCAGGCAAAGATATGGGAATAGGAATAACAGTTATTTACTAGGAATATTAAAAAAATACAAATGTAGTAGTACAAAA